>MU006785.1:1173319-1323384 GCA_010093635.1 Massarina eburnea CBS 473.64
CGTCAAAATTGACTCTCAGAGAGTTGAGAAATCGGCCGTCTTTTCGGCCAAGACGCTAAGGGCGACAGGGGGAGGGGGCAACCCGTTCATGCTCCACCCTTGTATAGGCCATTGCGTTGGCATGCATTCAATGCCAAACAAACTGCGGTTAGACTTACCCGTATTCTCTTGCCAGCAAACTATCTGCGGGGCGCATCTTAAGGCTGCCGCTGTCTCAGGGGATAGCGAGACGTTAGCGCCAAATCAGATCTCACCGCCTGCGGGTCACAGTTCTAGAGTGGCAGATATTCGGAACTGGTCGATAAGAATTCAGAAGCGAACGATGGTAGATCGAGGGTAATTTATATGGTATCATGGTTCTAGGGTTGGTGAGTATGGATGTTTCTCAATAGAGTTAGGTGTAGTCGCTAACCCCCGCTGTCGCTCACTTCCGAATACCAATTTCGTCTCCAGGGAACATCTTTGTTCCGCATTTTCACACATGACCACGATGATGATACCCTATTTCTCCTGTTTCAAAAAGGTAGCACGGAGTATCCTGGTATTCGTGTACTTTTCTCGATATCATATCAACGTCACCACTACATATACTATAATCAATGATATTTTCGAATAAGACAACTGTAATGTCGCCACGTTGGATAGGAGGCTGAAACTATAGAAGACTGCAATAAGCTCTTCTGTTAATTCCATAGAACGCTAATTCTTGAAGGTATGTCATACTGTCCTTGCCCAACGTGCCACATTTGGGGTAAAGCCCTAGAGCGGCCTGCAACGTACTCTGTGAAACCTATTGTTTCAGGTAAACGTACCAGTAATATATCTATCGGCGTGAAAAGAGCCTTCGCCAATAGACTGTCCTGTCCATGAGACTACTTATCCCCTCGGAGTAAGAGATATACACATCACTGTGCGACACAAAGGTCCTATCCAGCCAACCATATAAGCACTCCATTAAAAAGGACTTTTCTATGACAGCAGTTGCCCAAAGCTATACATCATCCACATCAAGCACTGTAAATACCTTCCTTATCCCACGTGGTACCCGCCTGAGGCGAAGTCGACACTCCACGCCATAGTTCCACCAAAACACTGACTGTCCCCCCAACCTTTCTTCCGCGCGATGGTATCAGCATTGTCATACCCAATCCATTGATCATCCCAAGTAAGCTCCATCATTATCGCGTCAGGTAGATACCTAAATTGGCTGCATGTTAGTCGATACACCGCCGAGGTACGAATGACACTGCTTGAACACTTACTTTGGTGTCAAACCCTTTGTCGTGACGAGATCTTCAATCTCAGCCAAGCCCAAAATCCCGTCAGTATGAGTGCATGCACCAGGCTTACTAGCACCTTTGAAGGGACAGCCCAGCGTATTGCAGCTGGTATCGTTCACCGTGTAACCACGTCCGTATAGCGCGATTCCGAGATTAATCTTAGATGGATCGAGCTCGGCAAACCACAAAGGCACCACATCGTTGGCAATATCGCGGATGTCGGCCTGCCCACGGATGATTGCCCCAAGAGTCTTCACATCTTTGTCCCAATAGCCATGGAGATCTTTCAAGTAGACAATCGTTAGCTAGATTGAAATGCGGGGAATGATTTTGTAAAGAATCGATCCCTTGACAGGGGAGAACTCACCATAAGCCATAAAGCCAAAGAAGTCTACCGACCTTTCCATAGCCTTCGCATCAAAATAACGCAGATACCAGTAATCAGGTGCGAGTGTCACGCTTATTCCGTAGTCCATTCCAAACGCAAAGCGCATCTCTTTAACAAGAAGTACAAAGTTCTCTGTATCTTGCTCTGTACCTCCGCGCTCTGGAGCGACAGGATATTCCCAGTCGAGATCAACGCCCTGAAACCCGTACTTCGCCATGAAGTCTTGGAGTGACCTGATGAAGACCGCACGATTCCTGGAGTTTGCACAAAGCTTACTCCTGAAGGGTAGAACGTCAGCACCTTATTCCAAGAGTATGAATGTATTGAACTTGAAGGGATGAAACACCCACCATGTTTTGTGTGTATCCCCCTCATTGCTGAAATCATATCCGCCAACCGCTATCCAACTATAGGAGAAGTCTGCGTTAGTAAATTATTCCTTTACGCTGACAATTCCAGAAATGAACTTACGTCTGTAAACCACGACTCCTCAAAGCAGTAAACTCGGTATAAAGTGCAACATCTGCAGGGTCCACAGCGACGACAGCATAAGATTTCGGATCGATGGAAGAAAAAGCATAGTAGAGATGCGTATAACCCGTACTATCAATATCCTGGGGGCGCATCTGGTTGCAATAGCGATCACGAGTATTGGAACCTTGGTAATACCCAATGGTGCGGCCATTGGTCGTGCCACTATCGAGGCCACAAGTGCGGCCTTTCTTCACTTCACACGAGCCAAATCCTTTCTGGCATGGAAGTGTGTTGCCTTGTGGGTCGCCGTTGACGCAGTAGAGCTCGCTCGTCTGTATGTGGTGACTTGAATGAGCCTGGAATGTACGACATGGAGGAAGTTACTTACTCCGCACCAGCCGGTAGCTGAACAGCACAAGTTCATTCCACATGGTACATTGCCGCCTTTGCTATATTTTCCGCACATGGCAGTTGCTTCGCAGTTGAAAGTACACTACATTGATTAGTGCATGATCATTTCTGGGGAACTCCGAGATAAGGCACAGATACTCACATTTCCTTTGCCACAATGCTCCGGACCATAGCCGCATGTTCCCTTCGTGCTACAACAACTGACTCAATCAGCAGATACAACTTTTGAAAAGGTATACAGAGCTAAGAGAATTTAGGTGCTCAGAGGAAATCAGGCATATGGCTCACTCACCTTCCGTCTGCACAAGGAGCATCCGCTTGACACTTCGTCGGATCGAGGCGAGTCTGCGTTGTCGATTCCCACGCAAGTGTTTCTACCATGTTACCAGCAGCGATTGCAGTACTAATGACTGTTGGTGGAGTGAGCTCGGGGTGCTGATGGGTCGGATCTTTGCTTCTGTCATGGGTGTCCCCACGGGAATAGACATTCGAGACTTGATGCGCTGCTGCACCTGAACGTACATGAGTGGTATGCAAAATATTTTATGTAATACCAACATACCTAGATTGATACTGTCCAGGGTATCGAGCCATGGCAGAACTGATGCATATGCGGTCTTCGTAGGTACACTCGCGAACAAGAGCACTGATACCAGAGAGGTGAGTGTGTATAATACCATCTTCAACGTCGTTGTGGTATTTCTCTAGAAGGCCGGCGTTGCTTTATGGATATTCAAAGGCAGGGGAAGAGCAACGTTAAATAACAAGTCGTCATAGGTCGAAAAAGATCAGACGTAGGAAAGTGCGGCCCACGGACAGGCTGGAAACATAAACCGAGATGTTACAATTCCCTCAAGACCGTGTGTAGTCAGATGACCATTACCATATACCTTCTTAGGGTTTATATCCGACCTCAAAGCATATTGGTGCGTTTGCCTACAATTTATTTCCAGCTGAGCAGAACAACTTCTCCAACCTGCCCGTTTGGTTATCACCAACCCCTGTTTCCGGTGTAATAGTATTCCAGTGACTCGTTTACAGGTTGTACCTACCGCTAACTTATAGCTAGTCCTCCACCTTCTGGATACCTTCCTAATCCATCTACTACGATTGTTTAGATCTTTGGTAGTCTTGTGGCCCTATTACTAAATCAAATACACCTGATTATAACGCCCAGTGGCCTTTCGCACTACTCTTTGACTTGATTGTGTTCCCAATCCTATTCTCAATCCATCCCCCCGGCACAACATAGTGGTGTGTCATAGTAGCACTTAATCCCGCATCTCTCGTAACTTCGCGAAGTGTTCTTTTTCATGGCTTTCTAGAGTCGCCTCTTGTATGTTCTATAGTCGCCACAATGCTTCAATTTTCAACCTCTTATATATCATATTTACATCAAAATGCTTCTCGCCCACTCCGCTAATCTCTACCCACTACCTATTTCCTTCTCCCTCCATGCCTCCACGTCTTCCGCAAAAGTTTCATGAAGAGTACTTCAAACTCTGGCGTCGGATCTGCACCACGGTGTAGCAATAGCCAAGTCAACTCACGAGTAGTATTTCCGAGGCTATTTTCGAAAGCGAGATAGCATATTGGTGGGTAAGTATGACCTTGTTTGGAAGGACCTGGTATTTGATCCAGAGCATTGATATTTAGCCCGAAGACATCAATCAGGCGAAGCACCATAGCCATCCGCTCGGCGTATTGCCTTGCCTTTTCTAATTAGAGTTCAATGCCTCCTTCTTCATTCCCATCAGCCCGAGTGTCTAGTTCGGATTCTTTGTTTTGAACGTTGTCCCTCTTCACAAGGTACCATATACTGAAATTGCTGCTGCCTGTACAGCAAGATGTAAGGGCCTCCAACCCAGGGGGCATTTTTTGGCCTTAACATCTCAAAAGTCTCCACAGTAGCACTCGCCGCAGCGCTCTGGGACTTCGTAAGGACGCCTTTCCGTAAGGGGTTTTGATCCCTTAGGAACACACTCGCGCCGTACTCCAAGCACCAATTGCCCAAATCACCGTCATTTCCGGTATGCCACATGAAAGGTTCAGCCTCTGGGTCAGGGTTCTCCACTTCGCTATGAATGATGTCCCCACCCACCATGCTCAAGCAGGATGTCGAGTATTTTTTTGGAGCGTCCATCACCCGCGACGGTCATTGGGGGTAATGAGTGAACGTCTAGGCCTTGCGAAAAGAGGTATTAAGGACATCTTCCGCATTATTTTGAATCACATGACGGCAGCAGTAGGCGAGAAGACCCGCAGGATTAATCTCTTAGAGCAATGTTCAATGGCTTCTTGTAAGAGAGTGGTATTGTCTCGTACACAAGTAATGCGAGCGAGGTCTCATGTCGTGCCTCCGAAGCCTTCTATTGTACCGTAGTCGATTCAGCCGTAGTTTATGTGCCGTAATCATACAAATAGACACAAGCCTAGTGCACAGATATTACAGTGGCTATCCAAAGCGCGGGTTCTATATCAATCGTTCCGAAATGGGGATACGGTCAATACATTATTGGACAGCGATGCGCTCACAGCCGCGCCGCACGCGTACAAGTGCTGACGGGGCGCTGCAGCCCTGTCTGTCACCCCCGAGAGTGCCCTGTTCGTACACCCCGACGCGGTTTGTGGTCGCGGCCACCCTAGGTAGCAATCCGGGGCAAGTATCAGGCGCACCATACCACCTAGGGTAGGCGGATAATTCACATCATATTAATTGTGTTCCCTATATCCCGCCATCGGTGATCCGTTTGTACGGCTCAATTAATGCCGCACAGTTAACGGTCATGTCACAGATGATGGATTTACACTCTCCTCGAACATGTGGGGAGCTCTACACAGAGAATATCCCGTTTGTAGCCAGCCCTTACGGATCTGCACTTTCACTATTTTGATTTGAATGGTTTAAATGAGCCTGCAAGTGTACCACCAGTTGGCCGGCCTAGCGCTCGTCGCGTGCATTGATCACAAGCGCTCGGTCGACAACCTCGTGTTACAACACCAAGAAGATTTATGGAGAGGCAAGGGCGGGGACAATTCTGTCCCTACGATCCGGAAGGATGATTTCTTTGGGATTGTCGCGCCGGAATTGTCATTAACATCCAAGTTCCTAGTACAAATTGAGCGCCGGATTTCATTGTACAATAGGCTCCAAGATAATACAATACATTCCACGTATCTCATATCCCATTCTCCAACCAATCTTTCATGATATCCACTAGCATGTCCACCCAGGTTGGTAGGTCAATATCAGAGACACGGTGCCTTCCAGCTCTATTAGTCCACTCACGCCTAAATTCATCTTCATCCCAGTCTTGATACGGCATTCTGAACCTGAGTCTATCGTGCGTCTTTATATTCGGCCTACAGACGCAGCGTGGATCTCCACGAAGCGGGTCGTCCATGTGCTCAAGATGTGTATTGATGGAAGACACGTATATCAAGTGGCGGAGGTCCATGTTCCGGTGGAATACGGCGGCATCGTAGTTTAACAAGAACCTCTTGATGTACGACGGATGGAGAAAACCATGGTAGGTTGGTGCATACTCTCTGTTCGTGCTGTTAGCCGATGCTCTAAACAAGTCGCTTTTTCAGAAACGGTAAGCTTCTAGATAGACTATGCATAAGACCAGGAATCTCATCCATGCCTTGGCTTCCGTAAGACCTTCGCGCGACCTAGGGCGATCTCCGTGGGGGAAACGTACCGGAAGAAACACATGTATATTGTCGCTTTCTGGTTCTCTTCTAAGAACTCGACGATATCGGAGGGAGGTGTCCATTGGTGAACCTGACCGAGTTCTGGTGTCGCATGCACCTGATCCAGGTACTGCCACACGGTCTCCACATGTATTTCTTCGATTATTTCAAGCTCTATCGTGCGTAGGTGCGCGATCAATTTTTTTGGAATTTTTTCCAGGAATTCGCTAAACTGTGCGTGAGCTGGCGTGCCGGATCTTCGAGTGAAGGTGAAGTGGATTGTGTTGAATTTGAGCTCGAAATCTTCAGTGCATTAGCATAGCGACAGTTTCTGTTCATGGGAGGTTTCAAGGAAAGGCTTATACATACTGGATGTTTCTTTAAATAGCTGCCGGCAGACGGACTTGATCTGATTCGATTCGTTCGCGTTGTCGTCAAGAGATTCCTCAAGAGAGTCATACATCTTGAACTCCTGATCCTGCGGCGACCTGTCTGCTTCGTACCGACAGTACAGGCCGTTTTCCCTCGAAAGAGCAAAGGCCACGATTATGTCAAATAATTCCGAGGGAATTGAGAGAAGGTAGCATGCACCATTGGCAGGTGGGATACTCGGATTCTGGACTTTTGGACCGTGGCTCACATCGGCGGGCAATGGGGCGCGACCTTCATTCGCATATCGATTGTAAGAATTGTCTTGGAGGGAACGGTGCTAGAAGTTTTCATGTCAATCGGGTTGAATTGGGTGTGGTAGTTTTGGTGATTCGTGGAAGTATTGGATTGGAAGTTCGTTTACTTGGACGAAGAATCGAGTGTGAGGGCGATAACGAGATGGTGATCCGCCTAGGTTTCGGCGGCGCATGATGGCAGTTTTCGAGACAGTGGTCGAAACGTATAGTGGGCGAGTTTGAACGAATCGAGACTATAGCGAACTAAAGAAAAGGATTATGTTGTCGAAAAATGCTGGTCGGTGAGGCTACTTACGCATGGAAGTGTAAGGGTGATTGATTGAGGTGGGCGGCGCTGGTAGGCCTGACTGTCGAGCTAACGCTGGTTACATAATGAACATGCCAACAAGCACGAGTCCTCCGCTGCTGCCAATCGCCATGGCGGAGAAACCGCCATTGGCGGATATGGCAGGTGCTCTCAATCTATGATGGATGTTAGGAAATGATTTTGAAAGCATTATCCAGTGTCCCCTACAATCCAAGTTCCTAGTTTATAGAGTTATTCCGTGGTCCTATAATTTATATCCATTCCACGGTCTGTACGCAAGATATAAGTCACGTATTGTATTTGAAATGTTGATGATGAAGTAATTAAGAGTTCATTCGAAGAGTACACAAAGATGAAAGATAGTCCGCCCTACCTTTGAAACCTATTCAAGACTGTCTCTCTCTCTATACATTTGTACATCAACAGCCTCAAACCACATCAGGTACCGTCAGCTACCCTCGACCTATACATAGCAGCTCACGCCGATGCCAACGCCCCGCTGATAAAAAGCAATTAACTGTGTCCCCAAGAATTTCTCCATGACGTTAGACCCCTCTACCGTCGACAGCGGATACATGCCCTTTTCCATTTCCCTCTGCAGGTCATCCCCGAGGATAACGTGAGCAAAAACTCAGCATGCCATACTCCTCCCTACCTTCCCATTTCTGCGCTTTCTATCCTTCCCGTTTCCACACCTTCGACACATTCCAGGCCTTTCATGGTCTTCCAGAGCCTTCTATCCACACCATGGGAAATCCATACACGCACGCAACCGGAACAAAATCTCCACAGCCTTATCCATCGGCACCAGCCCCCATCTCACCGATCAACATAACGTCACCACATCAGCTCGCGTCCCCTCATCTCACGCACGGAAGGAAAAAAAGAGAAGAACAGTAAAAACCAAGCATCCAGTACCGCTTCCCCCCCCAACCACGATTCCCAAATCCCCATCCATCTCAAATATCGAGAATCACTCACATTATTATTGCCCATGTATCCGAAAGAAAAGGAAAAGCGGACCACAACCCCACCGCTTAAGCCTTCCTCCACCCCACTAACCCAACCAAGCAAACCCCCAACCCGAACAAGCCAAACCCCCCCGCACCAAGCCTATTCCAGCACAAACCCATTCCAGCACGCACACGCACACGCATCCGTACCATACTTATCTATCGTACATCGGCGGACCAAACCAGCCACGAGTGTTTCGCGAGGAGGGGAAGAGGGGAACCGTGAACCACGGCACGACGGACGCGCGGAAGAAAAAAAGAGGTTTCACGAGTTCCGCTGTCGGGGCAACAGCGCAGTAAAGTTTATCTAGAAGCGACGGAACGGAACGGAGATGGAATAACCAGGAAGAACAAGGTTCTGCAGTGTTTGGACTCGAAGCTCGGAAGGAAGGAAGAGAGGAAGGAATATTGTGTGTGTGTGTGTGTGTGTGTTATGTACCTGACACTGCTCGGGGGGATTGCCCTGCATGTGCATGCCTACCTATTCACTCACCACACACCAAACCATGCACACCATACACACAACGCTCAAATCCCCAAACTCTCTGTCCGTCTCTCACAATAATTCGCATTTCCCTTCGCGCACGGCACGGCAGATATCCGCCGATGCCAGCGTATCCGACTCGCATTGTAAAGAAAGAGGAAGAAGCGGTCGGGACCCCGGGACCCCGTGACCGTCGGTGCAACAGTCGGTCAAAAGAAAGTCGGTGGGTGGGACACCAACACGGCACCGTTGAGCGCCCGCCCCGCCCATGAGGCGTCATGTTTTACCTCTAGGCAGCGGGCACTCCTGCACTCCACTGTAATAAAGAAGGCAGATTGCCCAGCACTTTGTTCGCTCTTCCATGTGCACGAATATTTATAATTGCATTCTTCAGTTGGCCTCGATTATTTCACCGCCTTCGAATCCTCGACGAGAGACATCGATCGGAACCGATTCCCACCTCGACTCGACAACTTCCTCGTCCGCTCCTCCACAAACGTCCCGCAAGACTGCCACTCATCCAGACAGGAAAAAAAAAGGACTATTACAGCATTAGGTCAACGTCCACGTTCCCGTACGAGAGACATACATGTCATCATGGAGAAAATTCGTGAAAAGACCGTGTGCATTACATTTCGAAGGGAAGAGAAGAAAACATGACAAGGAAAAAGTTCGAGCTGGACTAGGTTCGATAGGATACGCCAAGGCCAGGCCTCGTTGCGCGCCTCCGAAAAGCCATTCGGTCATGAGCTTCGCATTCCGTCGTAAGCAAATGAGTAAAGATCGGGGGAGAGATGGGAGAGGCATAGGCATAGGCGTTAGAGACACAAGGAAAAGAACCAGTAGGTCGTTGGACGGTGGCTTCGCACCGAATCGTATGGGCTGAGAAGAGAGAGAAAGGCCTCGTGGGAGAGCGGTCAAGGGAAGAGCAAGGAAAAGGTAGTGAGAGGTCGTGCAGTGTGTGCGTGCCAGATAAAGGAACTGATGACGAGGACAGTGCGTCCCGCTCATTTCGGTCAAGTATAATCCACGAAGAAAGCTAAACACACCGATAGGAACACCAATAGAGGCGGCCGGTCGGGTAAGAAGGTATAAACAAACATAAGGGATGCTTTTCGAATAGCAGGGTGCAGGCCACAAGCCAAGGCAGCTGCCCCGTAACATGACAGATGGATGATGCCCCAGATGCAATGGTCGGCGCTCTTAGGCTGCCGATGCTAACGCCGGTGATGCTATGCGTAACTGATGCTTGGAAGAGATGGCAGCTGCGACTAATAGCGAGGCAGGCCGGCAAAACGCTCTTCAAACGATGCAGATGGCTCGAAGCCGTACGACGTGGATGCTCGGGGGAAGGTGTTGTTCTGTCGACCGACAAAAGGGGATCCGAGGCGAACGGTTGCGCGTCCGTGGACTTGGGCAACCGCAGGCGGTGAGGTTTGGGGAGGGGAGGCCATGGCCGGCGGTCCGTGGTTGGCAAATGGATTGAACTCGGGCGGGCCGCTGGTCGACAGAGGAAGTCGTCGTGCGCCGTCCACCATGTCGCCCAGACTGAATCCCCGGCTGCGTACACGGCGGTGGCTGGACTGTGCCGGGGCGCCGAAGACCTGGTCGACGAAGCTGTTGCCGCGACTTCGGACCTGCTGATCTCTCTCAAAGTTGTGGAGAGCGCGTCGCTTGAAAGGGCGCGAGATGGGTCGGGGTGCGTGCAACTGTAGAGGTGAGCCCAGCCTGGCTGGATGAGTAGACGGTGCATGCCACGTCTGCGCGTTGTGCTGGTTCATGCTGACGTCTGTCATCTGGGACATGGTCTGGAATGAGTTGCCCAGCCCGAGGCCGAGCCCAACGTGAAGGGACTGGGACTTTTGGTGTGCTGATGCTCGCAGGTGGGCGCGTTGTGCGGTAGGCTGCGGCGGGTTCTCGCTTGCCAACTGCAACAGAGGATTTCCCAACTGCATTGACGGTGCGGTGCTCGTGGCAAGGGACACATTCAAGTCCCGGGTGGAGAAGCTTGGCAATGGCTGCGCGAACGGAGACGACAGTCCACCAGGTTGAGTCGACGGGGGCTTTTCTGGTGTAGACTGGAATGGCGAAGGGGAGCGATGCAGAAGACGCTGGTAGTGAGCGGAGAGCGTGGGTTTCGCTCGAGCCAAGTACCGCAGTCGTTTGCGCGTCGACTTCTCGTCGGGATGTCGGGCATACGGTTTGTTTGCGCGCGGAACTGGAGTGTTGCTGCCGCTCTTTGCCGGCTTGATGGTGTCCGGGGTCCCATTTCCAGGGCCATACCGGGAAGCCGAGCGCATTTTAGACATCACCGAAGCCGCCTTTCCGCCTTTCCAGGTCCTGCGAGCCAGCCGAGCCACTCGGTGACATACGCCGTTCGGTGGTACGGTACTTGGGAGAGCTTTGAAGGGTGTCACGGTGGGGTCCTGTAGGTACTTCATGTAAGTGACCCAGAGGTGGTGATCCATCTCCTCGGTGAAGGTGGCCCTCAGCTTGAGCTTCTTCGCCGGGCGGGCCTGACGAGGCGCGATGGGTGAGTTCAATTGCGGGTATTTCTGGACAGGTGAGAACTCGAAGGGGTCGGCCATGTCTTCCGGACTCGGGCAACTGCCACCTAGCGATGGAAACGACTCGAAGCTGCTCCTGGAGGACATGGAGGAGTCTGAAAAGCCGGCCGAGGAAGTGGGTCGGCTCGAGGATTCGCTTTGACTGGCGTAGTCCCGGTCGGACCAGTGTAGGATCTCGTCGAAGCTGCTCAGGCTCCTGATCTGGGCGACGGGTGTTTTCGGCGGCGAGATGATGCGGCCGAACGGCAGGCCCGGCGAGAGATAGTCGTAGTCGGGCTCAGACTGCAGGGTGGGCAGGTCTATTGGGGCATCCAGGACCAGTTCTGGGCCTTCGATGGTCGGAACCGGTTTGCACGGAGCAGCGTCGCCGAGGTCGTTGATGGCGTAGGTAGGCGCAAAGGTACATCGGCGGCGACGCACCTTGAGCGTCTGTCGCGGCGGCGGTGGCGGGACAAGCTCGTCGGGCTGTGACTCGGGCTCCGGCGTGCGCGGCAGCTGGCCGTCCCTATAGTGGAACATGAAGTTCCTGGGGAGCGTGGTGGAGAGATGGGGGCGTTCGGAGTCCATGATGGCAACGACGGCCGTTTCCAGAAGTGCAATCAAGGCTCCGCAAGGAGTGATATGCAGGGCGTGCTAGTAGTGGACGGGTGCTGACAGGTGTTTGGGAGCTGCGAACGCGACTGTGCGGCTGCAGATGGCGCAGACGGCAAACGGCGCAGACGGCAAACGGCGTTACACGGCGGGCAGGGAGGTGATTAGCGTCCTGGGGAAGTCGCTCGAGCAGTCGCAAGGCGTCGCGCAAGGTCGAGTGCGATCTAGAAGGCGGCGCAATCGCGTAGAAGGCAAGGAAAGGTCGTGAAGGGTCGTTCGGTCGTCGGCGCGTAACTGGCACGGCGATGGTGCAAGGAAAAGTGGCGACAACGAGGGAATACACCAGGGACAGTGCACGGCGGGGCGGGGGCAGCGCGCACGCGGGGCCGGTGGCGGCGTGGAGGTGGTGTTGTCGGGGAACAGAGTGTGCGAAGGGGGGGAGGGCGTAGCAGAGGGAGCGCGGGTCAAGCGACGGCGGCTCGGGCGTTACTGGCAGGCCATGGGGTGATGGGGCGGCTCGGCGGCGGGAGAGAGTGCTCGTGTACGCTGGGAGGGAGGTGGTGAAGGCAGCGCGTTTGTCGGGGGCCTCTATCGCGAGTGCGACGGGCGAAATTGTCGGCGGCGGTGGTCGCTGGAGGAGTGGTCGCGCTGGGTGAGTGCGGTGAAGGCGGATCAAGCTGGGCTGGGCGCGACGGGCGGGATGCCGCCCCCCGGTTCGTGTGGACATCGAGATGGGCGCGCGCCATTCCGAAACCGCACACACGGCCACACTGGAGGCGCCTGTAAAATTGAACGGCCGGACACGACACCATCTGCCATCTCGGCCATCACTCTGCCAACAATAATGCGAGCTGCATCGGTGTTTTTCTCGCCTGCTACGCGTGCATACGGGCCTCTGGCTGCCCTCGCAGTCGCAACTTCCCTCACAGCGCCCGCGCAGCTTCCTCGCAGCCCCTCGCACCTCCCCCAATCGCACCGAGGGCAGTAGCGAAGTCCCGTCGCGCTTTCGTCGCGTTCTTTCACCGCTAGGCCCGATTGGGACCGCAGCCCCTGCATGTGCGCCCGTCGCTGCAAGAACACGACCTCTATTCACACCCACTGATGGTCATGCCGCCATGCGAGCCTCCATGCGGATGCGCTGTTCTCCCCCGGCGTTGGCTGGCCAGAGACCAGAGGCCCGAGGCCAGAGGCCGGCCGCTGGTCGCTGGTCGCTGGTCGCTGGTGTTACCGGCAGCTTTTCTCCACTTCTCCAGCGCGTCACGACACTTCTTCAATCTGCCCATTCATCTCCTGTCCCTTGTTTACCGCCCGCATCCTGCCGCAAATTTTGCCTGCAGGCCACCTGCAGCTCATCGCACTCCAATATTTCTTTTCCGGCCAGTCGACCACCCGATTGGGCACCTGACGTGAGCTGCGCGCTTGCTCTTTTTTGATTGGCCCGTACGCTGCATACTTACATACTGGTCAATTCCCCACGACCCCGCCGCCCAGATACCAAATAGTTCCGAAACCTGAATTGACTTGCTAGCTAGCAAGATACAGCCCCGACTCAATAATATCTCTCCCGCCTCAAATGGTTAGCACAAGACAAAGCTCTGGCTGTGGAACTTCCCTAGCTCTAGCCCTTCCATTGCTTCTCCGTCCATCAAGCCTTGGACAAAGGCCTCACCAAGGACTTGAAAGTGCGGTCCACGAGGCCGAATCACAACCGGCGTGCTACAGCCAAACACAATTGCTATCAGATCTCCTTGTCGAGTCTGCTCATCACTCCTCCCATAGATGTTGTCCGGTGCCCAGCCCATATACCCACCCTCGGTCGTCATGAACCTTCTCCTTTGAGAGCTTCGATCGAAGCAGGAGTACACCTCCGTGAAGAGGAACTCGTCGGCCTCGGCCGGCAGCTCGTCACTGAAGAAGTGGTCGAGCAGACTATCGCCAAGCGGGAAGTCGCCGTTCACGGCTCGAAACCTTTCCCACCTGAAGTAATACCCCTCCTGCCCTGACATGAATTTCCATCCTCGCTCGACGAACTGGGGGCCGCCACGGGCGAATGTCGATGGGAGCCTGAGAATGGCGGCGTGTCTAGCAGATGCTGCTTGACCCTCGACTACTCGATCGGCCACGAGCGTCCGGAACAGTGCCTCACTAGTCCTTTCGTGCGAGCCATAGATGCTGTGCCAGTTGTCGGGGCGGACAACAGTATCGGCATCCCAGGAAAAGTAGCCTACGCCACGCGCAGAAAGACCAGTGATGCGATCGATGATGAAGCCCGAGCAGCCCAGTAGTAGTCCATCGCCGGAGAAGGCGAACTGAGCGTTGCTTTTGCCGCTTGCACAATACGGCAAGACGTGCCTGACCGTCTGTGGCACGCGAGGGAACAGATACGAAGGTCCCCAAAGCGGTCCTTCCACTCTACTATTCCGGCTGCGTCCTCTCCATAACCAATCGGCTGCCCATGAAGGACATTGCGCCGGCCCCCACGGATTTCCTTCGCGAAGGGCGTCTAGCTTCCCATACACTTCGATGAAAGTCCGCGCTGCTCTCACGTACACGGTCGAAAGTGGAAGCGTATAGTTTGGCCGTATGACCCTCTCGACCGCACGTGGCATGAGACCTATCAGCGCATACACTTTGTCTCGTTTATTTATACAATCCGCCGAGTTCGCAAGATCGAGAAGCCGTCCAAAACTTGGTTCCTGTCCGGGGCTCGGATCATGTGCTGTCCGGCTCATTACTGCGAGGTCCTGGTATACAAGATGAAGACTGATAGTCTTCCATACCGGTCTCAGGTCCATGCCCGTCGTCCGAATATCCATCACTAAACACTGATCTTTGGCCAGCCACAGATGCTCCTGCAAAACAGCAATCGCCTCGCAAAACGTCAGCCAGTCGATCGTCGCACCCCCAACGCGTATCCACACCGACGCCGCACCCATCACGACCTCTTGAATGATCCACAGCCGTTTCCAGTACGTCCTATCCATGAGCTCGTGCAACCCCAACCAGCATCCGCTCCCAAGGAAATTCTTATCCCGTCTCAAATTCTCTTCCACCATGGCTATGCATCCGGCCTTTTCCAAGGCGACGAAATCGTGCAGCAGCTGCACCGCTGCGTCACTCCGTACGCTTCCCTCACCTAGCCACGCAACCACCGTCCACGCCATACCGTAGATCTGCCTCATGCGCTGGATTTGCGCGGCGCGCTCGGCGAGATCCTTTTGATTGATGCATAGAGCGTCAACCCAGAGCATAAAACGTCCACTGAACTCGTTTTTGTCGCGTAAGTGTCGGAGAACAGATTCCAGATTCGCCGTCACATGCATCGGATAGTTGTTTACAACAATGATACGCGTATCCGATGCGTCCCCCCATACATACGACAGCGCTGCAAAGTCCCCCCACTTGTAGCGATGCAGAGTGGATGAAGGAGTATGGCTATTGATCTTCTTCATGCTTCCTACATTGGCGAGTCCTGTGCCGAGTCTGTATGAAACCCATTGTAGCTGCGATGGGGCTACAGACGCGGTCGGTGTTGGCGTACGGCCATCTATTTCCTCCGTCTCGGAGCCACACTTGCGAAGGAATTCTCGGTACTGTCTCGACTCTTTTTCCAGCGAATACGTTTGCAGCTTGCAGTGAACGTTAGGGGAATCAGTCTTTGGTTGGATCTTGAGCAGCCGGATCTCGTGGCGGGACTCGTTGAGGGGTTCGTATAATGCGGGTTTCGGGGGACTGTTGGGGAGGAGGGGGAGGAGGGGAAATAACTTTTTAGACATGAGTGCGATGGAGAATGGTATAGCTGGATTTGCCTAATGATTACCGCTTTTAACTGTACTTTGCAGTGACGACAGCTGAACTCGGACATGGATTCGTTTCTTGGAACTGAAGGTAGGTAGGTGAGGCTGATGTGGCGCAGTGTGCTATTTTTGCCCACCCTGTGCCACCATAGCCACAGCCTGTAACAAGCCAATGAGAGGAAAACATCCCACCCACTTTTACAATATGAGTACCACCTGTATCGTACGTGTTGTAAAGAATCTCGAGCCCTCCTGCTGGAATAAGGTCATCAATAGAGGCAAAACTGTTTTTACACCTCGCCGTCACCGTCTCCGAGTTCATGACGAAGAAACTGTTCGATGTGGGTGCAGATCCATAGGGGGTATGAGTATGGTGTCGATTGTTTTGCTCGAGCGCGTGAAAGGCATCTTGTCGAGTCTAAACCGTTCCAGTATTCTCCGCGCATAACAAAACCGACTTTTTTTTCTTCTCGAGATTGAGTCAAGTGGAGAAAAACTGCGCAGCTACAATCTGTGGAGTATCCGCATTTGATCGAGAAGCAGCCGAATGTGAGGGTTGTCACTGAACTCTTGAGGGGGAAAAGGTATGATGCGGTGGAGGTTCTTTTCTATCAAGGTGTGGATTTTCTGGACGGAGAAGAGTCTCAAGATTACTTACTCTAACGTGCGATTATTCGTAAAACACGGATACGCTACTCTGGTTGATAAAATAGGAATGTTAGAAGTAGGACGTCACCTCACATCCGGTAAATGACATACTTTCGGTGACTGCAACTAATGAACTAAATAATAGTATATGTCCTATCCCAACTCAACCGATCTCTCTCTCAGAATAAGAGGGAATCGAGCAAAGCAAAACACAACAAACAACTCCCGAAAATATCATCCAAAACCACCAAACTATCTCCGAAATCTACCCATACACACGAGCATCGCGTTTCCATCCTTTCCCGTTCCCATTCACAGGGTTCCTTCCATGTGTAGCCCAATACCACTCACTCGACGACCGCTCCTCAAGCCCTTCTGAACCTTCCACCGCGCCTTCAACTGGATCTTCGATGGGGAAATCCTCATCTAGCTCGCGCTTCTGATGACCAGCGGGTCCTCCAATGCCGAGCCAGCCGTAACCAGGTGCGGGTTTGTGCAGGGACTGACGTTTCTCGAGAGCGTCTTCATTCTCATCATCATCATCATCGAAAGCATCCTCTCCCGACCCAATGTCTCTAGTAGTTTCCCCTCCGTTCCCTGACTTCCAATGCGTCGCAGCCCACCACTCACTCGAGGACCGCTTCTCAATCGCATCATCATCCCTATCGACTTCATCATCTTCCTCCTCCCCTTCACCCTCCCCTTCATCCTCTTCATCAAAACCCTCTTCTCCTCTATCCTGCCTAGCCCCAACCCGTCTCAGCACCTTTCCCGTCTTCACCTCCTCAACACCATACACATTCCCCTTATCCTTGATCCCACCCCCCGCCCTCGAGTCCCGCACCACACACGTCTTCAAGATACTAAGAAACGCCGCCTCGCACTCCTCTGCGCACGGCTTCTCGCCGCCTGAGAGACTGAAGACCCAGGACTTTCCTTGGTAGGCTGCTGCGGGGTATTTTTCCGAGGCGCAGATTGTGGCGATGGCGTTGAGGAGGTCGGGGTTGTCTGGGGGCTTTTGGTGGAGGTTTTCGGGGACGGTGCTACGGGTGGGGAGGCAGGTGGGTGCGGGGAGGGTAGTGCTAGTGCTGGGGATGGACGTGGAGGTAGAGGCTTTGGCGTGCCAGATGGCAAGCGCGATGAGAGTTGCGGAACGCATTGTTTGGATTGGGATTTGGGGAATGGATGGATGCGAAGGAATTGAGGATTTCTCAAGTGATTGTTGGAAAGAATGGAAACTGGGAAACGAGTGTGAGATGAAGCGAAGAGTGTTTAGTGCTCGAAGATATGACTTGGGTGTAGTATTTATATATTTGCCACTACATGTACGTGTCGTGAATGGGGGTTCAAATTTACTTTACGACCTGGAGCATCGGTGAATCAAACACCGTCTACTTTACAAGGCGGTAGTGAGTTCTACCTAAAATGGCAACTATATTGCGGCGTGGGCTTCTCCTTTGGAACCTAGAAGTCCGATCTCCGGACGTTAAGGCAAACTTTTGCCCCAGGGCTCGCTTAATTAACCAGAAAGAGGAGCCTAGAGGATTGATCACGTTAGACAGAGAGACAGATACTCCCGTTCCCGTGCGATAGGGCATTCTGCTTATGCTTACAGTTGGGGAAGTCGGGGATCTAATCAAGCGGACTTGTAAACTTTGAGTGAACTAATTTATTACTAAGCTGTTTTGGGATCTTATATTTATCATAATAGTAAGTACTTAGAACATAGAGGTATTTATGTATGTAAGACACTTTCCCTAGAGATGACGTTGTAGCTAATACTCATACTTGCGTTTTTCCTTCCCTTTTTACCTAGTCACTAGTCGCACGAGTGAAGTAGCACCGCCACGTCGGACAACAAAAGTTGTCGCAACGTGATAAATAGCTATTAGAGAAGCCGGAGATGGTCTAGTAAGCGACCCGTACGACATATCTATTTTGGAACTCTACTTAATTTCAACCAGACCATTGAGATACAACGATGGAAAGAATTAGTAAACCCGACATCCTTGGCAGAGTGCGTTACTAGCTCACTACCTTGTCTTTCAAAGTGCGGATAGTCATTTTAGAAGATTTTAGTAACACTATATCATGAAACAGTACACTAGGAGTTTGGCTGAGAGGAAATAAAGAAATGTTCCAGTGTTCCAAATATCATGAATTAAAAACAGAAATGATGCCGATGCTAACTAAAGCACACTAAGATATTCCCCCAAGAGCAAGCCTAATACCAATCGTGCGCAAGGAGACTAGCAAGATAGCGGTAGAAAAGAAGATAACATAAAACCAAAACTCCATCAAATGCGCAAATATGCAATTCCAACACCACATCACATCACATCTCAGCTCAAACACAGATCCTTTCCCCTTCAGTGTTTATTTAGTAGTGATTACCATAGCCCACGGCGCTTGTAGTCACCGGCTCATAAACCGTAGGCACAGTCATCGAAGCTACAGGCGTAGTAGCCGGTTTAGTACCCGAAGAGACAGACGGAGTCGGAAGCGGGTAAAGAACATTAGTATGCGAAGCAGTTGCTGGTGGTGAAACCATTGGGAACGACGATGCAGAAGGAACGTTAGGGACGTTGTACGACTTGAGTGTGGAGGTGGTGTTAGAACCAGTAGGCGCGGATGTAGTGGGTGTGGAGATAGTGCTGTGCCGCGTGGTCATCCCAGTCCCGCTAGGCGTGTAAATGATCGCGGTGGTAGAGGCGGTGTTTTCATCGGTGCAGGTAGTAGATATCGTGTCGTTCTTCGAGATGACGTGGGTGGTAGGATTAATGGGAGAAGTGGTATATGCGATTGAGGTCGTGGGACTAGAAGACTGGGATATTGTGACCCTCATTGTATTGGAGGACGTGCAGATCGTGGTTCCGTTCTCGGAATTGTGAGGTGTAGGGGTAGGCTTTCCGCTTGAGTGATGAGTGATGGTGGTGGAGTTGTAGGCCGTGGTTGGCTGGTGAATATATCCGCTCGGCTGGGTAGTATCCCCAGATGGCCTGTTAATGTATCCGCTCGACTGATGAGTGTACCCAGAAGGCCTATGCGATGGACCATGAGGATATCCGGTCGGCGTATAGGTAGGCGTGGAACCTAGAAAAGGAGGCGTGTGAAAAGTAGTGCCAGTAGGCTTGGTCTTAGTTGTTTGGGGTTCGCTGTCGCCGTAGGGCTTATATTCATCAACAGCATGACCATAGCCCTTCGGCTTATCATCTCCGTGACCATAGCCCTTCGACTCCTCATTTCCGTGACCATAGCCCTTCGACTCATCGTCTCCGTGACCATAGCCCTTAGGCGTATCATTGTCGTTGGAGTCATGGCGGTCTGGCTTGTTGCCGCCATAATGGCTAGAACCACTGCCATACTGTGTGCGCTTGAAGGACCTGGCATGGGCGCGTTTCTCCAAGACATCTTCCTCTTCATCATCAACATCCCTCTTCCCAGCCCCCTTCTTCAAAATCTCCACCACGGTCTCCCCAATCTTCGCAACACCACCAGCCTTCTTCTCCCCAAAGACGCACTTTTCAAGCACCTTCATCACAACATCAACACACTCACCCTGCGAGACCTTGGAGGTAATGGCATCGTTGGTGAGTTTGAGTTGCCAACCCAGGGCCTCAGCAGTAGCCGCTTTCTTAGACACAGACAAGGCTGTCTGACAGATATTCTTGACGGCAAGCTCAATGACGGCGGAGCTATGGACCTCGGGCAAACCGCTTCCTAGTGGTGTGTCTGTGCATGTTTGCGCGGTAGCTACAGCGAGGAGAGCGCTGGTGGCGAAGAGGCCGGTAGTGCGCATTGCGTTGGAAGGAGGGGGAAACGGCGTACAGTCGTCTTGTATGAGATATTTATACGAAAAGCGAAAAGAAGAAAAGAAAAGAATGACAATGTAAATAGGGTTAAAAAATGACAGGCTAAAAGAGTGACTGAAAGAAGGATAAAGAGAATGGCAAAAACTACTGTCCCTCGACAGCAACAATGGCATTTTTATTATATATACCTACCACTCATACGATCAGGCACCTCCCAATCCCCCAATTCCGGCGTTCCTGCACATGTTCCGGGCATCGGAGAAGGTCTGACACAATCCGTGAAGAAACGACTGCTGAGACGCGCCTCCGAACTCCTGGAGGTGTAGTACATGTCCGACATTTACATCTGCGATGACAAGTAAGGCAAACATATGGACAGTTCAGGATTACGATGCTGACTGAGGCGTTCTTCGTGGCTCTGGATCTCGGGGGGCTGAATGTTGTTTGGCTAGCTGGCCTTATGCGGGGCGTAATACAGCTTTGGCTTAAAATAGTATTCTTGGATATGCGAACAAAACAGTTACCTGTGACTGGAAAGCTTTCCAAAGTACGAAATAGATTTTTCACAGAGCCTAGACCATAGAGCTCCGCTGCTCTAGTCGAGCGTGGAGTATAATCGAGTATCGCTGTTGTGGGGGCCTAAATATCCCCGAAAGAACGTAATAGCTGTGATATCGGGCTTCTGACCTCGTATAAAGTCCGGTAACACAGTATTTTCGAAAATGCACACCGGCTACAGCCTTGGCGTTTCGTTTCAAATGGCAGGCGACTATCCGGTCCTAAGATCCTAAAATGCGGAGATACTTTCAGCCAGCCGCAGCTAGCGGAGATATACGTAAGTAGGCAATGAAGCAGCAGCTGATTATTGAATCCCCTTGAAAAGGTTGAAACGCTGCGAGCAAGTAAGACACGTGCGAAGAAACAGCAAGATAGGCAAAAAAGCGGAAATTGGAGAAAGGAAGAAATGTGAAGGATGCGATGAAAATAGCAATGTTCATACAGGTATCGTACAGTTACAGTTCATCGTTACGGGTCGTCGAGCTACGTACAAGGATGGAAGCGCCTGCGCCGAATTACAAGGTTGTAGGGAAAGTGAAATGGTCTCTACACGAGACTGATGATGGGGGTCCGAAAAGAAAGAATGTGTCGGCTGGTGCTGGATGACCCCTAGTTCGCAAATCCACTTCAAGGGGTGTTCAGCATGTGGTGCCTGAAAGAAGCCAGTAAGGCAATACTTCGAAGATCCGTAGCCGTGGGAGCCTGCCTTGGGTCCAAAGGAAGGAACAATGGATCCGAAAAACAAGGACCACTCCATATGGGTCGAGAATCCAAGGTAAGTCGCACCAGCGCAAATCCACTCGAAAAGCTATACTGGAAAAACAAGAGGCCTATGAGTCCCGGCCTTATCGACCCACTCCCCAAGTCCATGGTCGGCAGTGGCCCAATACAGCCTCGTCCTCTTATACAGCTCCATCCTCTCCGCAAAGCTTGATCTGGCCGCAATTTCCTTGAAGCCCAAGGGACGTTCAGTTATAGACACGTCGTCAAACTCGATCGCGGTGCCCGAGTCTGCGCGCTTTGGCCGAACGAGAGGCTGCTTCTTCTCCGGTGACAACCTCTTCTCGATCGGCGGAGGTGGTGGTGGTGGTGGTGGTAAGTTCGATTGGTACCGGTGATGGTACTCGTAGGAGTTCGTGGTGTGTTGCGGGACGAAACGCACTACGGAAGGTTTGCGGCTGAGTGGCGTTATCTCGGTGGGTTCTGATACAACTCTTTCTGGCCTCTCTGGCCTCTGTGGTCGCTCTGGACGTTCTGGACGTTCTGGTATCATAGGAGTGTCATTAGTGGGCGACTCATGATGTGCACGATGCCACATTCTTGTTGAGCTGGACCTAAAGTTACGGGTACAGTCAGCAAAGTTCATCTAGTGGTGATATATTCCATCTTAGATGCAACAAAGGTTTATTTCAAAACCGTGTGGGTAGTCTGAAAATACGTACTTCTTTTTTAGACTTTGAGGTGGAGGTGGAGTCGTAGCCGCAGTGTCCATCGACTTCATCCTCCGATGTGTATCCGGGGAGCTCGAACTCGACCGTCCCCGCAACAACGATAGCGAAGTCTTGAGACGCAAAGACGGCCGACTAAGAGAATGCGCGATGCTGTTTGATCGCCGTGGAATTTCGATGTTCCCGGTAGCTGCGAACGTATGCGACGGCGTCTCGTCCGGCTCCAGTGAAGTCGAAGCTCTTGCCATCCCTTCGATAGGCATCGTGACGCCAGGAACACTCACGCCACCCACATGTCGGGCATCAAAAGGTCCAGAAATTACTATCGTCTTCGACCGAGTCATGGCTGTGCTGTGCTTAAGCAAAGGGCGGATGATGTGTCACGTAGGACCGCCTTGGTCTTCACCGGGTAAAAAAGATGTTTCGAACAGATGAGGATTCGTGAGTGGTAGGAGGGATACAATCGAGTAGGTGGTGGCGAGAAGTGCGCCTGTGATGACGGAGAGTGAGACGTTGTGATGGATCCTTTATTGAAGTTGGCGTTGACAATGCTAAGAAGTTCTGAAAAAGGGTGTGTATTGCGATGGGCGAATGCATCTCCCGTGGAGGTGGGAGCGGTGATCATAGGACTGATACTGAACCCATGACAGGTGTCCGGTCTCGAAGGTCAAACCTCCCGTGAAGCAGTGCTTCTTGCGGTGAGCTTCACCTGGGACCAAAGCACTCAAACGAGGGGGGTCGGTTGCTTGTGTGAATCCAGCGCCAATTCGTCAATTCCACTGGCTGAGAGAGTTCACCGAGACGTGAAGCGTTTGGAAAGCTCGCGGGAAAATCTGCGGCTATCATTGGACCCTGCTTTGGGTCTAACCGGATATAGTAAACTGTGGGAAAGTTACCCGGATGCTGGTATACCGTGATGATGCGATATAGGCGCTCGGAATTGAATATAGGACGCAAGGTTTTCGGAAAGTGAAGTACCTGTGATCAGGGTACTTCGGTCGTTGGCAGGCCGAGGGTGGAGGAAAGCATGTTGAGGCAGAATCAGAACTGCGTCATTGTAGCAGCCGTTCCAATGTTAGCCTGAGTGTAAGAGTATCCCCAGGTTCACCTTGGTATGTACAATCTGAGCAGGATTTACGTCAGCGACCGTTCGGTAGTTGTGGTGGAACCAGGTGGCATGGTTACTCTGGCTTCACGGTCAGGTACCACCTACCATTAGGTGGTATGTGTTGAATGTTTGCCTTCCTCGGTAGAACAATCGCCCACATGGCAGGACATCGCTGCCAAATCCCAAGACGTGCGACATCATTCGTCGGCATTTACATCGTTCCGACAGTGGCAAGGTAGTAGACGCGGGATGGCGAATGCCCCACGACATGCGAATGCGAGGCACCGCAGAGAATTCGGCATCCAGGCAAGAGCAATTCTGTTGGTACATAGATCGCGCCACCTAGATCTGGCCCCCACAGTGGCGGCAGTGGAGTGGTGCTTGATGAGTGGCAGGCTCCGCCCTCAGGCAGTCAGTCAGGCATAAGATTCATTAAATCTCAGACGACTGCAGAGATGCGTTCGCCATGATAGCGCCAGGCTGGAGGCGTTCATGCTAGATGACACGGCGAGAGACAAAAACCGGCGATATCGGCCTGCAGAAGTGTTGAGATTTAGGCTGGGAGAAAACACCAGCGATGGCTCTCGATGAATCCTTTCCGCTGTGGGTGCCTGGCGTTTCCGAGGCCTTCTCGAAGCTTTCTGTGCCTCGCACGACCACAACACCGTCAGTTCCTACCGACTGGTCCACTGTTCGTAGGGCTGGAGCAGGCTCTTATGTTGTTCGTCAGAGACACGAGACAGACGTTGTCTCCAAGCTTTCGGCAACGTTTGACCCTCCCATCCGGAAAAAGGCTTGGCAGGTCCCACCAATCAGACGGATCCCCGCCCCCCTCTCTCCACCCCCATCTGATCCTAGCGCTATCTCGGCAAACACCATATTGTGATGCTCCAGGAGGCATCCATCATGCGACGCAAAGGGTTGTTTTGCAGTCGCACACTTGCGCCAGGCTCACTCGGCGCACTCATGTCAGAACCGTGTGACAGGGGCTGTCAAGCCGGATATCGCATAGCGGCGCTATATTCTGCCTGTATATAAGTGCCATGCGCCTCGATGCCTCAGTTGAATCCATCATTGTTATCCATCTGTTTACAAAAGTCCTTCGTTAATCTTCAGTCTCTTCCACTTTCATTCAACTTCGCTTCTACATCGTTCCTGGTGAAACGATCGGCCGGCCCATTTACATTACTACATACATCTTTATACACGCCCTCTGTACCCTTACGACGTAAACATTCGGACCAATATCAAAATGAGGCAGTCTATCCTCTACACTCTTCCCCTCATCGGCGCTGCCATTGCTCGCCCGGACGTGTGGTCCCTCAGCCGCAAGCGAGAGGTCCCCCAGGAGCACGCCCACAGGAACGTGAACTTGGAAGTTTCCAAGTCCCTGAACCTGGACAACCCCGACAAGATCCAGGACCCGATTTTCGGTCTTCTTGGAGCCGCTGCTGGTATCAAGGGCGCCGGTAACATCAAGGATGCCGGTAAGCAACTCGTCTTAGTACATACTTCGCGACAGTGACTGACTTTGTTAGACTGCCTCCAGCAAGCCACTGCCGACCAGGCTTTCACCAACGCCAAGGCTGCTAACGATGTCAACGGAATGACCTTTGCCATGATCTACCGTGCCCTTGAGCGCAACAGTGGATCCGTGGGTCTTGCCTCGGTTCCCTGCAAGTCAATCCAGGCCGTGAACCCGGAGATCGCTGCTCTCCAGCAGCATCAGGACCCTGCCGGTGACGGTGCTCAGGCCCTCAACAAGCAGATTGCTCAGACCCTCGCTTCCCAGATCTCCGCCATCGGTGGTGACACAACTCTTGCCAACGAGGCCAGCACCTTCGCCCCTGGACAGGTTGGCGACCAAACTGGTGCCGGCAACACTTGCGATGACGACCAGGACGACCTCGGCTGCATCAACAGCCAGAACCTCCGTGTTGATGACTTGACAGCTGCTGAGATCCAGGCCGCTGCTTCCGGTGCTGGTGCTGCTGGTGCTTCTTCTGCCGGCAACAGCAGCAGTGCCGCCTCTGGTAACGCCTCTGGTAACTCTGCCTCTGGTAACTCTGCCTCCGGTGCCTCTTCCAGCGCATCCAACGACGCATCCGCAGGAGCTTCCACCGCCGCCGCGGGAGCCGCCGACTTCGGTTCCTGCACCGACCCGACCGTGACCTTCGGCACGCCCTCCGACGGCCGCAAGGAAGACGCTTTCGAAGCCACGGACCTGACCAACTTCCCTCACGGCTCCGCCCTCAACATCGGCGTCATCTCCAGCTTCATCTGCGACCAGCTTACCAACAAGTGCAAAGCTAGCGCTGACGCCGTTACCCAGTGCGATTCCGCTGATGCTGCTGTCAAGGCTTCGGGATTGACTGGCCAGGATGCTGCGGACAACTTTAACCAGGCCTTGGGCTTTTAAGGTGGTTGTCTAAGGATGGGTAGAGGTTTGGACCTTGGCGAGAGTGTATGATTATATCGATGTGATGGTGATTTGAGTTTTATACTTCTTCTTCTTCTTCTTTCTTCACATATACCAATGGATAGCTTTCATGATCGTGACAACTAGCTCCCCTTGATGTTGATATGTGCTCGTGGTGATGTGGGTTCCCTTTTGTGCGCATGCAATACGAATGAGGTCTAAACGACTAGCTCCCTATCTATTCATCGCGCAGTCTTACCCTTTTCATTTACTTTTACAACCCTTTTCTACGATACCAGTTAGGGAAGTAACTTCATGGACAACGAGGTAGGAAAGGTGGTATTCGAAGACTTTTCGGGCGAAGCTCTGGCATCTGGGAAGTATATGGCGAAGCCGGAGCAAAGAGTTCTTGGCCATGAATTGGAGAAGGTCCTTGTTACGCCTTGATAGTGTCAGCCTGTCCTTTAGGTTTGAAATGGGGTCTATCGCAAGCTATACAACATCTGTAAATCGCATTTACTTATTTCTCTGCCCATCTTCATCCGTATACGATGAGGCGTGAATGTACCCCGCACCGTCGTATTCACATTACAAATCTGGCCAAGTTTCGCGCCCTCACAAGGGCCGAGTGTTGGATACGGGTACGCGTGATACAAAATACCCACGGGCGTATCCAGGTCGCCATCGACTTTTTACAAGCACATGCAGTCGATTTATGGTGCCATTTCCGAAGTACATGAGGTATATGCATGGTACCTTTTCTATTGCGTTCTATTGGTTAAGTCCGGAAGCAGGTGACATGCATGGGTGCACGTTTCTGGAAAACACCTAGTTGATGAGGAATCAAGTGTAGACATATCGGACGATTCTAAATACGGATCCGAATTAGCTATAAAGTGATTCATTTTGAGCCCTACATCTCAACTTTACTTTGCAATAACATCTCCTCAAACCAAAAGACCCTCCAATTACTTCCCACATCCCCTCAACCCCCCCCCCAACCAGTCCAACAATATGTCCACAACCCCAGTCCTCCTTCTCCTAGGCGCCGGTGCCAGAGTCGGCCAATCCGTCACCAAAGCCTTCGCAGCAAAAGGCTACAAAATCGCACTAATATCGCGGACCCAAAAGAGCGAAGAAGACACCCCCGAAAAACTCCATTTAGCCGCCGATCTATCCAATCCCGGCTCAGTCGCCGAAGTATTCACACAAGTCAGCTCGAAGCTCGGCACGCCGAGCGTCGTTGTTTACAACGGTACATCTCCTTAGCCCTTCATACTAACTATCTAAGGGGGAACAAAAACTGACGGATGAATAGCTGCTGGGCTCACGATTGCTAGCGAGACCGACCCTCTATCATTGGGATTGGCCGAGTTCACTCGCGATCTGCATATCAACACAACGAGTGCTTTCAGCGCAGCTCAACAAGCCGTTGTCGCGTTCTCCAAACTACCGGATTCCGCGTCGCGGACGTTTATCTACACGGGTAATATCCTCAATACAGGGGTTGTTAGCTCGCTGTACCTCGATTTGGGGGTGGGGAAGTCCGCGACAGCGAATTTTATTCATGTTGCAGCTGAGACGTATAAGGAGAAGGGTTTCAAGTAAGTGTCTTGCAGAAGCTATGAGTAAACAATGCTTATAGGGTTTGTAGGTTTTACTATGCGGATGAGAGGAAGGCTGATGGGTCGTCTGGAGGGAAGGATATCGATGGTGATGCGCACGCGGAGTTGTATATTGAGTTGGCGGAGGGAAAGACGCAGGGGCCGTGGCAGCAGACGTTTGTTAAGGGAAAGGGATATATCAAGTTTTGAGCTGTCAACACCGTAATGATGCGGAGTTGAAGGTTCTGTTATGGTCGTAGTGATAGGTCATCGTAGATTTGGAGTAATCGTAAGCTGAATGAGATAAATCCGCTAGCATGATATTTTCCGTTCTGTCCAGAGCGATATTGATTCTTCAATAGTGCCCCAGAAGTTTGAAGGCGGAATAGTCACACTGGATATCTCCGCGCAAAGACTTTCCAGTACATAAATAACAATTCCTCGACCCCCAATCCCTCCATTTATCTATCCATCCATCCATCCCACCCAACCGAACCTAACTTAACCGCATAAATAAACCACCATCCCGTTCTCCTCTCCATCCCTACCCCTCGCTCCATTTTCCCGCTCTCCCTATAACCTGTCCCCACCCATTCACTCCTCTCCCCTTAAAACCCAAAACCCATATCACCAAAACCCGCTCCCCCATCCACCATCCCCATGCCCATCATCCCCATCCCAATACCCGCACCCGCCGTAACAAGACTATCAAACTGGCCCCAGCTCGTAAGATCCGCCATGATAGAATTCGGACTCATACCGAAAGCCTGAGGGAAGAGACCGGAGTCCGGGGTCGGGAGACCTGTAGCAACGGAAGCAGAGGAAGTGTAATACGGAGGGGGAGGGTTGCAGTGAGTAGAAAAAGAAGAGCAGGGTGGGCTATTCGGACCTGGTAGGCCTTGTGATGACGATGAAATGGGCCGGCCGGTGATATCCGTACTTGTGCTCCGGTTGGGAGAAAGAGTATCAGAGACAGGGGAGGAAGATGCCCTATCCACCCCATTCCCCTGCACTGCACTCCCCATCTGCCCCCGCCCATCCTTGTGAGCAGCCGCCTCAAGTCTAAGTTCCTCAAGGACAACACAATACCTCTTACTCAAACAATCCGTCTCGCTAATGCCCTCCAGTACAGCCTGACACCGCTGCCCCGCTGCGAAATACCCTTCGCATTTACCCGGATCTACAATGTGCTGCTGGATGCGGTAGACGTAGAGCACAACGACAGCGCAGAACGCGTAGTACTGCGTGAACCAGAAGGCGCGAACGAGGTGGGTGCCGGATGTAGAATAATCGTCGATGACGCGCACGATGCCCATAGCGGCGTCGAGGCAGGCTTGGACATTTTCCTTGGTGTCGGAAATGTGGGTAGCGCAGCCACTGCCGCTGCCACAAACTCTCGCGGCTTCCTTGCGGGTGAGGTTCGCGAAGTTGGAGAGGAGGAAGGGGCGGTTTATGAGGATCACGGCGTGGTAGTAGGCGAGGTTGAGCACGTTGCGTTGGCGTTGGTAGATGGGGATGAGCACCGAGGAAGGTAGGTCCGAGGTGTCGAGGAAGTAGGAGAGGGAGGAGCGCCAGTTCCTGAGGGAGGCTGTGTGGTGGGAGGAGAGGGCGAGGCGTTGGGGGAGGGAGGGGGGTGGGTTGATGGCGTAGAGGTCGCGGAGGACGAGCGAGACTATCCGGGATATCCTGCAGTATTTGTGTTAACGATACGGGACAAGAGATTGTGTGGAAGGAGAGTGGTAGGAGAATGGAAGGGGAAGAAGGGGACGTACTTGATATGTTCAATCGGCGCCATGGATAGCGGGATCTCATAACTATTCGCAGGCGCCGGTGTAATAGAATTCGACAACAAATCATTATCATGCACGACCGTCGGAAGTTCTTGATCGATATCCTCATCCTTGAATGTCCTCGGGCGGCCCAGCGCTGCAGCGAGGTACTTATCCAGCACATACGCGATCCAGAAGCAGCGACGTCGGCTCTCCGTCTCGACGAAATCCGTAGTGCCGGTCGGTTCCCTGCGGCCACGGTTGAGTCCGATGGCGAAGGCGAGGTGCGCCATTGTTCCGAAGAGTGACCAGCAGTGATTGATGCGGCTCTGCGAGAGCAGGTAGAAACACTGGCCGAGACGGGCTTGGACGGAGGCGAGCCGGACGGCGCCGCGTTCTTTGGAGAGTTGGCGGTCGGAGGCGTGGAAGTAGCGAGCGCTGGGGATATGTCAGTTATATTCCGCAAAACAGTTAGATGAGGTGGATGGCTGGGAATTTTGTACCTGTGGTCGTTAGGCAGAGTGTCCAAGCCACTATATGCCTTTGCCTGCGCCAATACAATCAACAACAAGGCTGTCTTACTCGGCGCATCCTCCTTATTCCGCATATTACCCTGCGTCTCGTAGAACTCATCCAACATCTGTTCCACACTGGGCCGATGCAAAAAACGATGTGTAGGGGCCGCGAAATCGAAATACCTGCCAACGAGCTTTTGCGCATCTGCTTTGGGCGGTAGAACGAAGAACGTGGGATCAAATTCCGGCAGCGGGGCATCTCCGAAAGTGAAGATGGAGCTGTCGTGCGAATGCGAGCTGTTCTGATGGAGGCGCTTTTGTATGCGGAGTAGGAAGGAGACGCCGGATGCAGGTCCCACGTAATGTCCTTGCAAATCCGTCTGGGGAGGTTCCGGAGAGGTACGCGAAGGCGGACGTTCGCGTCCTGTGTCTTCATTGGGGGTTGGGGCTAGGAGACGGTCTCTTGCAAAGATGTCGCCAGGACTTGGTAGATTCATCGGGGGCAGAGCAATTGGTCTGGGCAACTGGAAAGATGGCGATGAGACGACTGATGGAGATTCCAGGGCAGGAAGTGTTGTAGGTAAAGAGCCTCGAGATGCCGCGTTCACATTCGCATTCGTAGCTTGAACCTGGGCAGCTGCGATGGCGTTCTCGTCGACGATGACGGAGGGGATTCGGCCTCTGGTGTACGATGCGGTAAACTCGCAGGGCAGGCCGGTTCTTAGACATAGAGTGCAAGGACAGCGACCGGTGCATCGTGTCTTTTTTCTATACAAGTTTCAGCACGGGAGCCATACTAGTTTAAACATGCTTTCTTCCCATCCCACATGAGACGGCACACGCAAACAAACTCACTTCTTGCACCGATCGCACGCCCTACTAACCCTCGTCCTCTCCTTCTCCTCTCTCCGTCTCTTAGCCGGCCTCCCAGGACTCATCAAACCGGCCTCCCTCGCATTCGCAACATCATCGTCATCATCATCTTTCATCCGCATACCCGCATTCCCACCACTTGCACCATTCAAACCATGCTCCTCGGGCGACCTCAAGCTTTCACTACTCTTCCGGTCGGCCGTGACATGGACCCACTCTTGCTCGCTCGGCGTTACGCTCTCCATGGCTCGCGGGTATTGCTAGATTAGTAAGACTTCGGAAACGTCTGGTGTGGGAACGGCCAAAGGAAAAGGGAGAAGGGAAATGGAAGGTGGTCGGCGGAAAGGTGGTCGGGCTATCCGCGCGTTTCCGGCCGGAAAAGTGTGGTGCAGGATGGGCAGGGATCTGTGATTGGCTGGGGAAGCGAGTGAGCGATATGTATCGACGGTATGGAAGAGAAAGCCCGCACGCAATTCACGGAAGCTGAGATTATTAGGGTAGACTATCTGATTCTTATGTATTCCGTGCGCAATTTAAACGTGAGTCATATTCGAATTTTGAGATTCCTTCTTAATCCCTCGTGATATTCAGGGAGGAAGTCGCCAACCACTTTCCCTCGACCCATTCCAACTGCTCCCTCAACCACCTCTGCTCATCCCTCTTCGCAAACTCATCGAAACCATGCTCCATCCCCTCTCTGATCACTAGTCTTATCTCCGTCTCCTTCAGCTTCTCTAAACTCTTCACCTTGTCCACAAACGCCCTACTATCACCCACGACGACCGCCGTATCCGCATCGCCATGGAAGATAGTCGTCGGCGGCAGGCACTCTGCTTCTTCAACTGCAGTGATGGGCCAAACATGCTTACCTCTTCCGAAGAAGTCGGTGTACCGACGGTGTGCATTCAGGGCGAGTGAGAGGTGGCTGCGATGCCGACGTCGATTTTGTGGTCGCCGATGCTCTTATAGCTAGTACGGTAGACGTTGAAGCTGTCGAAGCGGGTCGCGGCTGTGGTGTCATCGAGGGGAGCGATGGTGAGTATATGAGTATATCTGATCAGTTGCGTGTTTGAGTGTAAGACGAAATTGAGAGTGAGGTTATAAAGCTGCTGTTTGACGGGTTGATGCCACTTCAGAGAGTATACAACCGCGCCTACTTCTCCGACCCACTTCTCGCACCATGAAGTCGGAATTACTACATCTGTCTGATTCCTAATCCTCGGACTAGGCTTCTTACAAGCGTATTTCGCCTGCTTGTTAGTCACAGCGTCGTGGTATTGAAGAGGAAATATACGTCCGTGCTAGCACCTCACTCGCTTGAACATACGCTGGAACGAATGAGCGTCGAGGTGGCGGATTTGTAAGATGTGACTACCATGGCACCACGTGACCACCTCCGTATCACTTGAACTCAACCCCGGCGTCAATCGAATCCTCGGTCTTCTGTATCCTGCCCAGCACCTTGGCCCACTTCTCCCATGTCCCGTCAGGAAGTCTACCCTTCAACGGCAAGCGCCCACCCTCCAACGTACCCAACCCAAGAACGCGCTGCACGGCCTCCTTGATCCCAATGATACCGCCAGCAACAACAAACTCTTCCGCCGTGCTCACCGTGTACTGCAGCTCTTTGATCTTCTTCAGCGTCGCATCGTCAATCGGTCGCTTCTCGGCCAGCTTGTACAGATACGACACAGTCTTGGGGTATATGGCAGCCAGTCCATCAATCACACCCGCCGCATCGAAGAGCACGATGGGCCCTAGTTGCTGCCCAAAGCCGCTGTACACTTTGAACTTGGTGTGGTTTATCTCGGGGTCTAGCGAGACTTGCACGTGATAGGAGACGTTGCCGTGTGACATCTTGCAGCCGACGATATTGGGGTGCTGGGCGAGGATGCGGTATGTTTCGGGCGTGACTATAATGTTGTTGGTGACGCCGGGGTAATTATATCTACCACCATCAGTTCCTCTCTACACCCGATCTACACCCCAATTTACTCACATCAGAATCGGAATCGGTGACCGGTCCGCCACAATGGTATACCACTCCCTGATATTCTCCTGGCTGGCCGCCGCGCCAAAATACCCCGGCGCAAGCACAAGACCCCACTGCGCGCCCGCTGTATGGAAATCTTCCAGCCACTCCAGCACCTCATCCACGCTGTTGATCAGCACGCCCGCCATGATCGGGTAGTCTGCGATGCCGGCGGCGGTCAGTCCTTTGCGCACGCCGGATACCATGTCGAAGCGCTCCTGTCGCGACATGTGGATGGCTTCGCCCGTCGAGCCCAGCAGCACGAGTCCGCGCACGCCATTTCTAGCGAGGTGAATCGAGTGCGCGACTTGGGTTTCTACGTCGATGGCCGCTTGGATTGTGCTGGTGGTGGAGGGTTTGAAGAAGGTTGGGACGGGGACGAAGACGCCGGGGGGTGGAGATGAGGTCATCTTTTACGGCTCTCTTCCAGTCTTTTGATGTCGGAATTCCTCTGGCCAAGAAGAGGAATTCTGCAACTATTATACAGACGATATGCTGGTCTGTTCGGACTTCTTTACTCCATGGCCCGAAGCCAAGCTCCGAAGCGGAGCTCCTCTGCCATGTCGCGACCCCGCGCCGTCATCGGATTGCCTCAAAGGGATGCATGCGTTGAACACACACCAGACGTCTTGCATGTCTTCCGACGCGCGCGTGGGGTACATGTATTTTATTCCCTACCTATTCAAAAATGTACATTTAATTCTTTCCATATTCATCATAGCAATTCCTTCTTCTTTCACTCAAATCACCCCACCCATTTCTCGCCAGTCAATTCCCCTCGACCATCGCATAGAAAAAAATCATGGGCAAAATCGCAACAATAGAATATTTCCGCCTCCCCCCACGCTGGCTCTTCGTCAAAATCTGCGACGAAGCCGGGAATGTTGGCTGGGGCGAGGCGTCTCTGGAAGGGCATACGCAGGCCGTAGAAGGATGTCTAGATGCGTGGATTGAGCGATATATCGGGTTTGAAGCAGAGTAAAATAACCACCCTTTCCCTATAACCCCCTTCTTCGCCTCCACAACTGCTCACACGAATGCAGTGATATTGAGCACATCTGGCAAATGTGCTGGCGCACAAGTTTCTACCGCGGCGGCCCCGTCTTCATGAGCGCACTCGCCGGCATCGACATCGCATTATGGGATCTCAAAGCCCGCAAGCTCGGCGTACCTATATACGAGCTTCTCGGAGGCAAGGTGCGAGATAAACTAAAAGTATATGCATGGATAGGGGGAGATAGACCTGACGATGTCGAGAAACAAGCGTACTGAACCCCCATCCCCTCCCTTCTCCACCTCCCACATAAACTCACCAACATCGACCAGTCTATCCCGTAAATCCCAAAACTTCACCGCCATAAAAATGAACGCAACAGAAGACCTAGCCTGGCTCGACTCCCCCTCCACCCTGCACTCCTCCGTCTCGCGCCTCGCAACCGTAAAAGCCCTCGGCATGGACGCAGCCATTGATTTCCACGGCCGCGTCCACCTCCCCATGGCCAAACAACTCGCCACCCTCCTCGCCCCCCACACCCCCCTCTTCATCGAAGAACCCCTCCTCTCCGAACACCTCCCCGGCATCAAAGCACTCTCCCAACACACCAGCATCCCCATCGCGCTAGGCGAGCGTCTACACAGTCGCTGGGACGTACGTCCCTTCCTCGAAGCCGGGTGCGTAGACATCCTTCAACCGGACGTTGCGCACTGCGGCGGTATCTCCGAGTTACGCCGCATCGCGGCTATGGCGGAAACGTACGATGTGGCTCTCGCGCCGCATTGTCCGCTGGGACCCGTGGCGCTGGCGGCGTGTTGCCAGGTCGATGCAACGATGCCGAATTTCGGGATCCAGGAGATGGGTCTGGGCATTCATTACAATGACGGTAGTGCGGATATTACGAGTTATATTAAGGATAAGGGCGTGTGGGATGTTGAGGAAGGAGGGTATTTGAAGGTTATGAAGGGTCCGGGTTTGGGCGTTGAGGTCGATGAGGAGTGGGTTAGACGGGAGTCGAAAAATGTGAAGGCTTGGGTTAGTCCGGGGTTTATTGGGCCTGGGGGCGAGGTTAGGGAGTGGTAGGTTGAGAGTGGGAGATGGTGGGTAGGTGCTTGTTGCTGGTAGGGCTGTAGATGTGTACTTTGGAGGTGGAAACCTCATTCTTAGCTATCATCGAGCAATAACTGGCTTACTGAATATACACGTCAAAGTTTATTTGATTATGCATCTGCTGCTCACCTTTATAACCACCAACAACAAAATCGGCCTTCCGCAATCCGAGATGATGCTATCCCAAATGAACTTGTACCCTCAACCCCTCTCGGCAAGCACCAACGTTCGCAAAGTTCACAGCGCAAACAACTATTTGTCTTGATTTGTATTCTGAACCCCATCTCAATACCCAAAATGCAAATTTCCCCTGCAGGTTTTACGCTTTTACACGTTTTCCACCCCCGAGAAACAGTCATGGACTCGTGTTCCCGTAGGTATTTAATATCATGAAGTCAATTTATATATATACAATCTTCACATAAAAATGTAAGAAGAGATTGACACTACACTGTTGTAAATCTCGCCTCCATTATACTATACATGTTACTAACCACCATGAAAACGATAGCATGCAAAAGATCCACTTCTCTCTATCTTTACACGTACGTGGCGTGATCTCGACAGAGCGCCATCGACGGAGTGTAGTGGAGTGTCTGTATGTACAGCAGTTTTATTTAGTGCCTCGGATATGGGTCGATGTTGGTAGAATTGCAGTGGGTGTAGGAGTGGGAGGGGAGCAGAGGTTCGGAGGGGAGGGTTTCATCCTCACACGCGTTGTGTAAGCGATTATTCATGCGTCTGTCAGACCGATTTCAGGCGGAAACACTGCACACGTTACGTACCTACGCACGCACGCACACACACACACACACACACTTTTATACCTCACTCGATCTGATATTATGACAGCCGCAGCGGCGGGGGTTCTGACGGTGAAATGGAATCGGAGAGCATGAAGTTTTGAACCGGTGGCTTGGAGTGCATTGTACAAGTCAGATAAGTAGAATAGGTATAGGATGGTAATGGCGGTGAAAATCATCGAAATACAGAATAAAATTAATCCGCGGAATAATGTGGTATCATATCGAATCGTGAGGGGGAAAAAGAGGTCGTAGATACACCTACTAGTCGTTCGCGGGATGCATACCAGCTGCCGTATCGAAAATCCCTGCCCATCGCACACACGCTCTGCGCTAGCACAGTAAAAAAAAAATGTTGCTCCCATCATACCATGGTATCTTCGTGCAATCACCATACCCATATTCCTAACACCATCACCAGCACCCCAAGCACTGTTCCAGTCAGCCTATCATCCTTACACCTCCCCGCCGCCCCAAGCGCACCTTGTGCATTAACCCCCGTCGTCCCTAACCCAATACTCCCATCCCCATTCCCCCCCTTCCCTCCTCCATTCGCCGTCCCGGCTCCGCCAACCTGTCCACCGTCGGACCTCTGCGTCGTCTCGATGGGGATGTCTTGGAAGGGTTGGCCTGGCGGGTTATTTACGCTCGCGACTAGCGCCGCGAAATCCATCATCGGGTTGTTGATCATGGCGCAGTTCATGCGGCCTCCGTTCGTGCCTAGCGGGCCTGGCGGCGGTTTGGTGAGTAGCTGGTTTGCGCCGGGGAACTGCGATATGGTGTTTGTGATGGAGATGGGTAGGTTGAAGATGGAGTAAAAGGTACTGCCGTTCAGTCGGAAGTTTTGGTGGATCGAGATGTTGTAGTCTCCGCGCGATGTGGTGTTGAAGTCTTCTTTTCCGTCGCCGACGAGACAGTCTGGCCACTCGAAGTTGATGTGTTTGACTGTTTGGCCGGACTCTTGGTTCATTATGTTGGCGAAGGGCGGTGTTGTGGTGGTGATGTTGCTGATTGTGAAGTTCTTTTGGAGAGGGTTGGAAGTGAGGAAGATTGTGAAGTTGAAGACTTGGGTTAGTGGATCGTCGATAGTTTTGGGTGGGACGGGGAGTTTGCCGTCACCGGAGACGTCGAGGGCGATGTGTAGAAAGTCGCCGCCCATGGGGGTGAATGGTTGGGGCTGTGGTTGTTAGTTTGCTTTTCTCTGGTCGTTGATGGCAGTGGTGGTGCTTACTGCTAATATTATCCCGAGCCCTGGTGTGAATATTCGACCGTTGACTATGTTGAAGGCACTCTTGTCCTGCTGGCCGTTCTTGTTGTTGTTCTGTCTCCTACTGAGATTCCTCCTCGGCATCTCTGCCTTTCCCATCTCTTTATTCCCCCACGTCCCCAACATCTGCGCCTCCACACTCCATCCCGAGACCGCCAAAAGAAATAAAAATTGTATTAAACCCCGTATAGTGATCATTGCTCAGCAACGATTTCCAAACATTCTCTCGCACCAGCGGAAAATAATCAATATGTAACAACAAGAAGAGAGCACTAATTTTGAGAAGAGAACGGAGAAGTCGATGCAAGCAAAGACGTGTGCAGACAGAGAAGGAAATGACAGGCCTTGAATTGTAGATCATCGCATCAAGAGTCTGCGGGTCAATCGGCTTTCCCGCAGGGCTGGCCCCAGGCCCAGGCCAGATGGCATAATCTGGGGCTGGGGAGCATGAGCGATTAGGTTGTGGGACTGGGGCCTTCGATACAGTTTTCTAGCCTGACATTACACCCTTGGCGTGTGAGTGGTGGAGTGGTATGATATGAGACATGGGGTGTGAGAGATGAGCCGGCCGTTGGTGATCCGTGCCTGGGGTTCGTATTCGGGACGATAAACTAGTCCGGATGTGGTTAGCGTATCCTCGAATATTGTAACCACTGGATGGTGTTCAACATTATTGATAATACTTTATGAATTGTATTTTGGCTGGAGAACCCCCTTGGTTTAAAGGGGCATTGGGTGTCTTTATCTAGGTGTTATTCGGGAGAAGCTTGAGCTTGAACTTTGATGTGCCATGAGTATTATATCCCAAGTCAACTTCGAAAACAAAACTTTGGGCCATGAATGCATTTGAAAACTTTGTCGTGAATTGCGGATCCTGAGGAATAACCTTCTAGAAGTATTCTTGCTTTGGTGCCGGTGGGGCATTGAACGCATCGTACGGATACTCCATTAACTGAGCCCGCTGACTCTCGTTCTTCCTACGCATAGATACCATGTAGTTTTTGAACTCCTTCGAAAGCTCAACAGTAACTTTGATATGGTCTCTTTTCACGACGAACCGACCCTTCTTTTCTTTCGTTCCCTCGGCTTGCGCAAGACTTACAGCAATCCGATATGCTGCTGCGGTGTCAATATGCAAACTGGGAAGAAGAAAAAGTGGTGCGTACCGTTTCGTATCTCAAGACCGTTCCACCTGAGATCCCTGACAGCATCCGACCCAGTAACATAATCCTTCGTGCCCTCTGGTACGTAAAAGTGTTCGCCAGCTTCGCGTTCGAGCTTGTCGAAATAGTTATGTCAGACCCTCCATCAAAGTACATGCACTTCTTGCGGCGCAGCTGGAAGAACCGTTGGTCACGCTCGATTAGCGCGACCTTCCGCTGGGAGTGCTGTTCGAGATACTCGCATGGGAAGATATCGAGTTCTAGAATCGGCTTTTCACCATCGAAGCGTTGTATGACGAACGCCTTTTCCGCGGGATGGATAAAGTACTCTTCGCCACTCAGATGCCAGACACGCACAGTATATTCATAGCAAGCCTTTTTGGATGTTGCCTGGTAGCAGTGAGACACAATGTAAGGCTCTCTAGATGACATAGAATCTCAGTAACAGTAGACATCGGTTTCTGGTTTCCAAAAGCAACCACAGAATCTCGAAAGAACATTTTGGAACAGTCTGAGCCCATCGCGCCCTCTCTCGTCGAACCTTCTCGCCAAGACTGTCGTCCAGAAACTCGAGAAGGTATCCAAGATGTGCGTACGTTTTTTTGAGCTCACACTCATTGGCATCCTCGTCTTTTCCGAGCACTTCGGAGTGGAATTGTTCCCGGTATGCCACTAGCTCATTCTGTTAAGGGGTAGAATGGTATACGGCTCGGGAATATCAATGGGGTCCCCGATAACTGGGTGATATGAATAGTGGTTGACTACTGATTGCAAAACGTTGATTACACATGGTGAATGGCTCCGGATAAACTGCCTGCCTGTGAAGCACAGTGAAGGGAGCGAGCCACCTTCCCCAGTAGTTTTCTTCTTGTCTGTATCTATTGTTTCCACTCAAAAACGTATCGTCTTAAATACCTTCAGTACCACTGCCAACTCGCCGTTCATCCAAATGGCCCCTACTCAGGTATTAGCAAATTCTATTACATGTTATGGTGGAAACTGTTCAGATAACAGCAGTGCATTAGAGTTTTGTTATTCTCGAGGGAGGCAATTAGATGAAGACTCGCGTAAGAATGCTATTCATATCGGTAAAGTAACATCATTGATTACTTGCCCAGATTCACAGAAGACTCGGTAAGAATGATAACACCATCATGTTTTTCAATTACAACGACCGGGACGCAATGCGTACAACGATGCTCCAGCTCAGCGTGGCCTTTTTGTACATGCGCAATGCAAACGTAGCCCGAGTTTTCAGTGACGTGAACAATCGCATGAGGCAAGCCTTCTACAGATTTCCCCCCCCCCCCAATACTCCCCTCTCAAATGCAATTTGCTGACGACTTAGAAGAAAGTCGTCGACGCGGGCCCCTTCTACACCACCCACCGTCCCCAGAACCAAGCTATCGACACCACACTGGAGACCCACATTGCCCACTAAACCTGGACCGAAGTATATTAATACTGTTTACCCGGCCTCCTCAATAACAAACAGGAGATATCTGAGCAGTGGATCCACGACATGGCGCTTTCCAGATACCCTGCTGCTATCAATGCAGATGGAAGTCTGACTCAGCAGCAGAGGCTAAGAAGTAAAGGGACACATGCTTCTTTTATTCTCATAAGATTAAATTTGGGAGGCGCGTATGATGTTACGATGCTAACAGATTGGAAGGCAAGGTATAATTGAGGAGTGTCATTCTCACGTTTCCATTGTGTTTCCATTCAGCTTGGACTTGGTTCAAGTTTTCATATTTCTACTTTGTTTACCCTATATCCTCTCTGATGCACGCATCCGAATTAGAGACTCTACGAAGACCCCCCTATAGGGAGACAGCGCACAATACCTGTTTACGCAATGAGAAATAGGCAGCTGATAAATATTCTATAGCAGTGGGCGTAATGTGAATGTGAACAATCTTAAACATGATCATAATGATTTCTTATACTAAACATCCTGAGTTAGGAACCCCAATATTTCGAAGCTTGCTAGTAAAAGCTGCATTGGTATTTGCTTCGTGAGCAGATATATAGTGTGCTATTATTCGTACGTTTTTTAAGCTTGCTAGCAAGCTCGAAAAATGACCAAGACGCAATCAGATCCCACCCGAGATATAAATCTGGTATGTCTGCCCATATTACCGTAGATAGCACGAGTATCTCTGCATTTAAATCAATTACATGATGATACATATTCAGAGACGTCGAGCTAATCGTGGGAACCATATACAAGGACATGAGTGTCGCTTAATGCAGCTACAACCGCGATTAGGAACGACGACTTGAAGTGGAAAATATATTCCATACCTAGCAAACTACCGATGTGCTCGATTTCATATGGTGAGGCCTACTCATCATTTTTCAATCATGGCTGGCCCTCTATATGTAATAGATATACGACACTTGAGAGCACTGGTAGTCAATGGTCGTTCAAACAGAGCAGTGAAAAACTTTGTTTGCATTTTGATTGAGGGACCTTTCAGGTGCGCTGCTACTGGTCTGTGCCCGTAGTACAAGATCCCCAACGCATGCTGCTATATAAACTGACACAACCGCACACGGAATTTCAACTCAACTGAAAACGACTCTTACAATCTAGTCGTATTCCCACCCTATACATTCTTCACGCGACACCATCGAAATCATGGCTGCTCAACCCGAGGAATACTGGCGTTCCAACCATGCCGAAGAGGAATATAGGTCAAGCACGAGACCGAATGACTATCAACCTCGCCATCCCCGCTATCAGGATGGTCCTCGCCGGCATGATATGCCACCTCCGCCCACCACTCCAGCGACCACGCAATCGTGGCTCATTGGGGTCCTCAACGGAGGCAGGGAAAGCTGGATCAAGCCGTTCATAGAGAACCCCATCTTCGACACCGTACGCACCAAGGTCAAAGACCGGACCCATGTTGATGTCAACTGGCTCATCAATATCTACTTCTTACTCAAGAAGGGCAATGAGTACCGGGATCCAGCGTACACCTACGTCAAAGATCGAATCACTAGCTCTGTGATAATCGACTACCACAACCTGAACGCATTCGAGGCTATCTTGGCGTTCGCGACAAAGTCGATCGATCATGAGAAGAGTGGAAGAGCCTTCTCATTCGGAGTCCGGCAAGACGAGTTTAAGTCTTCTCTGGGTGATTCCCAAGCGTTTCCCGATGCAATGGAGGAGTTGTTCACTCACAACGGGAAATGGTTTCTTCTTGAAGTGAAGGTCGCGGAGAAGGAAACCAAGGACGCTACATGTCCAGATTGCAGCGACACCTACAACCAGAGTAGACGCCTGATCCTGCGTTGCTTTGGCGGTACGACGGCGCCGATCCATGCCTTCATCGACCATTGCATCAAGCTGTCATCACAAGAGGATACCTTGGCCGTCTACGAAGTCCTTTCTACCAGGAGTCCTTTCCAAAAGAGAGTGCCAAAGCGGGCAATGTCAACGGTCGATCTTGAGCCCGAGCTCTGGAGAGATATCGCGAGCGATGCGAAAGACTTCTTCAGCAGCAGCTCAAAGCGATTCCACGACAATATCGGCACTCCATATCGACGTGGATATCTGTTCACTGGACCTCCTGGAACAGGAAAGACTTCTCTTGCCACTGCTATTGCCTCGGAGGCCAGCGTCCCATTGTACACTATATTCCTAAGTACAATGGATGACGAAAGCCTTAGTGATGTTTTCAGGGACTTACAAACGCCCTGTGTGGTCGTCCTGGAGGATATCGACTGCGTGGCTTCTATTACTCGTAAAGGTACTGCGACGGGCCATGGAAATAAGAGCCAGTTAACCGAAGAGGAAATAGAGCAAAGGGTTTCTGCGACCGCAAGAAAAGCACAGGTCGAGATTCTTGAGAAACTACTCAGCCAGTCGTCAACTGGACCAATGAACAGAGAAGCCGTTTTAGCGGCTAGAAACACCATTGACGCCAATGCTACGTGGGCATCTGATCCACCTGAGCCTAAAAAGGTGTTAACATTGGGTGGTCTTCTTAACATTATTGACGGGGTTTCTGGAACAACGGGACATCTCCTTATTATGTCTACAAATGCTCCAAAGTCTCTCGACCCCGCCCTTATCCGCGTTGGAAGAGCAGACCGGGTGTTTGAGATTGGCTTCGCTACGAAGGTCACAGCAGAGCTAACCTTCAGGCGTATCTTTGGGCGCGATGATTGTCGACGACACAGAGTGGACACCATCAATCGGCTGGCTAAAGCGTTCTCCGACAACTTCCCAAGGCAAAGCACGATAACGACCGCCAAACTGGCGGGGTACTGCAGTACCTATAGAAATCGTCCTGACAAGGCTTTGGAAAACTTCGCCGACTGGCTTGAACGGATACGAACCGGCGCAGATGAGTTCTCATACGATATCAACGATTTCGTAGGAGATGCAACTCAATGTGGAAATATCAACATCGCAGATGGTTTTGATCAAAGTATCTTAGATTTGAGTGCGAAGGATTACGAGTCTCCAAAGGAGATGGAAATCGACATCCCGCCGCCTCCAAAGCCGAAGAAGTCTTGGTGGAATAGTCTCAATCGTTTAAAACGTGATCGTCGACACGGTCCCGATGATTTCGATGAGATTCGGAAGCTAGCCAGAATAGCGACGGAGAATGCACCGGAAAATCTACTTGATAATTTTCCGTTCATGAGCGGCCATGTCCCCCAGGCATCACCTGCAGAGGAACCCCGACAAGGCAGGTTCAAATCTGCTATGCAATCACTGTGGCCAAGGGAGCGGCCACATGGATTTGGCGGAGCTTTCAGAGATGCGATTCCTTCATTTTTGGACAAAGGCAATAGCTCAGCCACGGATGATTCCTCTGCAACAACAATTCCTGATTCGCCAACTTCGTCGCCAGTCTTGGAGTTTGTTCCACCCATCCCACTGTCGGATTTTGACGGTCCGGAACGCGAGACACTCACATTAATCCATGAGGACCCTTTGCTGGACGACAAAAACGACGAGTACGAATACAATGTTGAAATGATCTTTGATAGTTTTGTTGCGCTGGAAGCACGTATGATGGCAGAAGCAAGTCGAGTAAGAATAAGAATTGGTGCTGGAAGTACGGAGGAGAATATATACGATAGAGTCTCGGAAAGAAAGAATGTAGACGGGAAAGAGGAACGACGCAGAAGCTTCAAGAACAAACAGGACACCGAATTCTTAAAAGAGAAGCTAGAGGGTGAGGGATTGAAAAGTTGTTGTGACAATAAAATAAAGGAAGATTACGGAGTTGACGAGGAAGATAGATATGAGTGGTATGAAATAGAAAACGATAGGGAAGAAGAGGTAGAATGGTTTGATGCTGTAGCATATATAGCACAGTAATAGATTTACAATTATAATACTAAAATACAGGACGGGCACACAGTGAGGAACACATGATTCACCTGTAGTCATTCTTTCACAATAGTCCCAGCTCTGAAAATTCAGAATTAAAAGATCGTTATTAACAATGTAATTTTCACCGTTGCCGAATAGAAAGAAGCAATGTCTAATGTAGCTACACAACCAATTCGTATTATACATCAACGTCTCGCCATAACCCTATTCGACATTCCAACGTGCACACAAATATTCTCACCTCCTTCCACCATAAATTCCACCCCGCAACTCCCAACCAAACATCAAACCCACACTCATCTTCAACATCACCCTTCACAACAATGACACTCCTCCAACCCACGGAAAACCATTACGAAGTCCTCGGCCTCCCCCCGACCTGCACCCCATCCGACATCCGCAAAGCCTACCAAACGATCGAATCGTCCCACTCTGCCAGCAAACTGTCCAAACCCAACCTACCCTCAAACCCGTTCCGCACGGAAATCATAACCGCGATGGAGGCTTACGTGGCCCTCATAGACCCGAAATCCCGAGCCGCGTATGACAAGACGCTACTAGCGAACGAGGAGCGCGGAAGTGGACAGGAAGAGGCTAGAAAGACCAAGGTACGCGGTACTTGCTTGGATCGACAAAAAGTATAGGGATCTTTCCGACATTGCTTTCTATATACATTCGCACCAGAAGCCTACTAGCAATAACCCTAAAGTGCTCAAGCTCGCTGAGGTTATGTCTGAGGTTACTGCGGATATGGAGGATCTCGCTGTTGATATGATTAGGCTCGCCGGCAAGACGATCAAGCTCGCGGTTAATATTGCTAAGCTCTCTGTCTGTGTTACGATTGAGCTTGTTTTGTCGAGCCTTGCCATTGGCACCTATCTCTTGCGTGGTATTCGAGGTCTTTTGTAGCGATGTCGTGGCTGAGCCTTTAGGCTCGCAAATTGATATGTTGAATCCCGATATTTTGGGCAGTTCAACGTAGATGTTATATGATCTGAGGGAGCAGGTATGCTTTGTCAGCTAGTGCTTCTTTACGAAGCACATACATATTTTGAACTAATTAAAAACATAAAAACACAGTCATGTGGTATACATACATTATGAAATGAAATCTCGTGCGCGCATCATCTTAACGACTTCAACAATTCTTTCCAATCCCCCAATCTCATACACACAATACTGCCACTCCAACTACGATCCCACCCATTAGCACCCAAATACTTCCCCTCTTTCGCGTCCTCCCCCCTGCATTGTTTGCTTTCTGACTCACAGCCGCCGTCTCCGTGAAGTAAAGACTCGCCGCCGTCTGCGTACCCAAAACATCTTTCGCCGTCGTACTCGGTATCAGCGCCTCTTTCGCTGTAGCTTTCCACGCCTTGTGAAAAGCATAGAACTCCTCATCAATTGGGTTCGCATTACAATATGTATCTGCGAACGCGCTGATGTATAATTCAGGAAAGTAATGATACCCTACATCATGTCAGCAACCCAAAACTCAAGTTGATGGGCGATAAGACAGAATAATGCCGTGAATAGGAGATATTTATACCTTCGATACCTCCATGCATTTCAAAACACTTCTGACAGCCCAGCACAGCCTCCCACCATGGATACTTTTCACAATAACAATGCTGCTGTTCCTCGAAATCACCCTCGTACTTCTGCAAACCCGAAAACGTGCCATTCGTGTTCTGGAGATAGCAATTCCCATTGATAGCAGCCTGTCTCTTACACGGTGCTATTTCGGTGTCATAATCCGGCTTCTCTACAGTGATGGAGATCCACGACCTCTTCTTCTTTCTCTCTGCGTCGTCTTCGGCGTCGTCGGAGCCGGAGCCGGAGCTGGAAGAGGGAACGGATGTGTTATACGGTGCTGGAATGTATGCAAGCCCACCATTGGCAGGTAAAAAGCATTCATTCCATAAATCAGTATCCCGATTCGTGATCCCGGATTTCTCCCACGAGACTCTGTAGAATCGGGAAGCGTAACGGCCATTGGGGAAGACGGGGTAGTCGGGATCACCAGTGTATGTCGGGATGACGGCGGAGGAGGTGCGTGTTGGGGGCCATATGGCGTCTGGGATGTTTGAAGCTGTAGGTATTGAGGAGGATAGGGCGGTCATGTCTGGGTTTTAAAGGTCCGACAATAACGGTCTTCAGTCACGATGAAGGTGTGATTATGATGTTAGAATGGGATATCCATTAACATGAGGGACTTGAAGGGTTCACGAGTGGGTGATGGAGGTGATGAAGTTTGAGGTTCGAAGAAAAGGAGCGGTCACGCCTTACTATTATAGGTTAGCACTATGTATATTAGCGCATCCTTTCCAACCCTAGAGGATGTAAAGAAGAAATATCAATCATTCCAATACAACCGGAAGTGATTTATTCCTGTCCCAAACCTTCATGAACTCCGAGACCCCGCGAGTGCCATCTAGCAAAGGCCATCTCGAATTCCCCAAAGATCACACCCTTCTCCTCTACAGTCAAGAACGGAAACTCATTGTTGCTGGCATCTAGAGCTTTCAATAACTCCGCCATCTCGCCGGACAAATGAGTGCTCGTGACCCACCCTTTAACAAGCGGGTGAAAGGTCAAGCCACCGACGCTAAAGTCGTCGGCATCGAGACCCGCCAACACGCACTCAACAGTCCAAGTCGCACCTCTGATGTACTCGGTCAGACCCAATCCCTCAATCACCCAATCGATCAAGACAGCAGGTACGTTCTCATCAGCACAGAAGATTTTTTCCACGTACATGCCGACGAGTGTTGTGCCTTGGACACCGTTGTCAGCGATGCCTAAGCGCCAATATGGAAGTATGTAGTCCACCTGCAGCGTCCCTTTCTTGTTTCGAAGACGATATGAGGTGTCACAGGCGTCGGCGAGACAAGCAATCGTCATTGCCGAGTCCGTGGTTGGATGGTCGAGGAGTGCGAAGAGGCGATTGTTGGGGTCCTCTTCGGCGTCATATTTGGCCTCGGAAAACTTATCTTCTAGCTGGGCATGAAGCATACGCATTTTTTTATTATCCGTCATGCTGTTCCAGAAGCGAAGAAACATAGTACCGGGCGTACTCTCCTTTTCCTCTTTACGAGCAAAAAGGATGGTGTTGAAGACCACCTCTAGACCCGCAGTCTCGGCATAGAGACGCTTGTTGACGTATTTGATCTGGTTTATTTCGGCAGCCTGAGAATATTCTGTGGCTGGCTCGTATATCAGGGGTTTCGTCGTGTCTGAGATGGGTTCCCGGTAGTGTAGAGGGGATGGGGACGTCAGTGCAAATTCGTAGATCAAATTCCGTATTTCTCCGGGCAAGTCCATCAGTCGGAAGAATTTGGTTGTTGTGTCTTTTTGTGTTTGAACGTTTTGATCAGACTTGATAGGCTTGGCTTGATCGTTGCTATCGACCAGGTGGGTTTCCCCAGCTTGACGTTGGTTTGAATATGCGGAAGGCATGTTGACAGATGGGTTGTGTCGAAACTCGCAGTGGGGTTGTGTAAGGAAAGGAAAACCATACTCTCCTAGCCCATGAACTTTTTTTATAGTGAGATGCTAAACACTGCGGGGAGAGTGCACGGGCGAAGAAGCCACTGAGGGGTGAATGGCGGTGATACTGCCAGGTTGGGTGAGGCATTTCTCTCTCTACAGAATCATGTGATATAGGTATGAGAGGGTTCTTACTCGGGATCGTATATTATACGTACAAAAAAACCTATCGTAACACATAATGCAGTGAGCCATTGGTATATCATACATGCATATTCTTAGCTAACCAACTAACCCACTACTCGTCATCACTCCCTCGCCCCAAAAACCCATTCGCCGTACAGGGAAACAATAAGCCGGGAAAAAAGAATGCACCCCATCCCTATTTACAGCGCCTCCTCCGTCCTCGCCCTCTTCCCCTCCATACCATCCTCATCCTCCGCCTTCCTCTTCCCAGAACTCGAACTCTTTTCACTCGCACCCTGCACAGGCACCAGCGCAGGCACCTTCTCCTTCTTCCTCGTTTTGACCAAGCCCGATATGTCGTTCGCGGAGGACGTAGCTTCGGCGAGTTTCGCCTTCTGTGTCGCGGGGTCGGCGCCCAGGAGGCCGCCTAGCAGGCCTTTGAAGAGCGTAGGGTCGATGGTATCGGGAGGAGGTTGTTTTGTGGGGTCAGATTTTAGGTCGGTGATCTGTGAGAGTGTTAGAATGAAGTTGGGAGATTTTCATATATAAACAAGAATAGTGAGGCAACTTACCCTTGTCTTCAAGTCTTCTAACAAGCCCTTCTTGTCCTCGACGATGGCTTTTTTCTCCTTCTTTTGCTCCGCGGTTAGAGCATTCGCAGATAGCGCTTCTGACTCGAGTTGCAGCCGTTTCTCCAGACCCTCGACTGCAAGCTCGGTATGCTTGATCGCCTCGTTCCGCAGATCCCAATCAATCATCTGCGACGCATCCTCGGCGGCCTTGGGTTCTCCCTCCTTCTCCTCGAACGCTGGCGCCGTAGAGGCAAATTCCAGCGCCAAGGAGAGCGAGTAATGGGCTTCAGTCACGTTCTCGTGCTCGATGGGATGCAGCTCTTCCTGTAGCGTGACGGCGGACCGCGCATCGGTGACGGCGTCGAGGAAGCGTTCGTTTTCGAGAGAGATTTCGACGAGGAAGCCGTGGCAATCTGCGAGTTTCTCCTTGATGGCGCGCGCATCGGATGAGAGCTCTGCCTTGGCCTTGCCCTTGGCCTTCCCCGAGTCATCATTCGTATCCAGCGCCTCGAGCTTCTTGGAATATAGCACGCGCGCAATCTCAAACACCTCGTACGCATCCGCGAAGTCATCCTGTTCCTCTTCTTGTTGCGCCTCGCCATCCTCATCCTCGTCCTCGTCTTCGTCCTCTGTATCCCAGTTCTCGTCGCCGGTAAGCTGGAAGTACGGCTTCGAGTCCACGCTGGCCGTGCCTTCTTCTGCCTTTTGCGCGCCGTTCGAGGAGCCTTCTGCGACTGCCTCCTTCTTTGCTTTCTGCGCCTTGGGCTTCTTCTTCTTCTTCTCCTCTTGTGCGACCTTCCCGCCTAGCACGTCGCTCTTGGCGATGGCGACCTTGTACAATGCGCGGCCGTAGTAGAAGAGCAGCTCGGCGTTCTCGGGCGCCATCTCGCCGTTCAGTTCTGAGTAAGATTAGTAAGGCTCTTGTTCCCAATGCGAAGCGTACAGGACGTACCGGCCTGGATCTCGACGGCGTCGGCATAGTGGTCGGCGGCGGCGGAGAAGTTCTTGAGCGAGTACTGCAGAGACGCCGCTTTGGTGAGCTCGTCGAGCTTCCCTTGCGTTTTGGGGACCTCGGCGGTCGCGGACATGGCCTCAGTCTTTTCCGACATCTTTTGTGGGTTGTAGCGTGTGGTGTGCTGTGTGCTGTTGGTGGCGTGGAGAGGCAGGCGCGAAGTACGAATAGCTGTTGCGGTGTGTCGCGGTAGCTCTTGCCTGACCGAGACCCTAGAATCTCACTGGGGAAGCTGCGAATGGCACAAACGCACAAATCTAATTTGACTTGAGATGGAATTGTTCAACTCTCAAGTAAACTCTGAATTCGCCTCTTTGAATAGCATCCAAGGATCATCGGACTGCCGAATTACTGCTGGGAATATAATGCTATGGCCCGTGCGTACGCGCAACCGCGGGCGCGTCACCGACGCGACGTACCTCGATTAAAGCCCTCTTAGAAAGGCACCAAATTTCAGCCCACACAACACAATGACGACCTCACGACGTTCCGAGAAGCCGCTCATCCCGAACAGCTCCATTCCGTCTTCGTCGCCGGCATTCGGCACGCCCAAACACCCAATCCACCCCCGCCGCGTCGCTCCCATTCGCCCACCGCCAGCCCTCAAACCCCCGGCCAGGACCACTGTACTCTCGATAGAGCTCCCGCCAGCAACATTACGACCGCTCGCCTTCCGCACCTTCACGAAGAAGCACAACATCACCCTCACGTCCTCGGCGCTAGCCGCACTAGCCGGCTTCATTGGGAAACATTGCGGGGCGGGATGGAGAGAAGAGGGGCTGGCCGAGAAGGTGCTGGAGGAAGTGGCGAAGAGCTGGAAGAAGAGCACAGGCCAGGTTATAGTGGAAGGCGATGGCGAGACGCTGAAGAATATTTTGAAGACGTTGGAGGGGTCCATGAGCGGGGGAAGGATCGTTGCTGGTTCGAGCTTGGGGAGGCAGAGTAGCTTCACATTCGGTCAGGATGCAAATGCTCAAAGTGAGGAGAGGCCCGGGCTGGCGAGCAATGTCAGCTTTGGCATATCGAAGCTGGAGGTCGAAGACAAGGACGACGACGAGGAGGAGCTTGTGGACCCCAGGGAGTGGATGAAAGTCGTTGGCGCATTTGAGCAGCCAAAACTGGTCTACAATGTCACCCAAAAACATTTTGACAAGTGTGTCTTTTGCCAACTGCTGTTCAACCTTCACTGACATTCTCAGATCCACCGTAAAGCCCTCACTGTTCCCAAGTCCTGCACACAAAACCGACATCTTCCGTCAAAGATATCACATTGTGCACCAACGGATACTTCGAAACGAAACCTTTCAAGCTCCCACTTTCGCCGCCGCACGCTCGGCCACTCTGAGCCGGACAGGATCTGTCGCCGTCTCCCAAATGAACACTATAACACCAATAGCAAATCTACTAGGCCGAAGTGGGAGCACTCATCTTCTCCTAGGCATGCTGACAGTCTCTCCGACCGGCGCGCTCTCGCTCTCCGATCTCACTGGCACAATAGCGTTAGACCTCCAGCACGCCCGACCCATTCCCGAAGACGGCACATACTTCGCCCCCGGCATGATTGTGTTGGTAGACGGCAGCTACGAGGAAGACTACGCAAACCCCACCTCCGGTTCTACATCGACATTAGGAGGCACCGGAGGCATCGGTGGTACAATAGGCGGCAAGTTCATCGGTTTCTCTGTCGGCCACCCGCCCTGCGAACGCCGCTCTATCACCCTAGGCGGCACAGACGAAACGGACAAGAACAGTCTGTCCGGCCCGGCATTCGGCTGGACCGACTTCCTCGGCGTAGGCTCCGAGCGCGCAACAGGCACACGCATGAACCGCATCGCATCCAAACTCCTCACCCCCGATAAGGCATACAACATAGTCATCGCATCCGACCTGCACCTCGACAAGCCCACCACCCTCTCCGCCCTCCGCACGCTCTTGCGCACATACACCGAGACCGCCGAAGTCACATCAGTCTACCCTCTCGCCATCGTCCTAATGGGAAACTTCATCTCCAAAGCCAGTCTCGCCGGCGTCCCGGGTGCCGGCAGTCTGGAATACAAGGAGCACTTCGACGCCCTTGCCACCCTCCTCTCCGACAAATCCTTCCAACCCCTTCTCGCACACACCAGCCTTGTTTTCGTCCCCGGCGACAACGATTCCTGGCCCAGCGCCTTTTCTGCAGGCGCATCCACACCTCTCCCACGAAAACGCGTTCCAGACCTGTTTACGAGCCGCATACAACGAATCGTCGCCGCCGCGAATCGGGAAGTGTGGGGCGCGGCGGGGGGTGCGAAGAAGAAGGGCAAAGAGGGGGAAGTCGTATGGACGAGTAATCCGTCACGATTGACATGGTTTGGGGTACGAGGCGAGATTGTGTTGCTCAGAGATGACATGTTGGAACGGTTACAAAGGACAAGTGTACGATTCACTGCGCCAGACAAAGAAGACGAGGACACAGACCTCCCAGACAGAAGTTCTCTCCCTCCCACCCACGAAGATGCCATGGACATGGACATCGACATCGGCGCCGCGCCCCAAGCCCCACAAAACACTACGACCTCTACCGCCGATATCGACACAGATACCCTCACCGCCCGCGCACTAACCCGCACTATCCTCTCACAATCCCACCTCTCACCATTTCCCCTCGATGTGCGTCCCTTACATTGGGATTACGCGCATTCGCTCAGTTTGTACCCGCTACCTACATGTGTTGTGCTGGCTGATGCCGCGGCTCCACCGTTCGTGCTCAGATATTGTGGCGCGACGGTTGTGAATCCGGGGGGGTTGGATGGGAGTGAGGGAAGGGGAAGGAGAGAGGGACGGGCGAGGTGGGTTGAGTTTGATGTTTTGAAGGGTGTGGGTGTGGGGCGGGTTGAAGGGTAGGTGGAGTGAGGCTGGGATGGGGATGCTATTGATGTTTCTACATGTCTATACTTCGAAATTATGAATATCGATTCGGAATATAATGATATACTTTCTCGAATGAGATAAGTGCAACGAAGAGAAACATGAGAGGAGAGAGGTATTGGATTGGGTCCTGTTGTTGGTTGCTATGGTAAGATCGCCTGCATTTTGGGATGGTAACGACAAGTGAGAAAACGACCACGGGGACGATGAGTTAGCTACCACGGTGTTAGAAGGCGTGTGAAGGTTGGATCCGCACTGGTTGTCCAAGAACATTTATTTCAATTACGTTTTCCACAATGACTTTCTTTGCGTGTTGAATAAGGTGCGGTTAGCTTTGGGTCTTGTTCTCGATCTATTCTCGCCTGAATGCACAACAAAAGACGGTAGAGAGAGAGAGATAGAGAGAGAGAGAGCGGCCTTTGTTAGAGAGCAATCGCTATATATAAGGGTCTTAATTCCGGGTCAAATCTTCTCTATGGCCAGAGATCCTACAGTCTTCTCACCAATATTTCGAAGATGGTACCGGTATCATCGGTAACAAAAGGCCTACTCTACAGTGAAGAAGGGCAAGACGACGCTCACAATACACGGGAATCCAACCAACTCAAATACGTGCCCAAGCAGTTATTCGCCGAAAGCGCGGAAATCGAACTCGGGTTCCACAATACCATTCTCTTCGTCTGACTCCGTAGACACGGCGATCCACCTGGCATGGTTTTCCTCGACTTCTATGAGAACGTAAGGGAGACTCGAAAGCCGTTGATTACCAACGTGTTCTTGCAAGACTTGTATAGGGAAAAGCACAGGCCGAGGATGTTGACTGGTGCTAACAGTAACGATCCCATTCCCCACACGGCGCTTACTGTTACAAAGCTTGCCACATCTTGCAATCTGCGTAGATCAGTTGGCCATTTGACCTCCCCGCCTTTGAGTGTCAAGTACTTCGTTCCGAATCGGGGTAGAGGGGACCTCTGTAGCGGTTTGTTTCTCTTGCACCTGCTACGCAATGACACCAACCTCGTTGCACAGTTTCCGAGCCTCTGGGGTCCACCTACCGTTCCCCTAGTTAACTCTTGTCCTTGGAAAGCCAATCTTGTACCAAGCAGAGGGTCTCACGTTTCGGGTCTATTGTGACCCTCACCCCTCCTTCACTTGGTCTGCTGGTCCATTGCAGCTACCGACGATAGTTAGGCAATTTTATATTGAGCGCGAAGCGGCTATGCGATTGTTCCAGGTGTAGGAGCTTAAAGGCATCTAGATACAAATGGCATGCATTCTTGCATAACTCCCAGTGAGAAAGATCAAGCATAGGATGAGAAATTACCTTTAGTATATTACCATGGCCATAAACCGTTGTCAGGGTACTAGTTGTTAGCATACTATCTTAACATACGATAGCCTTTTATAGTAGCGACCCAATTCAGTTTAGTCTCTCACCCATCCTATCATACCATACTCTCCATCTCCCAACCATCACTATCTCAGCCCATATCATCACTGACTATCTCTTACTCTCACTATTCCGCTAACACGACACTCATCTCAGCCCAATTATGAAACATCGCGGCCAAAACCAAGCAACGAGGTTTCTCGCCCCCAAAAATCCGCGCACGGCTACGTTCCTCCCGCACCATCTATTAAGCTTAAATGCGCAGCTTTCAACACTGCCTAAATAGGTAATATTCAGACTGAGCTTATTTCATCGACATGTCGCGACGAGACGTGCTATTATCTGACCGCGCAGCATGTTGCGCCCGAAAAGCAGAACCGTGTACGCAGTATATGCGCCTGACTTGCTTTCGAAGACGGGGTGTAGGTTTTATAAGGAAGGGTAGTCAGTGATGGGGAAGGGGATCTATATATCGCGACACATTATTCGGTCACAGTAAAACACACAAGTTTGAAGTAATCATCTATCACAGTCACAGTCACAGCGAGGCACATGAGTTTGAAGTGAATTCCTGTCATTGTCATCAACGACTACCATACACCACCACATCCAACACAATACAGCCATCGTGGGCAACCTCCTAGTCGGAACCGTAATCGACCTCGTCTTCCGTAACAATGTCACCTTGACGCGCGAGCGAAGGCGCTGGGGTTGACTGCCTCACGACATTAGCATCGGCAGGGGACGCAACAGCACCGTCGTCAGTACCGGGAGCACAGTTGGCAGCGGCCGGGTTGCTAATCTGGACAGAGCCGAACCGGAAAGTCTGTACGAGCGCACTCGATCCACCGCTGCTAGGAACAGCTGGGAGAGTCGCAGGTACAGTCCAAGTTGGATAACCAGACAACGTCGACGGGCCGCTGAAGATTGTCGCTGTGCTTCGCTCTCCGAACACTACTGGTGCCGGCCCTTGTTGCGAACCAGTCATCATGCCACTGCCTGCGATAGGGACGCTGGTCTGATGTGAGCCACTGCCTGCGATAGGCACGCTGGACTTAGGTGCTGGGCGATGACTGAACAACTCCGGCACGACAGGGTTCGCGTTCGGCGGTACTGCGGCTGCTGCGTTCCAAACCTTTGCTGTGCCGGGGGGCATGTTGAAGGTGAATGTATGGCCGGCGAGGACCGGTTTCGGCACCGATGTCGGGGGCTGGGTGTTGTCGACGCTGAATGTCGGAATGGATGCGGCGGGTACTGCCGCTGTGACGACATCTCCTCCGCATGGTGATTCCGAAGGCTCCGCCGCCGCCTTCTCCTCCGTCTCCTCCTCGCTGTCGTCCTCCTCGTCATCGTCGTCGCCGTCGCCGCCGTCGTCGTCGTCCTCGTCGTCGTCCTCGTCCTCGTCGTCGTCCTCCTCGTCATCGTCATCGCCGTCGCCGCCGTCGTTGTCGTCCTCGTCGTCGTCCTGGTCGTCGCCGTCGTCGTCGTTGCCGCCGTCATTGCCGCCGTTGTCGCCGTCGTCGTGGTCGTGGTCGTCGTGGTCGTCGTGGTCGTCGTTGTCGTCGTCAGACTCGGAATCAGCGGCATCCGAGCCGTTCTCACCCTCCGGGAACTCGAAGTCGACCAAGCCCATGAACTTGTACTTGCGTCGCAACGAGGGAACGTAAAAGATCCTCCGGGCGATGCGCGGCTTGATGTCTATCCAGACATCCTCAACGCTATCAGCCACGGATTCCTCGGGAGCGGACCCTGGGTTGGGCGCGTCTTGCTGAACTTGAGGCGCAGGAACGACGGCGGGAGACTCTTGGACAGGCTGCGCGAAGGTGAAGTTGACAGGCTTCGCAGCGGCCTTGTTGACGATGTCCAAGAGCCTGTCGTTCTGCTCCTCGAGATCGTGGACGCGGTTCTCGAGATCGGCGATGGTGTCGGGGTTTTCGACAAGGTCCCTCAAATGGGCGTTCTCCGTAGTCAGACGTTCCGCGATCCGATTGGCATCGAGCCGGTACTGGTTGTACTCGACGATCAGGCTGTCAAGCCGATCAATCGCGGTGTCCCGGGCAGCTGTGTTCTCAGCCTCCTGATTTCGACCCTGAGTAGCGAGTCTCTCCTGGGAGAGCTCAGCAAGCTCAGAGTTGAGTTGGCGGATCAGGACTTGATCGGTCTCGTGGCGGTCTTGAGCGGCGAGCTTAACAGCGTTAAGCTCAGCCACCTGCGACCTGAGATGAACAAGTTCGTCGTTGAGACCCTGGTGCCTCAAAGACGACCAGAGCTTTCGCAGAACGAAGACGAGGAGGTCGTAAAGACCTTTGCACAGTGGGGAGAGAAGCCAGCGGGCGCGAACCCAACTGGCCACGGCGAGCCTGCTGAAGAGGTAGCCGGACCCCCAATTGAGGAACGACGCGGTGACGAAGAGAAGGATGACACCGGGGATGTCAAGCCTTCCGAACCAAGATGGTTCGTCGTAGATGGTGTTTGGATCGCGACTCCAATTCGTACCGCGCGTGATGCCGATGGTCTGGGCCATGGTAGTTGTGGCCCAGAGAAGAACAGCGAGAAGAGCTGCAAGCAGCTGGTGGGTGGCAACCATGGTTGCGGAAGTTGTGGTTGTGGGTTTGTGGTCGCTGTGGGGGGAGAGAGAGTGTATGAGAAAGGAAGAGGGGGAGCAGGGAGGAGGGGTTAAGTACTGCGAGGTGCGAGAAGAATTTTCGCCTGCAAACGAATTTACAAACGGATTTCTATCGAAGCTCGAGGCGCAGCCGAGCGGGGCGCGGGTTGGGGGAAGGTGAGAGATTGTGGGGGAAGGCGGGAGATTAGTTGCCTAGGTGAAGGGGAGAGAAACAGTACTGCCGTGACACAAACGACTGTAGTCTAACAATGATATCTCTTGAACAGCGAGGTAGACACAATGCTCGTATAGGAAACCTAGGTGAATAGCTGTAGTTGTATTGAACACTACATTGAAGTAGCATTAGTAAATAATGTAGCCACATGTTAGAGAGTGCGGAGTGTAGAGTGAGGAATATGAAGTCAATTTATGTTTCCAGCCGCGAAGTATATGAAACCCTGTTCAATATCGTTATCTATCTTTGTCTGGAACAGAGTGGGCATTGTGTGTACTCACATAGTTCACATGGGAGGCATACACGTCATTCCATATCTTCAAAACCAGTAAACAGAGTACATTGGCAAAATCGATACATGTCAGACCCTACATAGCCTAAAGAAACTCACAATCAAGCCTTCTTAGCAAACTTCGCGACAGCCTTCATCGCCTCAGGATCCCTGATGCCCGCATTCTGACCCACCATAACACGCTTGAGCGTCAACGCAGCAATGAGCGCAGCACCCACACCAGATCCATCCTCAGCCGGAAACATCTCCACGGGGTCGCCCTTGCCCTTGCCCTTGTTCTCCGGCCAGTCAAGAATCTCCTTGAGCGCCTGCGCGCCACGCACCTTGAAGTGCGGGTACTTATTAAATACCGAGCCATCAGCACCGACGTGGCAAGTGCTCCAGCCCTTTTTCTTGCAGATAGCAGCGACACCGCAGGCGGAGAGGCGGGCAGCGCGCGTACCGATGAGCTCAGCCAGACGGCGGATGAGCTCAAGTTCGGGTTTCGTGGTCTTGAGGGAGAGCTTAGTCTGCATCAGCTCTTGCGTTTCCGACAAGTTCTCAAAGGGGTCTTCTTCGATAGCGGCGAGGAAGCCTGAGTCGAGCGAATACGGCTTCTTCAGCTTGGAGATATCCTGGCCGTCGAAGATATTGCAGTCAGCTTGCTGGTTGAGGTCGAGGAGGACGAGGCGGAAGATCTCGCCGAGGTAGAGACCTGCAATCATCTTCTCGAAAGCTTGTTGGTCGGGGCGCGGAGACTCCTTGTCGATGATGATATCGTAGGGCGTGCGGGGGAGGACTTTGTGCTCGCTGTCGAAGGCGCCGTATTCGCAGTTGATGGCCATGGGCAGGTTAGGGTCGAGGTTCATGTGTGCGAGCTTGGGGATGGAGCCGCAGTTCTCCATGTACGCGGCATTGCAGCCGGTGCCGAAGATGCATCCGATCTTCATCAGGGGATCGGTATAGGCAGAGGCGATCATGGTTCCGGTGGTATCGTTAACGAGGGCAGTCAATTTGATAGGGACACCGCGCTCTTTGAGGGCAGCCTCGAATGGGGGAACAACATCTTTCCCTTCCACGCCATCGATGTCGAACCCCTTTGTCCACCGCTGGAGAATGCCGTGATCGATGTACTCTTGCGTCGCCGGGTACGAAAACGTGAAACCCAGCGGCAGCGCCTCAATCTTCTCGCCCTCGTGGTGGTACCCGATAAATTGCTGCAGACAGTCTGCCACATATCCCCACAGTTCATCAGCCGTACCCGTCTTCAGATCCTCGGGCATGCGATATTTCGATTGTATAATGTCGAACTCGCCCGCCTGATCGCTGAGGGTTACTTCGCAGACGCGCATGTTCGTACCTCCCATATCGAGGGCTAGGAAAGTTCCGGTCTCGTGGCCGTCCGGAAATTCCATGCACCAGGTCGCGTTCATGGGCTACATGTATGCTGTCAGTTTTCCTCAATTGCAATCACAATCGGTGGGCTGTGCACGCACAATGGTCGCATTCTCCTCGCGCAGACCCCTTTCGAGCTCGGAGATGAAGTGGTCGGTGATCTCCTTCAGCTTCTCTGCCGGTACGAGGAAGAGTTCCTCTAGTCGTTCGATCTGCTTGATCAGATCCTGGGGCACGTCGGCCATGGAGCCTAACAGAGTTGTTACGTCACCCATTTACGGTATTCAATTCACGGCGACGTTTGGGATGCAAAGGAATACAGAAAGGTGTCAACAGCTCTTGGTAGTACAGGGGAAGGTGATGTGGTTGGGTGGTTGAGGAAAGAAAGATCGGTACCTCTTCGCGAAGGCGGTTTCTTTGCCCCTAATCCAACCATTTTGACGGCTGACTGGTACGACGGTGATACAGAAGCTTGGGTGTATCTCGTACGTTATCAGCGTTATCTGGATAGTCAGTAGGTCGTAGAAAAAGAGAATTGGAAGCCTCTGGAACGAAGATCTAGTTAGCTTTTATCCCTCAAGATCCACAAATATCCGAGTGACAAAGCCCAACAGGGACAAGCCATGGGCAAAACAAGTCCTACGGTGCATTGCATGTCCCACTCCTCGTTCCCTTTGGGCAGAGAAATTGAAGGAATTGATTGGGGTTGCGCTTACCAAGACGTTATGCTAATGCTATGTCACGGTTACCCCGCCAGCGATACGAGGACTCAATTCCTGGCCTGGAGCCGGGTCCAGCAGTGCAGAAGAGGATCAAAGTGGTTGCAGATGTCAATGTGTATGTCAGAGCCGAGAAAGACAAAAAAAGAATAACTGATGTGTTTGGTTGAGGATGCAGAATCATCTCAACAGAGATTGGCCCCCCACGTTGTCGGTCCGCGGGGCGCACGATGACGTATCTTCGACAAGGTTTTGACCCCCTCTCGGAGAAACGTAGGGCCGATGATGATAACATCACTCCACCCTCACTGCTATCCAAACACTTTTATGGCCGTTGGCGCATGTTTGGATTCGTCTCTGTTCCTTTTCAATTCGAACTGTTTGCCATGAGTCCAGTTTCAGTACCACCCCCGGCCGCGACTAGCCGCAGGACGAGTATTGACCTACCGCCATGAAATCTGTTCTGCCCTAGAGATAAGAGTTATCTTGACCCAAGAGCGATGGGATGGTCGGCAAGACTGGAACAGGTCGGAAAACTCTTCTCGACTCTGGACAGGCGAATTTGACCTCACACGACGGCGATCTGCGCGAGCGTATAGATCGCTAATCGCTTCCCATCCCGCCTCTATACTCACTAGTCCCATACGTGACAACAGTATGAAGTCTTTGCCCACAATGTAGAGCACCGGCTCCTTTGATTCCATTCACCTTGAGGACGTGTGCGGGCTCTTTCCGTTTCCCAGGCAATTACGCATTCGCAGCACAACCGCCGGACACATCAACACTATGCCCCCGAGACCCGTACCTTACACCTATCTCAGGTGTATAACAAACAGTGGGGGTAATTCCACCGCCTCTTAGCATTGCTATCATCGAGGTAAATATCCGACTCTTTTCATCTGCCCCGTCATCGCTAGTTGTTGCTCTTGTCGTGGCGGTAAAGATACGCTGTTGTTGTTTACGAGCCTGGGCAACGCGTTTGTTGCTATATGACGCGTTCCGGTTGCACCTTGAAAGCTCTTTACTCGCAGCCTCGTAGCCTCGCAACCTCACAACATCCTCTTCGCCACCCACAACCCTTCCTCCCCCATCAGATCGCACACTGCCTTCGCGCAATCCAATCTGAACTGTAGCGTATCTGACTGCTCCCCTCATCATCCGGTAGTCTCAGAATACTAACTGCGATGCATTCCCAAGGTCATACGCGTGCAGTTAGCATGTCTCATCTTCAAGCAGCCTTCTCGTCCATGCATTCAGAAGAGGAGAACAGCCACGGTGCCAACACTGACAACATTGCAAAGGCCCATCGTGGAGATGAAGACGAAGCCCATCACGGAGAGGACTCCAGCATCGATGATGGTCGCCCGTTCCCCAAGCGACACATGTCTGTGACCGAGAAGGTTTCTGGGCTCACACTCCTTCTTGCTGGCGATGCTGCCGAGCATCGTGTTCGCGGCGACAGTAAGTCCCATGCATACACTATCGCAAGGAATTTCGGTAACCAGTTTCCAGCTTCAGAGGCCGTCCAGATCCTATCGTCACCCATCGATATCAAGGTCGTCGAGGATGCGGACATGTCAGTCAATGATGATCCCAACCGTAAATGGTGCACCGGTCTGCCCCCCAAGTCCAGCTATCTTCCAGTCTCCCCGATCCGTAGCACTCGTCGTGTTCGTGGTCCCATGACGCGTCGTTCAACGCTCGCAGAGAAGCCCGAGCTCGACTATATCCTTCGTGCGGCCATGGAGATGCATAACGGCAAATTGCATCTTCCGCTCTCTGCCGATAGCCTCCATCGTCTCTCTTCACTCTGGAAGGGAGAGAAGCCCATTGCCGACTACACTATCTTTGAGCGTATCGTCATCGAGAGCATCAACATGGTCCATGCCGATCATTTCATTTCTGCGCTGGAGTGCGTCGGTTCCTTGTGCAAGCATCTTCTGATCATAGTCCCCATCAACACATCCGAGTACGGCGACGTGTTCGACTGGAAGGCTGACAACACCAGCACTGCCAACGACTGGGCCACAATTTTCAAGTACTTCTGTGACATCCGCTCGGTGACGCTTGAGGTCCCGGCCGGCGAGCCAGATGCTCTCACACAGGAGACGTACCGCCAATTTCACAAGGCTATCAGCCGGGCCACGTTCCTCAAGGAGCCGATTGTCAACATCTCGGCCCCAAGGACGGCAATTCTGCAACTCCATCCCGACATGGTGGACGCTGCTCCAGCCGAGGCCACCTCTGCCTCCGTCGGCGGCGGGTTCGACGAGGTGGAGGGTATGGAGGAGTAGGTCTGTCCAGCACGTTGCGAAGGGTTGGTTGCATGATTTTGGTTCCTAAAAGTGTTCGTATACCCATGGTCGAGAAGTTTATGGACTCGTTGAAGCTCGTAAGATAGCGTTTGGGAACAATAACAGTTACATCACGTCCCCATCTATTATGGCGTGATGCCTTTAATGTAATCGTACTGACAACACTTCAGATAGGCAATGTATAGTCTACCTTTTTCACCTATGGCACTGATTTTCGCATTCATCTTCCGTCTTCGGGCTGTTGAAAGTCTGCGCTTCGCCATCGAAGACGAGTTCGACTCCCCAACCCCACAGCCGGCTGCAAGGGTTAACCACAACCCCGGAGTTGAGAAATATCACGAGACTAGATCAGCGTAAGTATTTCAGCTGATCCTACTCACTATTGCAGTGGATCGAACAGAGAAGGTGCAGAATAAGGGAATCTAGCGAGGCTGCTCTAGGTACTGTGTCGCACGTAGGCCTGCGAGCTGCGATTCAATACCTGTATCAGAACACGTCGCACAAATGGATCTTCTACGTAACAAGCAGCTGGACACAACAGCGATGCCAGTGGAGCCAATTCTAAACCCGCGCCACTCATACGCGTGGGAAAATATCACATGGGTCATAGCATAGTCATTACAAAGCGATAGTGCTTTGCTGGTAACCTAGACAGAGTACCTGTCACAGCACAATACACGAGTTCCCTCACCTCGCTTCCGGCAACGTTGAAAAGATGGCAGCACCGGGAGGAAAGTACTTTATTCATGAGAAAATGAAAGTCAAGGCGCCGCACCACGAGAGCTATGAGCAGCTTTGATAAACGAAATGGAAACAAGCTGTATGGACTCTCTCCTCTCGCCCTGTTTGTCACCAGGCGCTAGAATAGGACAATTATTCTAACATGCATATAGGCTGAATTGGGTACCTAACCGTTCATTTTCAGCACCGCAGAGGACTTCGAACCCATTGCCGAAGCGTTCGAAAGGAACCGCCGCATCAAGTCTAGCCTAAGAAGCGGAGAAGGAAGGCGACAAACAGAAAGCGAGCGAGTTCGATGTATAGGAGTAGTCGGTTCCTAGCTCCGCAGTGCGATGCACAATGGGAAGGAAGCATGGACGAAGGTCAAAGATTACTTCATGAAAGGATTTGCGCAAGTCCTATTTCTCCGAGGGTCGATATCATATCACGAACATTCGGTTTCCTGTCCATAACAGACTCCAATCCTACCCCATCCACGAAGTCGAAATCCACGCCCACCCCGACTAAGGCACCAAAATCCTCGCCTACAAACCCGTTCTCGCAACCGCATCCCAAGCTCGCCCGCCCCTCTCGTCATCATAATCTGCGGTCTCGATGCATACCGCACGGATCTAGCAGTCTACATGGAAGGGTTCCGACACCACGGCGTCACAGCACTCGCCCTCGATATCCCCAGCACAGGAGACTGTCCAGCAAATCGATCGGACCCGACGTCTACAGACCGCCTCTTCACCTCGCTCTTCGAATGGATCGCGCAACAGTCCAAGATCAATCAAAAGAAAAATCGGCGTCTGGGCAATCAGTACCGGAGGCTTCTATGGTATACGTCTCGTGCGCGCGCATAAATTCGGCTACGGCGACGATGTCGGGGCTTTTAAGCGCAAAGCTAGTGATAAATTCTCAATATTTAGGGACGGGACGTTGGATACACAGTGCGAAACTTTTCCTTGTTAATGGGGTCGAGGGTGAAATTTTCCGATTGATGATTGTTATCTTGCGCTTCAGCGTGGTGGTATGAAGGAGATGAGGTTGGTGCGGGTGAGGAAACATATGGGGAAGCCCGAGGCTTCGCATATTGTTTTGGGGGTTGTTGTGCGGGATTTTGGGGGCTGGGGAGGCCGATGTTGGGGCGCATTTGGAGGCGGTGCCGTTTCGATCGAAGACTTTGGGGGATGGGAGAAGAGCGGGTAGGGTGGTGGGTTGGTGATGCTGTTGTTGGATTTCCTCAGTCCTGGGAATAAAGATCTTTATGATATAATCAAGCAGAAGAGAGACTTCAAATGTGACATAAGAGAAACTATATAATGAATAGAGCAAGGTAATGGCTAGGTTAGCTGCCAGTGATGATTATTCGTCTATAGCATACACATTTCTTGATTCACCCCGCCCGAAATAGCTCCCACTCTAGCGACTACCTCAGCTGACCATACGTTACCGTTTTCCTAGATCGCGAGAGCGAAATCCCAGTCACGACGAAAGAACATGCCAGATCTGTCAATCCCTCCCTCGGAAGGTCGCTCCCCTTTCTTCAAATGTTTCCCTAAGGTCTGGAATTTGATTTATGAATTCGCACTCACAGAACTACGCCTATGCGTATTCCACGACTTAAGCATCAACGATACCCCCAAGGGGCATTTGGTGGACGATTCGATACATGGAACACGATGGGGTCACTTCGAGTTAGCTTCTGGGTATAACTATCCTAAAATCGACATCATGCCTGTATATGGCAGCCAAAAGCGCCCGCCTGACGCGGAGTGAATGGTAGAGATCCACGGCCCTGAGAAGCCACGGCCCATGAAGCGCGCCAAACTACATATCATCCAAATGTTCTCAGCGACATTACTGTATAACACCAAGGTTCGAAATATTATTGTCACCTCAGCCTAAGAGTCTAATCAATTGTAGTACGTCTACAAGAGGTTTGCGTCGGAGACATGGGGACTTAGTATACGATACAATACACTTGTATTTTAGGAAGAAAGGGAGACTAATATATATTTGCTTGAGCTTTTTAGATTATTTATCAAGTCCTGCACCCTACAGCAACTCCACCGTGTCTGTGAGTTGGTTTTGAAGGAGGAGATTCCTATCCTAGATATCCAAACATTAAAAGAATTTTGCGTCAATCATGCTAAAGAATTACTCCCCGTAGTCTATTTTTGCAGACAGCACCCTAAAGCTACGGTGAAGGTGCACTTGCTGTGTATTACTAAATTGCTACAACTTCGGTACGAAACGGCTATGAAAATAGCTTCGGGACCAGATCCGACATTTGCGAGCTTAGAGAAATCCTTCATTGATCCAGTTGAGAAGGTGAGACACTACAGCTGGATTCATCTAGCTAGACTCACATACACAGTGCGGAAAGGGTGCAGTAGCATACACATGCTCTAGAAAATCTGTTCTTATCTAGCCTATGAAACATTTTACGAGTCTGAAATGTGCAACACGCAAAAGAAATTTGCTGCCATAGATTTGTGGTTCAAACTCTTTGTGGTCGATAGCTTTAAGACTTGCATCTTAAGCTCAATGAAGGAACTACAGGGGAAAGAGATATATAACGTATATAAATTACCTTTTAATAAGCCAAAGGAATCGTTCTTATCAAAACTAAACCTTCTATTCTGCATGAGTTTGTTTTTGTTTGATACCAGGGGTGTTTCCTTGTTTAATTTCATGTTTGTCAAGCTGGCAATCTGAGCTCACAAGGGAAGTATATAAGACTGTGCCATCTACTAAATGAAAGCGTATGTTAGAAGTGGAGGACGCGGAGTGGTTGCCAAGAATCCCTCAACATACTATACCTATGAACACACTATGATTCTTGTTGACTTGTATAATCCCTAGGGATGCTTTTACATATGGACGAAGTGGATCACTAGTATATAAAAAGAGACTACACGTCTTATAGCATGTCCGGTACATGCCGTCCTATCTATACTTGCTTTACCTATGTCTTCCGTTGGAAGCACCTTTTCAAATTTGCGTTGTGGGGCCACTCCCACCTGGGTAACGCAAAGTTGACATTGTGAATGTGCATATCACTTCAACGTACCGACAGGGCGCACTGTTGATCCACGATCGTTTACTAGCCATGGACTATAAAAACGGAACTCAATTATTACATTCTGACAACACCAAGTTCCAACCACAATCTTGAACACTCAACCAAGATGGCAACTCCTCAAGTTCAAGACCCGTCAATACCCTCCGAGGATGGCATTTGCCATTTCATGCGCCTACCACAAGAGTTGCGTGACATGATCTACGAGTACTCTCTCACAGAGTCAACGAACCTCCGCATCTTTCATTCGGGGCAAGATCGATATGAACTCATTCCCGAGTCATTGTATCCTGTAAGATCGGTGGACCGGGCTGCCGCTGCTTCGCCAACGTCGAAGCGAAAGCGGAGGGCTGATGAGACATACACAGACAACCATGTGTCTCTAGGTTCAGACGCTGGAAAGGTTGTTCTCCGCCCTCGCGAGCATCCAGAAGCTCCGAGCCCAAAGCGCATGAATATGCACCACGATGAGGGCTCAGAAGATCCCATCGTATTGCCTCGTTTCCCGCTCTCCAGGGAGACTAACCAACTGCAATACGTCAGTAAGCAGTTGCGGAGAGAGACGGGAGGTCTAGGCATTCGGTACAATACTCTTTGCATGCAAGGATTCACTTCTGCATCCGCTCTTATATTGTTCCAAATATTTATCCGTGGCCTTCCACACGCTCTCCGGAAACGCATTCGAGGCTTGTACCTCAACGAGTACGTGATCGTCCCTCCCAACCACATGGGACACTGGCCACTGAGGCAACGACAGACAACGACCAATGCGGTCATTTGGTGCCAACACTACCCGCAGATGCAACTGAAACTGCGTCTTCCGTGGCTGGTACGATACCTCAGACTCGACGCTCTGCTCTTCCTGGCATACTGTGTGGATACGGTGATCGGTAGGAATAATGCGTTCATGCAAAGGATCCACCTTTCCCCGAGCCATCAGCAGAGGTATAATCTGTGGATGAACTTGCCTGATGTTGTCCAGCATCTTCAGAATTTGCGGGCCGTCCTCGTGCAGGCTCCTCCAAACTTCCGGTTTTATCCGGTGGAGGCGACGTTTGATGCAGAGAGGTACCGTAAGGCTCGGAGGGACAATGGGACTGCGGATGGGGATATCGAATTCGAAGTCACCATGTTGGAGGATATTCATGAGAACGGTATTTAATTTACCGTGTCTCGTGATCTCTGGACGGGTGAGTGGGAATTCGAGAGACTTATCTAGATGGGTATCAGGGAGTCGTATAGCAAGTTCGTATCGCGTAGACCTTATGCTAGTTTAGTTGTAATTCAAATCGTTTAAAGCATAGCCTTTTCAACATCATATAAATTTTATTTTAACCTGAACTACTACTTTGTTAGTTTGCTTGAATCCCCGCAACTTCGAAACCCGCATGATGCTATTCCGTTTTAAATAATGGATGTACCTATGTCCTTGTTATAGGAGGTCTGATGAACAGCTAATAGTATAGTAGTCATCTACAAGAGATGTTATATCTTTATGTTAGCTTACGTAGCTTTATGTAGATGTTTATTCTGTGTAGCCTTAGTATCACATACGGTGAGTCCGACATTCAATCTCACAATCTTGAATCATTAGTTGAAGTAGTCGGACCCGAGCTTTAACATATTTGCATATATTTAGAGACTGAAAAATTGAGCTTATATCCATTGTCGAATCTATCTAAACTCTAGAAGTTCAAAAAAATGTGGAAGGCAACCCGGCTGATATGCCGAGTTACGAAGATGTGGGATCGCAAGTCATGTATGTTTCAGACGTTCTCAACCCCAAAGAGCATTGTAAGGCTACGTTGTGTGAGCCTTGGAAGGTCTTCCCGGCTTGAAGCACGCATGTTTCTTTGTCCTGATATTCAGAAACCATTCTCCCACACCTCACGTAAGGCTTTGATCCATGCGCTCTCCCAATCATCATTTCCAGCCTGTGCTTTTATTCCTCCGTAACCACTGAAATGGAAGCCTATTCGAATGTACTCCTCGTCGAAGATGCCCCACGGATACAGCTGAACATTTCGAGGTACGTCTCCAACAAAAATTTTCTTGATGAGTTTAGTGTATGATGTGTCCATAAATTGATGAATCGAGAGATGGTAATACGAGATATATGGTAGCTTAGATACCAAATGATCTTCGTTGCGTAGCAGTCTCATCACCGCGCATGTCTCGAGAAATATGTTATCATGATTTTTTTGCAGTGTCACAACTGGCAATTCAACCTTGACCTTGTCATGAGTACGACAGAAATCGAAGATGACGTTCTGGTCACTCTTCAAACGCGATTTAGAAGAAGTGCCTTGTTTGAACCGATCCACAACGATGGCACGGAGCCAATCCTTCTTCTCTGAAGGGCAAGTCGCTAGGAAACGTGCCAGTACACCGATAGCGTAGTTTTCCAAGGTCGGAAAGAAGGTGATCACATTGAACTTCAATCCTAAGCCGCGTGTCTCTTGCCGAAATGCGCGATTGACGAATTGGATTTGGTTCGCAACGACTTGACGAACAGGATGTTTACGAAGAAAACTAGTGCGCTCAATCATGACGATATTGCGGTTGATAGTTCGAGTATCTTCGGTCTTAATCTTGGTAAGGCATACCAATCGACTTTCTGAACTATTGTCTTCGACGTAACCTATTCCATGGGGTTCGGTAAGAGCATATTTGTAGATCCTAGTGGGAAAGTCAGTCTAGATATTACAAGTTTCAAAGAAGATAGGCTATGCAACAACATACCTATTACGTAGTTCTCCTGGGATGCGGAGGAGGTGACATGTTCCGTCCGGCGACGGTACTGAAGGGTCCGAGGTCGACATGGTTGGTTGCGTGAAGCAGTAGCGGGGGTGACAGGAGAAAGGGAGTTGAATGTTAGGAAGTCGGAGATGGTGGAAGTTGGTGAGCGCTTGGTGGGGTTTATATAGTGGGCGCTAGGATGAATTAGGTGTATGTGTGTAACCTGGTAGCATTCACTTCACCTGGGCCAACGCTTTGCTTACTGCACCGTGCCGCTATGGATCATGACATGAAATCTTTCCCGACGAGTAATATAGTACTACTCGGTATGTACATCTATACCAATCTACGTCATACCAGGGATACATAATTCTTCGCAATACATCTACCCCTTATCCCCCCCTATACGCCCAGAAAGGCGGCAAGACAAGTCAAGTCAAGTGATCTAATAAGCCCGAGATATAACCCCATCACAAACAATCACGCGAGCATCTGGAAGTAGCTCGAGAAGGGGTGGGTGTATCTCTGTTGGCTTTCATTCCTGTGGTGGTTGCACGGTGGAGGGGTGATGTGGTCCGTGCACGCTGTTGCCTCCGCGACCCTAGTCACCTGACATCAGACAACAAAGCGCCGACGCTTGCCCAGTGTCCACCAAAGCTTGCCCGTTTTACCACGACAGCCCCCCATCCAACGCCGCCCCACGCAGTAAACTGCCCCTCATCCCCTCGCAGTCTAGATCTCAAAATGGCGGACGCACGCGGCGAATATTGGTATTTCGACCCCGACGTCGATGCCGGCAAAATCACGGTGCCGGAACTGCGCAGCATCCTGCTAAAGCATGGCGTCCACTATCCGGCCTCAGCGAAGAAGGCCGTACTCGTCGACCTCTTCACCGCCCAGGTTCTCCCGCAGGCTGCGCAGCTGCAGCGCTCTTTTGCGCGCACGAAGCGGTCGACGCGGGGTATCGTGGACGTGCCCAGCAGCGCCAGCACGACCGATGACGCCAACGACGAGGAGACGTTGATCGCCCCCGAGCCCGTAAGACGTCCCCGACGGACGACGCGAATAGCGACAGAGGACCGCGAAGAGCGACCAGCACCGGTCCGCAGGTCAAAGACGCCGTCGCGAACCGTTCCGACGAAGCACGCCCGCGAAACCGAACCCGACCTCGATGAACAACCGGCGGTGCGACGCACACGCAAGAGCAGCATTGCGCCTCCAGTAGAACGATCAGCGCCTGATCCGGAATCATGGCATCGTCATGATGCGGCAAGCCCCTTTACGCAAGAGAACCCGTTCCAGAGCGGAAGCTCGCCAGCGCTTACGGAAGCCCGCGACCGCCGCAGAAGGACAACGATGGGAATGGAGATCAAGGAGAAGCGCAAGAGCGACATGAATCGCCGCAGGACAGTCCAACCAAACGTCGAGCAGCATGATCGCGGCATCGTAGTGCCCACGCGGAAAACCTTTGATATGCCGCACCGCCGCACAGTGAAAGAGGAGGCGTATGAGGTTCCCGACAGCGTCGACATGGGCGAAGAATTTGCGCCAGAAGAGCAGCTGGAGCTGGTGCGCGAACGTGCGAAGAACGGTGATGTAGACATCCTCCCGCCCCGCCGAGGCAAGCGGTCATCAGAGGCTGCGAAAACAGCAAAGGTATTCTCGGCAACGCTGTTCTTTCTCGTCTTTTCCGTGTTCGGCGGTCTATGGCGACAGGAGAAGTACAGCACGGGCTTCTGCGGCGTTGGGCAGGATTCGACCTCCCTTGGAGGTGTCGAGATACCTGATTTCGCCCTCGATCTGCTCCCGACATGCGAGCCATGTCCCCCGCATGCTTTCTGCTACAAGAACCTGGTCGTGAAGTGTGAGAAGGACTTTGTCAAGAAGGAGCATCCGTTGTCACTGAATGGACTGATTCCCCTGCCGCCTACCTGTGAGGCGGACAACGAAAAGACGCGCAGAGTCAACACCGTTGCCGACCGCGCTGTGCATCTGCTCCGGGAGCGGAAGGCACAGTACGAGTGCAAAGAGCCGAATGCGGAGGGAAAGATCCCCGAGAGTCCGGAAGTGAGCATGGCGGAACTGAAACACGGAATCGCATCGATGAAGCGGAAGAGCTTGTCCGACCAAGCCTTTGATGATTTGTTCGTCGAGGCTATTGGCGAAACGGCGCGGCGCGAGGAGGTAGTCGAGAGTGGTGAAGGGTAAGTTGACCTTCCGTGTCCTGTTGTCAAACATTGTCTGACGGAGCTGTACTAATCAGATCCTTTATTGCGAATACAGAAGCGAACGCCGACTCGCCTCCACCTCCCTCGCCGAGCTCTCGCTCCCCTGCAGCATCCGACGATCCCTCCGAGAGACGCTGGAGAGACATCTTTTCACAATTGCAATGATCATCATCGCAGTTGCATCTGGTTCGTACGGAAAGTACAGTTTCACGAGGAACCGGACTTTGGAAGCTCGCGCCAAACAGCTTGCAAGCGATGTCTTTGACCGACTTGCAAACCAGGCTGCATTGGCCCACGAAGCGCCGGGCACGTTCAAGGAGCCCGGCTTGAGCATGAACCAGCTTCGCGACGACGTGCTGCGAAATGAATTCTCTGCAGGCCGCCGCATCAGCTTATGGCAACGAGTGCAGAAGAAGGTAGAGCACAATTCAAACATTCGCGCTGCAGTACGAGAAGGGCAGAGTGGCGATATCACGCGCATGTGGGAATGGATCGGGCCTGTCCAGCTCATCGAGGAAGGACGTGCCCCTGGCAGGCGCAGTGGGCGACGCAGCAGTGGCCGACAAAGCTTGGGGTGGACAGGTGGGAGCAGTCCTCCCGAATTCAAGGAGAAGAAAGAGAGCAGGCACTGGGATGAGGGACATCCGGTTTACTAGCTCTATCTTTTCCTCGAATCGTTTTCTACTTGGTGGCAATTTGGATTAGATGGGGGTTGGCTGGACTATGATACCATCGCGACGCGGTAGCTTTATGGCTACTATACTACGGATATGCTATTACTTACTGACCATTGCTCCTTGCTGGCCTTTGATTGAATAATAATAATGAGCTGTGAATATGAGTGTTGACGTTGAGAGGGGTGTGGCTAGTGAATGGTCCGTGCGTTGGTCACGCCGAGCCGAGTGGCACCGCACACACAGGAAAATTGCACTTGTCCACGACCGCCCATCAACAACACCGACACCACCTCGTCCACCCCGTCCACACTAACCGACAGCGCGAAATCAGTCAAAATGGTGAGTCTATTGCGCCTTCATAGCCTTTCCAATCTCTGCCACGAGCTGCGACATGAATGAGCGATGCCCCGCGACCCTCGGATGTGAAATGCGACCTCGACACCCCGGCGACGATGACTGGGAGAACGGCTGATGGAAGGATACACTGCGCAAAAAAGATCGTTTGGGGCTATGGAGTGAATGGATGAGGAAGAAGTAAATGGTTTGAAGCACAAGAGGAAAGAGGCGGACAGTTTCAGGGCGCCCAGTGGCACGAAGCAGTTTGTCGGACACCACCCACACCACGAGCGAGCCGCCGACATCAGCCATCTGCCATGTCGCACTGTTTTTACATTTATGACCTCGTCTATTTCGCATCACCACCGTATCCAGCCGTTCGCCTTCGCCCGCGCTCATTCACACCGGAAGCTCGTCGCAGATCATTGCCACCAGAAACACTTTGCATCCGAAGAATGTATTTGGCTGACAGTTCTAGGTCAACGTTCCCAAGACCCGACGAACCTACTGCAAGGGAAAGGACTGCAAGAAGCGTGAGTGGCACGACTGCTACGGTGCGAGCCGACACTGAGAAATGGCAGACACCCAGCACAAGGTCACGCAGTACAAGGCCGGCAAAGCTTCGCTATTCGCCCAGGGAAAGCGTCGTTATGACCGTAAGCAGAGCGGTTATGGTGGTCAGACCAAGCCCGTCTTCCACAAGGTGCGCATCCTCCGTCTTCCCAGAAAGCGCAGCGCTAACAACCACACAGAGGGCGAAGACCACCAAGAAGGTCGTGCTCCGATTAGAATGCACTCAGTGCAAGGCACGTCCCATCCCCCATCCCCCCCTACGACCCTTTCTAACAGCGGCCAGACCAAGGCACAGCTCGCCCTCAAGCGATGCAAGCACTTCGAGCTCGGCGGTGACAAGAAGACCAAGGGTGCCGCGCTGGTCTTCTAAGCATGTTCCTCTGTTCTCTCTTCTTTGCTGGGCCCTCGGCGTAGTCTTCAACGGTGGATACGGACGGGACGGGACGGCTTTCCCCAGTCGACTCTTACTACTACAAGCATGGACATGGCGGAGCAGCGATTGCGATTGCGGTTCTGGGGACGGAAATGAAATGGGTGCGGATCACGATATTCACGGACTGTAACCTAAATATGCATCAAATGGAGCTCGATTGAAGGCCGAACGAAGCTCGCACCCTTTTCTTATGCTTGGCTAACGTGAAAGTGATAAAGTGGACCATGCTTGTTTTCCCGGTTGCGACAACGGCTGCGACTACGGAGAGTACGGGTAGAAATCGTACGTTCATCCTCTCTCGGAGTCCTCATCGGAGTATCCGTACCTAAGCTACCCCACCATCCCACCCCACTAACGCCCTATACGCCTCAATCTTGCCCAGATGTCCCCAACCGCGAATTAATAAATCCTGTAAGTCGCCCGTTCTTTCCGCTTCCCTTCTTTTACTTTTATACCTTCCCTATCGCCTACCACGGTTCACCTACCCCGGTTACGCAATGGCTGATACGAAGAAGAAATCCGTCCTCGTCATAGGCGGCGGTTCCGTCGGTACTATCGCTGCTTTGAACCTCGAGGTCGGGGGCCTTGCGGAGGTCACGTTGGTGTTGAGGAGTAATTATGAGGTTGTGAAAGAGAAGGGGTTTACTATCGAGAGTATAGATCATGGGGCGTTGGAGGGTTGGAGACCATCTCATAGTAAGATTTCTTTCTACTCCGGGCCCTTAATGGCCTCCTTCCCACCCACCGATGCATTCGTTCACTCGTCCTACGGTCTACCCTGCCCACTATTCTAACAGTGACGACACACAGTCCGCAACACGGTCCCCGATATCCTAAAAGAATCCCTCCCCCCCTACGACTACATCGTCATCGCGACTAAAAATATCCCGGACATCCCGCCTACGGCTGTCGATCTCGTCGCCCCAGCTCTCGGCCACGCGAACACGCATACCACGCTCGTGCTCGTGCAAAATGGGTTGAATATCGAAGTCCCATTTCTGCAGCGCTGGCCGCGTGTCACAGTGTTGAGTGGGGTGAGTTTGATCGGGAGTGCAGAGACGGAGAAGGGGAAGATTGTGCAGGATGATCGGGATCGGTTACTTATTGGTGCGTTTGGGAGGGGTGGGGAAGAGGACGACGTAGGGGAGGGGGAAAAGGACAAGAAAGCTGAAACTTTCGTAACTATTTACTCTGCTGGGGGCAAAACTGACTGCGTTCACTCCACTAACGTCCTCCACGACCGCTGGCGCAAACTGGTGTATAACGCTTGTCTGAACCCTATTTGTGCGGTTACGGGGTTGGATACTGGGAGGATACGATTAGTGGAACAGGGCGAGGTTTTAGAGGGGTTAGTTCGGCCGGCTATGAGGGAGATTGTTGAGGCGGCGGGAGTGGTTGCGGATGTTAAGTTAGATGGGGGAGTGGTGGAGTTTATGATTGGGGTGGATCCTTTGGAGTTGTTTTTGAAACCGAGTATGCTTGCGGATGTGGAGAAGGTATGATTCGCTTTTCGTTTTTTAGAGGTAGTTTTCTCTATCTGGCGTGGGGGCGGATGAAAGGGAGATGGATATCTGGCTCTGGCTCTAGCACCGCTATCACCAGACTACTCACTAACTATGGTAAACAGGGCAATTTCATCGAATTCGAAAACCTGCTAGGCGAACCCCTGCGCGAGGGTAAAAAGGCTGGCGTTCCGATGCCGACGCTCGAGGTTCTGTATCAGATTGCTCGGGCTGTGCAGTGGAGGACTAAGGAGGCGAGGGGCTTGGTTGCGGTGCCGGCGAAGAGGACGGCGTGATGAACGAATGGCTCGGGCTGTGGATAGAAGGAGAGGGTGTTGTTAGTATTATTTAACACGACCTGTAAAAACTGTGGAATGTAGTAGATTAACTCCCCGTATTCTAGGGTGGTGGGGCTGTGAACATGGTGCTGGATTATGTTTATTTTCTCCACTTTAAAACTGTGAGTTGTTGTTGTCTGCGGTGGGTAGAAGTGAAGAGGTTTTGGAATGGTCTTGGAATTGAATTCTGGCAGAGAATTAAGTAATTAGTGACTTGCTGCATTTAAAGAGATGGGGATGATGCATACCCGGTTGAATATATCCTAGCGGTTTGTACTATATACACTCTAAAGTGAGTGAATATCGCGTCGCATATAGCGGTCATGAATAACGGAAATACTAGTAGTTGAGCACTGGGGGCTTTAGGGGCTAGTTTCAGAGCTAGGTCTAAAGGCTGGAGGTAGCGTTGGGCTTTGATGAGTTGGTGACTAGCATAACTACGAGATTCAAGTTATCTAGGGGATAGAGTGATGGATGGGAAGGTTGTAACATGCTAGGTAAGTTGCATTCTAGTAACTAAGCTATAGCTAACAACGATGTAGATACTGAAGATGTTTTGGTTAATTTTGGAGGGGTTGTGACTGGGTGTTGTGTGGAATTTTTAATGCATGTGGCTACTATATTGTGAAGCCATTACACTGTATAACTCTTATATTGTAATGTTGTATATCTTATATAAGGATTCGTGCGTCGACCTCTATTAAACCAACTTCTACTTCCAGTAACACATGCCCACCCACAACCTGGAGTCCTCTCCAACCACAACAATGTCGACAACCCGCCCAGAAGAACAGACGTTCCCGTTCATGTGCCTACCTCCCGAACTGCGCCGAGAGGTGTACAAGTTCGCACTTACGTCGCCTGGACCTCTCCACTTCCGCGCTGCCGTTTCGCCCTGTCTAGGAATAGGAACGAATTACGATAAACCACACTTCCTCACGGCCCGCCTAGGAATGGACCCATATTTCGAACCAGCACACTTCTACACGGAAGACGAGGATATCAATTTCAACCAGCTGCAGTATGTATCTAAAGAACTCCATCAGGAGTGTGCAGGTCTCGAGCTTACGCTCCATAACACTCTTGTATTCCTCGGCACACTCAAGAGCCCTGCTGTCTCCGACCTAGATGTACTCGAGCCGGGCGGACAGTTTCTTGAGTTCATGTCCACCGTGAAGCCTAGGTTCAAAGATCGAATTAGCGACGTGCATCTGAAATACAAGATCAAGAAATGTAGGCGCTACAGTAATTTCTATGATTGGAGTCAACGTTCCCGAGCCCATTGGACCCTGCCGGATGCTCCTCATACGCGCATCAAGATTGCAAATCTAGTCAAGGCTCGTCTAGCAGCGTTTCCAGATAGGCGCCTCAATATCGTCCACTCACTTCCGAACTGGAAAATGTCTTGGAGACCTCATCGGCGATGCGCTGGCCTTGCGGCAACGTTAGTGGCGATCCAGAGGTTCCGCGGCTTATGTCACGTCGACCAAAATGCTCTCGATATTTTCCGTCGCCGAGATTATCTGCTCTTCGTAGATACCTGGGAGCCTCAACCGTCACCGGAGGAGTGGGAAGTCAAGGGCTACACGTTTCGGCCTCGTGTGGTAGCAGAGGGTATCGCTAGAGAGGTCATGTTGAAGCAAATTGTGAGTGATTTAGACAAAACCGAGTCAATGACTGCGGAAGATGAAAAGACCATTTCAGAGTTCATTGCGGGGTTGATGGACCATGGTATGTAATATCATGTAGCTTGAGCCCGCGCGTAGTACCGAATTCCCGGGCGTGAACCGCGTCTATAAGGTACAAACAGCGCTTTGTATCTCCATTCTCTACTGATTGCGTCTTTGGCGTTGATGTGGAATTCTAGAATTGGCTTTTTGTAAGACCCGGATATGCGAGGGGAGGAGGAGATGCTCACTTTCGGATTGAGTTAAATCTTGTCAAACCAAATTGCAATCCTACCGCTGGTTTTCTTGTCCTCTGCCACTAAAGGACTACCTATCGCTTCATGGAAAGAAAGGCGATGTGAATGAAATGAATTGGACTTCAGAAAAGTTATTTCTTTCTCTCTCGTCTTATCTATATATGTCTTCGTGTACCTTGTTGTTCAATATATCTTCCCGTAACTATCTTACGTATTATCTTCAATGTCCTGAATGTGTATCCACAGTGCTTCTCTATATCATTCCCATCTAAGCATTTTACATCCAATTCTACCGCCCTGTCTGAATTGAGATAACATTAATCGAAACACATGCTCAGCTATTTTTCGCTTTGATTGCTGTTGCTAATAATGCTCTGAGATAGAAATTTTGTCGAAACCCTTACACCATTCACATCATGTCATATAATTTAGCGGAATTACGATTCTGCGCTAATACAATAATCAGAGAAGTGATTTCAATGAAAAAGCGTGCGCGAGAGCGTTCTTTTCTAGTCACTTTCCTGGTTTGTAACCGGGGTATGCAGGCGAATATCTGTAAGCTATGAGGCGTCATGGTGTATACAATCTAGAGACTCTGAACACATCAAATGTACTCAAATACGTACCTTTTGGTGCATCAGGAACAAATCACGATACTCACAACACCGATGTCGACCCATTCACTAGTGAGGCAGGCTAGTCTAAAAGAGGCTAAATATAGGGTAGCTTCGTCCGTCCCAGCTTTATCTCGACGACAGCCTACATACAACTACAACCGCACTCCACTCCCTCCATCCCTCCTCCTCTCACTTTCCCATATTTTCGCACCTGCTCCAAGTAGAAACTTATGAGCGTCTGCCCTCTGTAGCTGTCTTCAACCGTGAAGTCCGCATCACCGGAAAAATTATTGCCCGTGCGAACCCCTTCAATTTAAGCGATCTAACAGGGAACCCACCCCAGAGTGTTTCGCCGCCGCTAGAGCGTACCATGTTCCTGAAATGCCGGCGGCTACATATAAATTGATTAAGGACACAGGTCACGCTCACCAGATCGCCCGCGTACCACTGCGCTGTGTTGCGATTTAGAAACGAAATGTTTCGTGGACCCCAAGGGCCGGGCACGGCCGATATTGAAGTGCATGCGGATCGTATGCTCCGTGTTGCGGTTGGTGAGATTGCGAGATCGTGGAAGCGAGGGGACTTTATATACGATGGGATTGTCGCTTTATTTACTCTGTGTGAAGGTTTTTGCGAATATCATCGGTGATCATTTCTGAAGTTATCCATTTCTAGCTTTTTTGTCCTCAAAATGCTCGGTAAAGTCGCGCTTCTAAACGCTCTCGCGAGCACCGTCTCTGCAGGTACAACTCTCTTCTCCGAAAATGCCGCAACGTGACTGACCTCCCAGGCACCATCCTCTGGGACGGTCGCTTCAACAACATGACCACATCCGCGGACCTGGACAACTGGTCCTGGTCGAACCAAGTCGGGCCTTACCAATACTACATCCACGGCACCGAGAACGTAACCGAATACGTCAACCTCGACTCATCGTACAAGAACCCTGCCGATAACGGCACCACGCAAGGCGCCAAGATCACCATCGACAGCACCGCGAAGTGGAACTCGGATATGTGGCGCACCGAGTTGATCCCGCAGACCACCGCTGCGATCAACAAGGAAACCGTGTACTACCATTTCTCGATCAAGAGGAGCTCGACGAATGTACCGACCGCGACGAACGAGCATCAGATCTGCTTCTTCGAGAGCCATTTCACCGAGTTGAAGTACGGCGAGAGTGGATCGAGCAACACGAACCTGCAGTGGTACGCAGGTGGACAGAGCCAGTGGAAGGTCGATCTTGAGGCCGATGTATGGCACAACGTCGCTTACGAGATTGTGAGAATTCCCCTCTTTTAAACCGTTCTCGGTGACTTGAAGCTAACATGAAGGCTAGGACTTCTCCTCCGGCACCGTCACCTTCTGGCACTCCACTGGCGCGGATGAGCTCACCAAGACTGCTGGTCCCATCACTGCGAGCACTTCTTCCAACGGCGCGGACTGGCACTTGGGTGTCCTTCGTCTTCCTGGCTCTAGCGACAGCACGGATGCCGAGGACTGGTACTTCTCTGGCGTGTACATTGAGAGCGGATCCTTGACTACTTCTGTCAACAGCCCGGCATAGGTCGTGAGCATGGGGGAAGGCTTTTAAGAGACGATGGTTAGCTGTATGATGCTCACGTAACATTCTTTGTTTATACTTTATGACATGATATTATATTTCACTACTGCTGTCTGTTTCGGAAACAACTTACGTATGCAGATGATATAACCCACGTCTCTTGAGAACATATGCATCTTCCCATGATACCATATCTCCCTATTCTTAAAATCCGACGTGATGTATGCAGCTCGCCCAGGTGTTTGATTCTGTGGTCTCGAGGGTTGCCAGTACCTAGTACTCTGAAATTCGACAAGGGTTGTGCCCCACTCCGACCGTCGTTCACAGACCCTTCTCGTAGATATCCTCTGCCATTTCGACCAAGGCGTCCTCTCCGATATCAAAATCCTGAAGGATCGATTGAACTGGCAAGTCATGTCGCAAGGTATTGCGGAATACGATCTCGTCGAATGAAGTTTCCCTAGGGAAATAGCGCATATTCGGGGGTCCACTGCCGAATAATTGTCGAGCATACTCGAATGGTACGCTTGTTCTACCAACCAACTTCATCCTAGCTATCATAGCTTCATTTGTCTTCGCCGAGCATTTCTTCATTCGCTGTATCAACTCCATCTCCCTGCCAAGGACGTATGCAATCCACAAGCAGTTGGGAAGCAACTGGCCTAGAGTCTGAGATAAGACATTGTCGCGAACGTGCACCGGGACCTGAGGATTGGCGTAACAAAAAGCCTGAACTTCCTTGACGAAGGGATTTGCCTCGTCGTAGGTGCTGCTGTCGGCATTACTGATAGTCATACCCACGATGAGGGCTTGCAATCGTGCAGGCCGTTGGGTATAGCTTCGCAAGAACTCTGCGCATTTAGCCATGCTGTCGGTGTCGCCCCTGCGACGTTTTGAAAGATCAGCGGATTTTCTCAAAGGTATTGATGGACGAGAGAATTTATTTATTTTGCGCAAAACATGTCTTGCTGGTAACGTAGATGACGCCCAATGAAATCACTTACGGGCTTATGAAGGTGATTAGGTTGAATCGCACCACCAGTTTGTGGGTTTCTTTCTTGAGCTGCTTGTTGACGTATCGTAGGTGATTCGTCTCCTCCGGCGGCTCAATTTTGTCGAGTTTCTCGGCATATGCGCGGCCGCTTTCGGTCTCGTGGAGCCTTCCAGGGTCGCCGTTCTCTTGCATACCATCCACCACGCAGCTCAACCTGTCTATCCCCCAAAGGCTCTTGATATCCTCTTTATAGTTGATGAGTCTGCTAACACCGTGGCTGTCTTTCACGCAAACTACTCCATTGGGCTTTGTGAGGACGTACTAGAGATGTGAATTAGCAGAGCTTTCTGATTAATGAATATGTGCGTTTGACAGATGGGTTTCGAGAACGTGAGACCCTGTCGCTATGGGAAGTCGCCTACCTCATATATCTGGTTTCGTATCTCGCCCGGAAGGGTCAGAAGGTAGGGCGCCATGTGTTGTAACGGGTGTTGTAGCGGGTGTTGTAGTGTAGCAAAGTGGTCATGGATTATATACGTTAGAAGATATTCAGTCCAGGGTGCCAATAAAAGGCGTTTGTCTAACGTGCCTAAAAAGGCTAGCGCCAGATTGTAGTTGACGCAGTTCAAACCCGTGGACGGGTGACGTTGCCATATTTTTAGAGAATACCCCTCATTGATAATGAAAAGACATGGAAGGAGGATCCCAGTATTTACAAAGACCATAAGCTCCTCTGATGTTCCTCTCGTAGGAGCAGAAAACGAAATGATCAAGGGTATGATATTCCAATATAGTGAGAGATCTCATCTACTTAAATACTAATAATAGTAAGTAAGCACGTTTGGGTAGCAAGCTGATTGCGGATATGACACAAGCTAATCATAGATAGATAGGACAGGTGTTCGAGCTTACATCTTCCATATTGTCCTTGAAGTAGATAAAAGGCGCGTGTCTTTGTACATCTACAATTCTTGACTTGTCCCTCATCTTTAATCCAATGTTTCGACATGGACAGGTTGCGTGAACGCCTCATCCCCGCACAGTCACCATTTATCGCGGCCGAGCACACGCGAGAAAGCGGACAACGCATTTGCGCTGTCACGTAATGACACGCGAACCTAAAAAAGACGGCAGAACTAATGGGTTGTCACAGGCGGCGGCATCTCTCGAGAATTTATCAGCGCAGACATCCAAAGATACCTTGGTTCTGATGCTCTGGTCAGGCCGGGGCTACAGGAGGATGGTGTTTAAGACTATCCGTATTGGATTAGTAGTATTGGATATGTACTGTAGAAGGGTGGCCTATAAAAAACGGAGTGCCATGCCATGCATGGTACATCAAGGTGAAAGATAGTCCGCCCTACCTTATCTCAGAATATAGCCTTTGGATCACGGCGTCGTCGCTCCCATCTCAGTCATCCCTTCTCCATGACCAGAGTTCCTATATGTTCAGAATCTTTTTTTTAAGTGTCAACCACCAGATCGGGCGACAATATTGACAATTGGGGTGACTAAGGCAAAAAAAAAAAAACTTTAAAAAAACCGCAAAAAGAAACGCCTCTCCGTACTCGCCGATATTTTCTTCTCTTTGAGCCGGGAGTGTCCAGAAAACTCTTAATTTTTCTGTACTCTCAGAATCAGTAGTTGTCTCTTCCTTCGTGTTAACCTAAGAATGAACTTAGGAACAACCGAGAATCGAACCACAGTCTCGCAAACCTTATTTCCTATCGGTACAGAAGATTACCTGATGTAGTGGATAAACCACTAGACCACAAGGTTCTGCGCAAGCTAGGCGTATTGAGCGCTGTGCTGATTTGATGCTAATTCTTGGAATTAATGGATATATATAGTCCAAATGGTGTTTGTATCTACTGAGTGAATCGGTTTCGAGTCCTCTACGAAGCTTCTACGCCACGCGCTGTCTGTATTCCTTGCGAACTGTGTACTGACGTGGACATGAAGCTTGTATTGTAGTCTATACCGTTGATGCACCGCATGAATCACTCGTTCTGGTTGTGAGATTGGGGTTCTGGTATGTGCTTCTGGGCCGAATTTACATCGAAAGGTGGCATCTCGCTCCACGCACATTTGGTGGTATGCGAGGCCACCCTTTGCAGCTGCAAAGAAGGTGGTAAGGTAGCTTTTAGCATTAGTATTTCTCGCAGTAGATGAAGCATTCGGCGGGGTTCATAACAAGGTATGTGTGTGTTCCACCTGTCGCAATACTGATCGAAGGTACGATATTCTCTGACAATGGCCAGGGACTTCCTCATACGTAAAGCGTTAGTTCGATGCTCACCATCACTACACACGATGCTTCTGGCACACCACTCATTTGAACTTTGGTGTTGTGTGGAGGATATTTCTTCCGCGGCCGTGGAGAGCCAGCAGATCCATTGTATCAGAGTGAGCTACATTCATACTCCGCGTACTATGTACGCTATCCCGTACCCATAACAAGGTAATTCAACTCATACTAGATCTCACAGTCCTCAAACCCCATGAGTGTACCAAGACTTCGCCGTATCCATCCAGAGCGCAAACTGCTCCTCCTTGGCCATCCCACCCCAATGCGAAAGCTTGCAAGCCCTAGCAAACAGCTTCTCGTCCATGATCCCCTCTTCCGAGCCTGGCTCAAACCGAAGGTTCTTGCCCTTCCCATCTTTTCCCCACATGCTCGTGATCGCGTCGTAATACTTGCCGCCGGATGCCGAGAGAATACGGTCACGGGTGTCGCTCCATAGGTCGGGGAAGAACGGGTGCATGAGATTGGGGTCGCTCCAGCTGTCGATGTCGCGGAAGAGGTCGAGGAGTAGGTAGCCCGAGGACATGAAGGTGGTGCAGAAGGTGGTGGGAGAGAAGGTGAAGCACGGGATCCGGAGGTGCACCTCCATCTGCGGGTTCTTCTCACAGAAGTCGAGTAGGGCCACGATCATGGACATGTTCTGCGAAGGTTAGGGTCAGTACAGCGCGTCCAAATCTTACCCTGCGGTTGCAAATGGCGCCTGGCTATATTTATGATGGGAATTCAATGTTGGGAAAAGGAAAGCTCGTTATTTACCTCTTCGTTCTTCAGCCACTCGGGCAGGATGTAGGCGAACTTGGATGGCGGGAGAGTCTCGATAATGACGACGTGTTTGATCTGGGCGAGCCTTTTGAGCGGGGTCCGCGACACGATGTCAAAGAAGAGGCGTATGGCACGCGGGAATGCATTGAGCGCGCTTGGAGTGGGATCCCAAACGTAGAGGGTTTGGCCATCACGGTTGACATCCATTTCGGCGTGTGGTCGGGTGCGGTTGAGTGAGGGAATTGGTGGTGTGGAGAGGGAGCGAGAATTGGTGGTGTGGAGAGGGAGCTCGCAAATACAGGTCTTCATATGGCAGAACTTAGTAAGCTTTGCGACGCGCCTGTAAGGCGTTGCTGGTTCTTTCACCAGAGACAACAATCTTTGGTAAGCAAACGACCGAGCCTCGTGCCTTGCCCATATGCATGGCCAGATGCATACTATCCTAGCACTCTCTGTGCCCTGGCATCATTTATTTTGTCGCCTTCCACCCTCCCACTTCACGTAAAAGCCCGTCACCCACTCTAGGATCTCGTGTAAAAATGAACAGCAGAAGTCATTTCTTTTGGGAAAGAAAAAAGGTCTCCATCACCAATTTCCATCCATCAACCCACCACCAAATCCTTCAATTCTCCAACCCAAACGGCCTCACAAAGCCTCTAGCCTTCCACTCATACCCCTTCACCGGCATCCTCTCATACCACTCCCCCTCCCCGTCCACCTCACACTCCCCCATCCTCACCAGCGCTCCCTTCGCATAAACCCCCGGATCCTTCTCCTGCCTCAGCGCCCTAACCCAATCCCTCCCATCACCCATCCTCTTCACCAACACCATTCCATCATCCATCCTCATAACCCCATCCCCCGTCTCTTCCAACCCAATACTCATAACAACGCCGTCAACCCCAAACACCGCATGACCTCCAAACCTCCTCGCCTCGACCAAAAACACATCAAACTGCCTCCGATGCCAAACATCCGAAAACCGCACCTCGATAACAAGGTTACCATGAAACCTATCCCTCTCATCCCTCACCGCGCGTAACCAATCCAATAAAAACGACGAAGGATACGCATCCACCACAACCAACCTCTCCAACGCCCCCGGAACCGCCGAAGTCGGCATCACTCCCACATACCCCCTCGGCCTCGGCACAACAGCATGATACGGCAACCTCAAAGCCTTCAATCCCGCTAGGCCGGGCAACCTCACAATCGGCACCATGGTCCGAAACGGGGGCGAACTAACCACGCCCGCTATCGACCACTCACGCGGCAAATACAGTCCCTGCAGCGTGGTTCCCAACATCTTAAACAACTGCGTAGCATACGGCCGACTCCAGTGCGCAGGGAGTGGCCAGGTAGGTACGTAGTTTTGTTTTCCGTGGAGGCGGGCTGTTAGGGGGTCTGGGAAGAGGCAGAAGCGTAGTGGGTCGTTGAAGAGGCATTCGAGCATGGGGAAGGAGTGGAGATGCGTTTGGGTGAGGTCGAGATGCGTGGGGTTGCTGAAGTAGAGGAGCGTGGTTAGGATGAGGGCGATGTAGGCGCAGGGGTGGCCGGCGGTGAAGTCGGCGTTGAGGGCTTCGATGCCTAGGGGGTTGAACTCTGGATGCGCTTTGTGTAGGGCGTTGAGAATGTGGTGGAGGTCTGGAGTTGGGGGGAGGGGGTATGAGGGAAGGCTGTCGGTGAGTGTTAGGGTTGCGGGGGCTTTGGATAGGTAGGTGTGGTTGGTTAGGAGGGAGAGGAGGGCGCTTGGGAGGTTGGCGAGGGAGATGTTGAATGTGATTTCCGATGCTGGCATGTTGAGGTTGTGTAGTCGGGGGGTGGGTGTGTCTGATGTATTTCCAATGAGGGAGTTGTAGATTTTGTAGGGTGTCGCGTGAACAGGAAGACTGGGTCATTGTTGACGAATGTGTGAATATTGAGTATAATAGCTATTGATGTTGACACTATAGAAATGAAGATGGGGTCTATGTGACAATATAAATGTAACGCGAACATTGAATTATCTGGTATCACTTACACATGATCAGCAGAGATATCACCTCTAGCACCTTTCCCAAGAACGCCGTATCCGTCAATAGACCGACTCTACAGAGCCTGAATACTCTTAAAGAAATCATTATCCAGCAACGCCTGGTTTGCCTTTACAAGCTGCTTCATCTTTTCTACCTGCTGTTTCTTCGTCAACCCTTGGCTCTCCACCTCCGCCTTCCACTTCACCAGTATCTCTTTCAACAACCTGCTTCCTTTCTCCACATCCTCCTTACTAGCCTGCTGGAATCCGTCTTCATGCTTGCTCGAAAAGTCCTCTAGCTCATCCGCCTTCCGCTTCGCCATGTTGATGACTTTCCGCGGGAAGCGCACGAGCTCGGCGACATGGATACCGAAAGACTGGTCGCAGATACCGGGTGCGACTTTGTAGAGGAGCGTGACTTCGCGCTTCTGCCGAACGGCGTCGGAGGAAGCGTCGCCGTCAGAAATATGGGCTACGACGTGGAGGTTCTGGACCTGCGGATATGTGTCTACAAGGGCGGTGAGTTCGTGGAAATGCGTTGCAAAGAGAGCAAAGGCGCCGATTTCTTTGACGATGTACTCGGAAATCGCCCACGCCAGACCGAAGCCGTCATATGTACTTGTGCCGCGGCCGAGCTCGTCGATGATGATCAGGGACTCTTTTGTTGCGGATTTGAGGATGTTTGCGGTTTCTAGCATCTCGGCCATGAATGTTGATACGCCCTTCAATTGGTTATCGCTCGCGCCGACCCTGGCAAGGATACTGTCGAAAATGGCGAGCTCGGCTTCTGCGGCAGGTACAAAGCAGCCAATTTGCGCCATGAGAGCTATAACGCCGATTTGTCGGATATAGGTCGATTTTCCGCCCATGTTGGGACCGGTAATGATGACGAATTCGCTTGTGTCGCGGACGAGACTCACGTCGTTGGTTATGAAGGATATGTCGTCCTGCATCTCCATGCAGGGATGCCGGGCTTCTGTGAGGACAGTGTTGCCTGTGCCTCGTGGGTGCATCTTCGGTCGCGTATACGATGTGGGAGCGTGGACCGAGACGTGTGCAAAGGCTACAATGACATCGAGATTTGCCAATACAGCAGCCAGCTTCTCCACGACTGGGATGTATGAAGAAGCTACTGCGACAACTTCGCCCACTAAGCCCGCCTGTGTTCGGTTGTAGTTCTCAGACAGCTGGTCGAATTCCCGTCGCTTCGCCTGTAGAGAAGCGGTAGTGAAGTATGTCCCATTCTTCTGTGTCGAGCACTCCTGGTACACTTTCTTTCCCCGTATACAGCCCGCTTCGTTACGCGTAAGCCTAAAGCACCAGCCGTGTACGCGATGGTTTTCCAGGAACAGCTTCTTGTCCATGTCTTGCTTGAGGTCGCGGGCGGTCTTGTGGTGTTCGGATTCCATCTCGTACTTCAGCTCGTCTATCCGCTTTCGAATGGTGCGTAATGAGTCGTCGAACTCGGGCTTGATGAGGAATTCGTGGTTGTCTAGCGCGTCTAGGTCAACTGTGGTCTCGACCATCTCTTGCAATCTGGCGAACGACTCCGAGTATTCATGCAGCTTAGAGGTGTATTCTGCGTCGAGAGGGTCCTTGTACTGCTCATCCATGACAGACTCAAGAGTGTCAACCAAGGCTGGTAAACGGATAACGACCTGATATGCTCGAACGACATCTTCGAGGTTCGCTACTTTCCGCTGAAATTTCTTCGCTAACCGGTAGAGATCGGGTATCGCTCGGAGATGCTCCTCTTGCATGGTTTGTCGTAGTTCTGTGTCGTTGACGAAAGCTTCCACCAGCTGCTGGCGACGTTCGATGTCCTCCACATTCATCAGGGGCTGTTTGAGCCACTGTGCCAACAGTCGGCTACCGGTCGGGGTCTTGCAATGATTGAGCAAGCCGTACAAGCTCATCGTCTTCGCCCCGTCTCTGGGGCCGGGCATCAGGTTCAGCGCCTTCAAGGCTGCGGCGTCCAGCTTCATGTATTGCGACAAGTCGTGTTGGTAAAGCTGGTACTGTGCAAAGTTGGACGGGTCGGACATGAGGCCCAGATATTTGATCAACGCCGCGGCGGCTCCCATGGCTAGCTTCAGGTCTGTCAATGGCAGCGTCCCGGCAGCTTTTTCGTCCTTGAGCAATCGCGGAAGGTCCTGCTCGATGTCCTTTGTGCCAAAGTCTACGGACGCTCGCTCTGATACAGCGCATCCGCAGTTGTCTGCGATGGTTCGTAGTTTTTTCAATTCGACATCCTTATGGTTAGTGTCCGTTTGGATGAGGCACTCCTTGACGCCGAGCTGGATCAGCAGCGATTCGAAGTTGGAGTACAGGTCGTTGTCGAGGAACTCGGTCACGCCCAGCTCCCGCACGCTCGCGTCGGCAAAGCACACGCCGACTTGACGGGCCTCTGCCGCCTTCGCTGTGATCTTTACGGCCAGCATGATGGGCGCATTCTCGATCTGGCCGCCCAGCTCCTCCTCGATGTCCTGCAAATTGCCTGGCGAGGCCTGCTTTGCGAGCTTGAAGACGCTCCGTCCCGAGGTCTGCCATATCTCTACTCGCTTGCTCAGTTTGAACAGTGCATCTCGGAGGAAGTTGCGGTAAACCATGGTTGTCATGGTCACGGACTCGAGGCCGGGTTTGCCGCCGAGCGAGCGCAGCACAGCCGTCGTTTTGTACACCTGTCGAACGTTAGGAGGTTGTGTAGAAGGGGATTGGCCCGGCTTACATTATGGGCAATGTACTTTGCGTCCTCCCCGTGCGCGCTGTACCAGTCACCTCGGTCGAAGATGCGGATGGTGTCGTCTATTTGCGGCAGCTTGCGAAAGAACCTGCAGAAGCTGGATTCGTCGTCTACCTTGAGCTCTGGTCGTGCCGACATTTTGGATGAATTATAACTGCAGAGCGAGAAATGGGAGGGAGGAAAGTGATGTGGAGGGAGAGGTTGTGTTTCCTGCCACCTGCGTCGCTCTTTCCAATTAACGCGAACTTTTGGACGCGTTGACGCGCTTATAACGCGCTAGCCACTAGCGTTATCGATAAGCGATCCGTCCGATCTTACTTCAACCTCACTCCTCCGCCTCTCCAATTGCCCGTCCCTGTATATCCAACCGTCAATGTGGGAGAAGGCAAAAAAAGGTACTCTTCTTTCAATTCACCGGTCAGAATCAAGGCACAACTTCAGAAACTTCAATTTTTGTATTAAGACGCTAAATGAGTGGTATATAGCGCAAAGCTATGTCACAAATCCACAACAACTCCAAGCAGTTCAATTTGACCCAAACATAAAAGACGCTAAAAGAGTGTGGTCTATAGCTTAAAAGCTATGCGACAGAAGTTCAACAATCCCGAGCATTCCGATTTGTCCCCAACAATGTAAAGAAAACAACCTACACTCTCCACTTCAACGACTAGTCTGTGTTATGCCCGACTGGCCATCCATGGATGCATGTATTCAGGCACCGTGATGGTAGCGAAGCCAGCGGTTCTTTTGACCGTGGATCCCTATCGAGGGAGTCATGCTGATAAGCGTTGTCTCGCAACCATTCCGATTTCTCCTCTAAACTAGCCATTTTTTCTGCCATCATTCTTCGTTCCTCATAATACTCTGGTGTTCTGTGAAACTCGGGTATCTCCTCTTTCCATATGTCCTCCTTTTGCAGCTCCAGATTCTCCGGTATATCGACTTGGTTGTGTATGATCCAGGCGAAGTGCACCCTGTCTATATCTCGTGGGTAGAGTTCTGATGCTTTAAAAATGGTGGGATCAAAATTCAGAAGCCGCCAATACATCTGCTCGATTATCATGGCCGGCGTCAGTGGCTTCCTTTTCTCATCATTGTACGCTTGCATTGCTCGCTGTAGTGCCTTGTAGTTTACCCCCCGATCAAATCTCACTTCACACAGCGGAAGTCTGGTTCTAAAGGCAGCCGTCATCTCATACTCGAGTCGGCGTTCGATGTCGTCTTTGCCGGAAAGGGGAGGCGCATAGGCAGACGGCGTGCCGTATTTCTTCTCTCGTTTCTCGGCCTCGAAGAGCGCGGCTTGGAAACACTTCTTTGCCACTTCCTCGGATGTGTATTCGTACTCTTTCTCCCAGTCATCTCGATTGAACAGATTTTGAACCACCTTTGCAAATTGGCTTTTGGTAAACAACCCTTCCATGCTCATTTTCTCTGTATCCCAGTTGATCAGGAGCCAAGCAGCATGTGATACCTTCCAAGGATACATTACTTGGAGATCATTATCAATGCAGTACGTCTTTGTCTCCTCACACCCAGAGAATGGTTGACCTGTCTGAGATGCCAGAAAATAACTCTCAACATCTCTGTCCCTAAAGACTGTGAAGTCTGTCTGCTGTATGAGGAACGGGCGCTTCGTAGACTCGTCTTTTAGGAATTGGACAAAATGTTCTGGCGAAAGCTTAGACGCGGACTCGTATTTGCGTTTAGAGGAATTATCTGCGAGGTCCATGTTGAATACTGGGTTCGCTGACAAGTCGCGACGTTCGGGGTCGTGATACGATCCCATTTTTGAGTAGAATGTTGCCCAAAGGAGTTTTTTTTTTTTTCAAAGAGTAGAATGGTAGCAGTAGAGGCAGTAGAGGCAGTAGAGGCAGTAGTAGTAGAGGTGTAGAAGCGACAGAGAAGTTGGGAAGGAGGGTTTTTATATACCGCAGAGAATGACTGTATGCTACATGACTCTATTATAATATAGTGCGCACAAGGCACAATATAGTGACTGCACGCATGATGACTCTTTCCCAATCGAGCATGTACGGACCGGTGAGTCTTTGCTACATCATAATTAATGATTCACCTCCCATGACTCCTCGAAGAACACTCATCTTTTTACCCTGCCTCTTACACACTTCTGACTCACAACGTACTATAAATTTCCTTCTCGGCCACATCTCTCATTCCCACCATCGCTCCCTCCCATCATTCAATTCAACCAGACTCTATTATCCACCGCGCAAACGAAAAGAAAATGTATTTCGAAACCGTACACCAAATCGTTTACAGGTCCTTCTCCTTGGCCGAGCTTCCAAAAGCTGCTGAGCAAAGAATAGGATCGAATCCGGAACCAAGACATCGCCTTCTAAACTCCTGGCTTGTCTTGATCAAGAGGATTCCCACCCCAACATCGGAGACGTAGAAACAAGTATCCTGAAACGAACCGTGGAACTCCTCTCCTCGCGATCAATCGAATTAGACGCCCTCACATGACGGAACGACACTATTCTCGACGAGTGTTTGGAAGAACTGTTTCGCCGTTTTCCTGATGGTGGCGCCGAGATTCCCACCGCAAAAGATGTACTGGACCACTTTTGTTATCGGGTCGCTATTTCGAGTCGCGACAAAGGTGCAGCCGCCAAATTGGGAAGGGATAGTTACTTATGAAGATCTTACCAAATTGATGGTGAGAGCATCAGACCTCCAGAAGAACAGCTTGTCGCCACGGCTCTGGTTACTTCAGCATCTTGTACGTTCGAGTGGGATCTCAGCAAAACGGCTCGATGAAAAGCGTTTCGAGGTCGATGAAACAAGGATTCTGTTGAGCCTGGTTCTCTGGATCAAAAGTCCAGACCCTCTCACTTACCACAACATGGTGGCGTTGACCCATGCCTCGATCGATGAAATTTACTCGCATTTCCTCTGGCGGATGCTTGAATGGACGGAGGGTTTCATGGAAGAATGGGAAGCGGATAAAGAAAAGCAGGGAAAATAGCATGAAGGGAGACGTCTTGTCACGAAGACCTGCTTCTAACCTTCTGCTACGAGATTGAAAAAGTCAAACTTTATGTCCCCGAGGCCAACAAGAATGCGGTTTTTGTACACTGGAAATTGGAACAGCGCTATGCCCGGAAATATGCAGCGAGTAGAGTATGTTTCCCACGTTATTGTTCTCGAAGTTCTGTACCTCTTTTCCTTACTGGTGTTAGCATATATACTCCAATGAGAACTTCCCTCGCACTAAGTCGCGCCTACCGTAAGTGATGAGTAGCGTTCACTATTACGTTTTTCCCACGTGTGGAGAGTGAGGAAGGAGGGAACGACAAACACTCACCACACTGTCCCGATTTCAACACCAACATTTCTCTCACTCTCCTTCTTTCATCCACGTACAGAACACTCCATCACTACCACGACACCAGCCAAGCCACAGTCACAGCGACCCAGTCTAAAAGAAATGCCGCCCACGCAAGTCCCGACTTCCTCAACCACACCAAGAACCCACCACCAGCCCATCCACCTTATGACCCTCCGCCCTAGAACCTTCATACTCCTCGACTCATTCCTACAATTTCTCATCACGGCATATGGCGCCTAGGCAGCGTTCTATCTCGTTTATGTCATCGTGTGCGGGGTAGCGTGGTGCGTGAGGAGAGGGAAAGCGAGAAAGAACCGGGGACGCGGGGAAAGGGAGGGGGAGAAGGGTTGGAAAGATGAGATGAGCGAAAGGGATGGAGGACTGTGGAAGGGGGATGGAGGGGGACTAGGGAGGTTAGGAGAAGTAATGGAGAGTGAAAGGGCACGGCGGTGGACCCTCTAACTTCGACTCGGAACGTTTCCCCATCCTTCTATTTTTGCGTTTCGTTTTATCGTTGAACTTTATTTTTTCATTCTTCGCTGTCTACGCAATCCTACAATATCCTGCCTGGAGTTGACACATGTGCCTTTCGGGTTCAGCATCTTCAGGTCCACTCGACGGATAGCGCTTAAGCTTTAAGGTACTCGTCAAACCAAGCCACAGCCTGCAAGAAAGCCTGTTCCTTGGCAAACTTCTCGCGCGGCTTGCTCAGATCGCAACGCACGGCAAAACCGTGCGAAACGTCGGAGAAGAGGTTCATTTGGTACGGGGCCTCGAGCTTCTGGAGGATGTCTTCGGTCTCGCGGCGCTTTTCGGCGGGGAAGATTTGGTCGGTTTCTATTCATTGTTAGCGCTGTTTTGTCTTGCTCCGGGTTGCATGTGTGCAACCAAAAAGGAAAATAAGGAGCACATACCCGCAGCAGCAATACTCAGCGGCCCAACCATACCCTCCACCTCCTCCTTATCAACAAAACTAGGGTGTGCCGTGTACCCGACGTCCAAACCGCCCTGCTTCAAGAACCTGATCACATACTTTCCGCCAAAACAGTATCCGACACCGCCCAGCCTCTTAACGGCGTACTCCTCGCGCAGACCCTTGATGGTGGCGGTGGTGATGGGATCGACGGTCGGCACGCGCGGCATCTTCTCTGCGATGTACTTTTGGATGTCGAAGGGCTGGTTGAGATCGACTTCGTTTCCGTTGAAGAGGTCGGGGATCACGGTGAAGTAGCCGTTGGCGGCGTATTGGTCGGCGATGCTGGCTATCGTTAGGACATGACGGACGGAGGGAGGCGGGCAACATACAGTCGCACATTATTGAACCCGTAGCCCATGATGTCAGTGAAGATGATGAGCGCGTTCTCCGTCTTCTTGTCTTCGGGGTACGCGACGTAGCATTTTACTCCGCCGATTGTCTTTTCTTCGCCAGTGGTGGTGCCTTCGTGCTTTACACCGACGGCGCAGCAGCGGCCGATGGGGTTGGATGCCATTGTTACTTGAGAACGTCGAGGAATGTGCTGGAAGGTAAAAGTAGGTTATCGGAATGTCAAGATTCAACGGGTTATGAATAAAGCTGTGTGTGTGTGTGTGTGTGTAGATATTATAGAGGCAGGAGCTCGGAGCTATAAGGAAGTTGCGAGAGACAGTTGTCTGGCGGATTAGATATTCAGACATCGGCGAACTACGGCCACATCTTTATACTCCACCCTTTCCCATTATTGCCGCCGTGCCGCCTCACATCGATGCCGAGGAAAATAGGACCTTGATGCCCCTCGGTGGGGCTGGCATGCCCGCCGCATATGCTAGATGGGCAGGGATGCGCCGATGACGCAGTGCACTAGCAAAACTTACTCGATGAGGTAAGAATGGCTAGCTTGCTTGAGTACCGATGGCCCGCGGGTGTTGCTCCGCGTGGAGATAGTAGGATTTCGGAACGGAGATAGATAGTACATGTAGTACCTATCCCTCGCATGGCCAACATCGCCCTGCCACGGGCCACCCTATCCCAATAGGTGGTAGGAGACTCTCTCTAACACTAAAACTCTGTGGCTAGTACGTGGCTGATATGGTGCACTTGATCTTGATTGGGGCAGAATAGGGTGGTCCGTGGCAGGGCGATGTTGGCCATGCGAGGGATACAAGATGGAATGTATGCGTGCATGCTACCGCTTTGCGATCAGTAATCTTTGCCGCCTTCATCTTGTCGGTGGGGTATCTTCCCGACATGTCGACTTTCCGTCTCTTCTCGACTCGGCCTACGTCTACTACGCCCGGAATGTCTTGAGCCATCGGCAGGATTTCGCTCGCGGCTACGGCTGCGACTGCGATGGCGGTGTCGATGCCGCGGGGGTTTATCTCCGTCGCGGGGGTGTCGAGGCTGAGAGTGCGCGTCGTCATCTTCCTCAGCCCGCTTCCTCCGCTTGCCGTGCCTGTCTTCATCTCTCCGACCCCGAGACTCGCGGTCCTGGGTTGCCTTGAGGGCTCTGAGTTCGCGCTCTCGCTCGTCGGTCCATTTCCTCTTCTCTTCTTTGGACTTTTTGAGCTGCACTTGCGCTTTCTGCATGAAGGCGAAGGGGTCGTTAGTTGTGATGCGTGCTTTTTCCCGCTCTTTGCGCCGTGGGTCGGCGTTGCCCCAGACGTCTTTGTTTCCGAAGCCTGCGTGTTCCAATGAACTATCTGTGATGTTTTGCTCCGTGGTTCGTACGCCGCTTGATGAATACCACGGCTGCTCTATGCCTCCCCGTCCGGCTGCGTTGGAAAAACGCATCGTGTATTGATCTTCTAGAGCCCGCTCCTTCTTCCTCTTCTCTTTCTCGGCCTCTTCATTCTTCTCACGCTTCACGACTTCTTTCGCATCGATGGGGAATAGATTGATGTTGCCGGCCTGATCGGTCATGGGCGCATCGCTATCAGGCTTACGCAGCTTCAGCGTCTTCGCATGCTTGCCATCTCCGTCGCCCGTCGCAGTGGCAGAGACGGCCAACCGGATATCCATTTCCGTGTCATCCTCTCCCCTTAGCTTCCTCCTCTTGCGCTCATGACCCTCCCTCCGACCGGGCTTCTCATCTTTGCTTGTGTCTTGCTCGGGCAGCGGCGGCGGTGTTTGGCCGCGTAGAATGGCCGCGCGACGGGCTGCGTCGATTTCTTGCTGGCGCTCATCTTCGGCGGTTTCGAGGGCTGCTGCTGCGGCTTCGTCGGCCTTGACGCGCGCGATGTTGGCGGGGTTGTAGACGTTCCATGACTGAGTGGTGTGAGTATACCGCGCTGCGACGGTGGTTAGTAGTTACATAAAGCATACCTTTTTGCCAAGGAGATGACTGTATTTGTCAGTCCATATGCTTCTGCGCGGGGTGGGGGACAAGGAACGTACAGAGGCATGTCGTCAGTTGTGTAGAGTAGACAGTCATGTAGCTTCCCCGCGGTGATCTCAGGGAGACATGGCCGCACTGCAGGGATGCCGATCCGAGAACACCACTCGGCATGGCTGCATCAACTCTATATATATTGCTACCCCACGATCCTGCCCATCGATAAACGACCCAGACTACGGCGCACACAACATCGCCCAACCACACCCAACCCATTGGAACCGCTTCCGACCCGTCTATTCTCGTCCCGCGCATCCCACGTCGCACAATCGCATACATCACGCCACGCATACCGGATCAAGAGACGGTAGAGCGGCATGTCAGGGTGACCATGTACGACTGTAGAGCGAAGATCTGCTGAAGAGGCGCATCAAGTATCTCCCAGGGTACACGTGAAGTTTTCAACCAAACCAGTGTCCCTGTACTCCAATCGCGTAGCCTGCAGAAGCAATACACACGCCACGAAGGTATTGCGCCTCTACATCACCCAGGTCCACACTCTCCCGCGAACACTGGCGTCCCCTCCCGTCCAGTCGCCATGCCTACCTGGCTCGTCCACGGCTTCCGCTGGCCCCGTCACGCCATCCGCGTCCACATCATCCTCCAGAACCTCGAAGACTGCGCGCCAGGCTGGCTCATGGCCCCCGCGACCGTCGCCGAACTCACCTCTAACCTGCAAACCCTCTTTCCCGAGCACATGAAGCATATCCCGCGTCTGCGCTTCATCGAGCAGTACGATCCCGACGACCTTTCTGCCGCGGATCAGCCGTACGCCTACGTTTGCGACCAGGTCCACGACATCAGACTCGGGGTCGATGTCGATGAGGTACGGAGTAAGGGCGTCGCGGGCGATACGTGGAATGCGCTTGTGGAGTTGAGGAATGAGTTGGCGCCGGGGGAGAAGTTGGGCTGGTTTGTGGTGGTGAATGGAGATGTGGAGAGGTGGGCGCCGCCGGCGAGTGATGATGGGGAGGTGGGCGAGGTGGGTGAGGTGGAAGAAATGGGCGAGCGTGTGAGTGGGAATGGGGTCGGTAGTCAGATGAGTCCTACGAGTCCACCGTCGAGGGTGGAGGATGAGGAGGGTGATAAGAAGAAGGGGTTTAAAGCGTGGCTGGGCAAGGTGAAGAAGGCTAGGAGGTAATTATCACGTTCTACATTTCCTGACGTCTAGTTTGGGGGGTCAGTTCGTTGCTAATGCGTATCTAGTTCCAAAGATCTTAAAAACGACACGACGCCAATGCCGATCTCTCCACCCCTGCCGCCACTCCCCAACAGCTTTCAAACTCTTCCTACGGGTATGAAGAAAGGGAACGGAAAAGCATCTTTATGACAGTAATTTCCACCTTCTGAACTGTACTGGAGGGCGGCATACTGGCAAAAGGGGAAAAGTTCACTAATTCTCGTAATGTGTATAGAATATACCGTATATCTATTAATCATATTATACATTCCTAGTAGGCTTTTCTGTTTACGATAACCATTGCGTTTTCCGTTTTCCCGTACTACCTCTTCTCGCTGTCTCGTAGGTGGTAATCCCAAAGGTCGCAGGTCCAGGAAACTAGTCCCCTTATGGCTAGGGGCACACCTGACCAATTCCAGTTAGAGGTCACGGGAGCGCCTGGCCCAAGCTCTCTATTTACGACGATCGCGACTTCGCACTCTCACCTCGGCGCATCCGAAGCTCGAACGAAATTTCACGATACGATCAACGCAAAACTCATTGTCAAAACTCCGGGCTCTGTCCCGCAAAGTAATTACTAATCTGCATCCTTTTTTCACAGCCCCGATTGCGCTGTTCTGAGCTCGCCTTTCGCGATTCCACCCTCCGTGACAAGGTGAGCGTTGTCTGTTTCAGTGCCGATATCCAAGATGAGCGGCCGACGGGATTTTCTGTCGATGCCTGCGCCCGAGAACTACGTTGCTGGTCTCGGGCGTGGTGCTACCGGGTTCACGACTCGGTCAGATCTAGGGCCGGCCCGCGAAGGGCCCTCCGAGGAACAGATGAAGGAGATGCTGGCGAAGAGGGCTGCTTCACTAGGCCAGGCGGCTCCATCGGCGTACGGCGTCGTCGAGAAAAAGGAGGAAGAGAGGGACGAAGAGGAAGACCGCTTCCAGGACCCCGACAACGAAGTGGGCTTGTTTTCAAGCGGTATGAACTACGACAAGGAGGACGATGAGGCAGATCGGATCTACCAGGATGTAGACGAGAAGATGGACAAGCGGCGACGTATTCGAAGGTTAGCACACCCCAGTTTCTTGCCCCTCCTTCCCTCCCTCTTCCCCTCCTTTCCTTCCCATGTCTTTAAATCGTTCACGTGTTCATATCGTTGTATTTGCGACGAACAGATACCGACCCATTTCCGACGTCTAGGGAAGCCCGCGAGCAAAAAGAACGCGACGAATACGAGAAGAACAACCCGAAGATCCAGCTGCAATTCGCCGATCTGAAGCGTGCCTTGGGAAATGTCTCGGAAGAAGAATGGGCGCTGTTGCCTGAGGTGGGAGATATGACGGGCAGGGCGAAGCGCACGCGCGAGAGCCGCTTGGCGACTTCTCGGATGTACGCTGTGCCCGACAGCGTCATCCAGGCTGCCGCGTCTTCTGGAGAAATACAGACGTCCATTTCGACCTCTGATGCCGAAGGCACCATGACAAATTTTGCTTCCATCGGTGCCGCCCACAAGTCTGCGCTGCAAGTTCGCCTGGATTCGGCAGCAAACACGGGTTCCGCGTCTTCCGGAGAACAAACCACCACGTCCGGAACTGCTACCAGTGTAGATCCACGTGGTTACATCACCGCTCTAGACAGGAAACAGCAGACGGGCGAAGAAGTGCCCGTGGAAGACATCAATCGCGCCCGCGTGCTACTTGAATCTGCTGTCAAGACGAACGTACACAATGGACCTGGTTACGTTGCATTGGCACGTTTGGAGGAGATGGCCGGAAAAAACCACACAGCGAAGAGGATCCTAGCTCAGGCATGTCAAATGTGCCCGAAATCGATTACCGTCTGGGTTGAAGCGATCCGTCTGAACCGAGAGAACCTCCAGAATGCCAAAATCATCGCCGCTGCCGGTATCAAAGAGAATCCGAAAGCAATCAAACTCTGGATGGACGCTATCGATCTCGAACAGACACCTGCTGCGCGAAAGAAGGTCACTCGCCAAGCATTGGACCGCAATCCACAATCTGAAGAACTATGGAAAATTCTCATCAACGACACAGAGGAGATTGAGAGTGTGAAGCTGTTGTTTGGCAAGGCTGTACAAACCCTCCCTATGTCCGAAGAGCTGTGGATTTCGTACGCACGTGTCAGCGGTCCGGAAGAAGCCCCAAAAATTCTCAATGCTGCCCGCAAAGCGATCCCGACGAGCTGGTCAATCTGGATACAGGCCTGCCGCTTGCAGGAACAACTTGGAAGAGTCGAAACTTGCGACAAGGTCATGGAACGAGCTGTCAAAGCACTCATCAAGGAAGGCGGCATGCCCAGCCGAGAGGAATGGATCAAGCAGGCAGAGATATGTGACGAGGAGGAGAGTGTGGTTACAGCGGGTGCGATCATCAAGGCGACAATCGGTTGGAAACTCGACGAGGACGATGAGCGCAAGACCCAATGGCTGGAGGATGCAAAGAATTCCTCAGCACATGGCCGATATGCAACCGCACGAGCGATCTTATCATATGCGGTATCGATCTTCCCATACAGTACGACGGTGTGGCATGCAGCTGCAGATTTGGAGAAACATCACGGCTCGACTGAAGCTCTTCTGCAAATTCTCGAGCGCGCTGTCAGTTGCTGCCCCAAATCAGAATCGCTCTGGCTCTTGTACGCACGAGAGATGTGGCAGGCCGGCGATGCGGAAGGTGCACGAAAGGTGCTCGGACGCAGTTTTGTGGAGCTGGAAGGCAACGAGAACCTCTACACGCGCGCAGTCGACTTCGAGGTTGATGCTGAGAATTACGACCAAGCACGCCAGTTCTTGCAGATTGCGCGAGAATCCGCCGCTACAGATCGAATCTATTCCAAATCCGCGGTTTTGGAGCGCCAGCTCGGTGACTATGAGACAGCTCTCGATATCTGCAACCAAGGTATCCAAATGTGGCCCGGCACCTGGAAACTGCATGCCATCAAGGGACAGATCTATGAGTCTCTCTCCAAGCTCCCCGAAGCAGAACAGGCCTACGCTACGGGCACTCGAAGTGCGCCCAACGCCCCCGTCCTCTACATACTTCTCTCGCGAATCCAAGAGAGAGCCGGCGCAGTGGTGAAAGCCCGCTCTACGCTCGACCGTGGCCGACAAAAGAACCCCAAGACAGCCTCTCTTCTCTGCGAAGCTGTCCGCCTGGAGCGCCGCCAAGGTAACATCCCCGCCGCGCAGAACGTCATGGCCGCCGCCCTCCAAGAATGTCCCACCTCCGGTGTCCTATGGACAGAGAAAATCATGCACCTCGAGTCCCGCACGCAGCGCAAACCGCGGGCCCTCGAAGCCATCAAGAAAGTCGAAAAGGACGCTCTTCTCTTCGTGGTCGTAGCGCGCATCTTCTGGGCCGAACGCCGTCTCGATAAAGCGGCTACCTGGTTCACCAAGGCTGTCGTGCTCGACCCAGACTTTGGCGACGCTTGGGTCTGGTACTGGAAGTTCCTGGAAATGCATGGCACAGAGGAGAAGAAGGGTGAGGTGCTAAGTAGGGTCGCTACGGCGGAGCCAAAGCATGGTGAGCTTTGGCAGGCTGTTGCTAAGGATCCTAAGAATTTCCGCAAGAGCACCGAGGATATTCTCAAGATGGCAGCAAAGAAAGCTGAGTAGGTAGCTAAAGGACGTGAGGTTGGAGCAGATTCTGTACGATTTTACCAAGTGGTGTCATGGGTCACGTCTGGATGTAGAATGCGTTGTCTAACCCTTGCATCCTTTTACACAGTCATACCGGACATGGTGCCCTCTTCTTTGATTAAGATACCTTTGTCTTTCGCGTAGAGATAGCTGTGAATGATGTATCTGGTCCCTTAAATGTAAATATGAAAATTGGATATTTCGATCTTAGAACCCCCATTCTCCCCTCTTCATATGTACGGTCACGATAACACGCGTAATCATATTGTAATAAAGTCTTACGCATAGGTGTTTACCCACATTAGATCCTACAATGCTCAGGAATGACAACACGACCTCAAATAGATCGCCCACCATTCACCTATCACCCATCAGCAAATACATCAGCTGTGGCCACCAGAGCGAACTTACGGGAAGATTGACCCCAGTAAAGAAACCCCCCTCCTCACTCTCAAGCACTTACCCACGCGATATTCACAAACACGGCCTTTCCCCGTGGTCCAAGAGCAACGGAACGGTGAATGCGACTGGATGGTATACACTCTTCGTATTCACTGCCATCAGCGTGTCGTATAGGTTCTCTGGAACCGTTTCAGAGGCTTTGCACCCGTGGTAGATTCCCGAATTGTTTACGATTATGCCGATGGTACCGTGTGCCGCGAGAGTGGTGGAGAGGATTGTGGTCCAGAAGTGTCGCGATGTTGCGTCGCTGTGAATGGATGTTGATGAGAGTTCGCTTGCGGTGGTGGTGCCGGAGGCTTTTCGCTGCGTTACGATGCTTTTTCCATATCTATCCGAATCCGGCGCCTCTGATGGTGGCGACTTGGTTGGCGTGTCGATTGGACGTGGTGGTGATATAGGGAGTCTTGGATTATTCACTAAGATGTTAGAGGGCTAGGTGGCGCTTTTAAAATAGGTAGGGTGGAAGTTTTTGAAATGTGTATATCTTTGGTGTGGTGTGCTGCATATCCTTTCTTACAGTATAAACACATGATTCCTACCATTCCCTAACTCCAGCGGGGACGTCAGGGACATGCGTGCCACGTGGTTGGACGATACGGGGCTTATTTCCACTGGTGAGATGTATCTGCTGCTGTATGGAATTGAGTCGTTGTTACAACACTAATCAATGCAAGTGGGTGGATGCTAACTTCGGGAATGCGGTAGATAGGTGGATGGTAGCACTCCGTAGAACTTGGATATAGTTTACTTGTATTCGTCATGTTTTCTTTCGGGAGATATCGTGGCCTTGATGTATATATTATTAGACAATTCCTAAACTTTGCCTCGATGCGTTGACCAAAAGAGCGTGCGCAGAATCAGTTTAGTCTCCTCAAACATCTCATACAGTAAATCCTTTTGGCCACCACTCACTAGAGATGCAAATCCAACTGCCCCAATTCATCGCAATACTCAACAAGCTTCTTCAGATTATCTGGCTCGGATGCCAAATGTCCTGCGGTAGGACTAAAGTATAATTCAGATTTTGGGAGACGCTTGTGGATCTCGTACGCCGCTCTGGGAGGGCATACGAGATCATATCGACCTTGCACAATGCGAGCTAAACACCATTAGTATGTACTCCTTTCCCTGTATAAAATATCAAGACTCACTTGGAATATGTTGAATCTTTTCGCACCCATTCAACAGTTGGTCCTTGGTGAGGAAGCACTCATTGACGAAATAATGCAGCTCCAACCACCCATGGGTTTTATTCCAGACCTCATCTCTTTCCTTCTCGTCGAGTTCAGCGGAATTCGGCTCCAACTTCGACACGCTGCCCTCCCATCTATTCCACTCCACAGCAGCCTTCTTCGCAATTTCAGGATCGTCGGACTTTGTGAGTTCGTAGTATGCTGCGAGTGGATCCCCACGTTTCCCTTCGGGAAGATGCTCGATAAACCGATCATATTCCTGAGGAAACAAGTACGCGCCTAGTTGCCCTTCCATGGTGAGCGCAACTTCTTTTTTCGTGCCCAGAAACACCCCACGCAAGACGAGCGAGCCACAGACATCAGAATGCGTCTGCGAATAGGCCAGCGCGAGCGTCGAGCCCCATGACCCTCCGAATACCATGTGCCATTTCTTGATATCGAGGTGCGCGCGCAGTTGTTCGATGTCTTGGATTAGAACCTGAGTGTTGTTGTCCCTGGTCTCAGCATTTGGTGTCGATTTTCCTGCACCCCGCTGGTCGAGTAATACGATACGAAAGATGGCGGGGTCGAAGAAGACTGCGTTGGCGGGGCTGGATCCTGAACCTCCGGGGCCGCCGTGGAGGAAAATCACTGCGAGATTTAGTGATGGAGGTGTTGCTTAGAGGAATGTGGCTCACCAGGCTTGCCATTGGCCTTTCCGTACTGACTGTAGTAGACGCTGTGGAGATCGCTGACCTTTAAAAAGCCGGAATTGAAGGCGTCGTTGTGTTGGTAACCTTTTGGTGGAGACATGATGGTTTTCGATTCGAAGATTATTTTCAGAATGTAATAGAATATAGTAGGGTCGCTAAGTTTATATAGTTCAATATAGTCACGGGATTCCTGTTGCCTAAGTGAGGTGTAGGGTTGATAGTGATCGATGTCACCCGTGATACCCTTCTTGGTAAGCTCGCGAGCCGTAAGCATGCAGCTTACTCCGTCATATCCAATCCGCGCCTATCACCATCGCTATACCTCCTGTATATGGATGTTTCATATTTCATCGGTGTATTCGGAGTTCTGCGTGAGAAGGGATAAGTGTCTGTGAATGGCATAGTGTAATTGCACCTAAGAAATCACAGATACCAACAGGAAATAGCTCCTATCGCTAATCACTAATGGTAAAGTATCTATATTAATCAACTGATAGGCAAAAGACTACACACTCTACTTGAGTTGTAGTTTCGCATCTTCTTAATGATGCAGTAATTATATAGTATACACCCTTAAGTGCTGTGGCATGACAAAAGTTCAGATTTCTCACTGCTAAATAGCTTTATCTACAATACCACACAAACATATGAGTAGGCGAGAGAGACTATATAAAGCGGTGCAGATGTTGGGGAAATAGCGTCCACTCCTAGCGCGAAGGACTGGCCATCTTTTCCTGGAGCTATCCCGATCATCTTTACACTCATTCCTTTAAGTATAATTGAGCAGCTAGAAAGACTGCGTAGGTCATGCTGGAAGATGGGCAGACAAGTACCGGAGTCAAATTTGAGGCTGTTTGTATACCTAACAGAGTACTATCGCATGAACCTTATAGAAATAGTCCTTTTTATTTTCTACTGCACGTTATGATACCTTCGATCTCTTGGCCGGCCTCCTCATAAGCTAAACTATCGTCAGCACATTGTCTCCTACCAAATCACATCCGCATATCAACTCACTGTCCACGTCAACTCCCTATCCCCATCCCACCGTTTCAAATCTAGTGAAACTTCCTTGACAGCCACAAACCCATACCTCTCATACAACTTCCTCCCCATAGGACTACTCTCCAAATAGGCCTCCACACCCTCCTCATCCGCCCTCTTCAACCCCCACTCCAGCAGCAATCCTCCCGCTCCCCTCCGGTAATGCTTCTCATCAGTAACGAGCGTATCCAGCGAAAAATAACTCCTTGTCCCCATGATCTCGCGCTTACTCGCATAGAACAGATCGAAAATACCATTCCATACTCCGATGTTGGTCTCTGGGTACGGATCCGGAGCTACGAGTTCCTTGTCTACTTCGTCCCACGTGCGTTCCTTGGCCGCGGGGTTCGCAGGGCGGTGGTATGTCCAGCGGGCGCCGGCGATGACATCCTCGGTGCGGTTGTCGACGCATTTTAGAAACATTATGCCTTTATTTTGGATACCGTCGCGGACTGACGCGGCGAAGGCATCGCAGGTGCTTTGCGAAGGCTCGCAGTTGGGGGCTAGGGAGTAGAAGATTTTGTTGATGTCTTCGCGGAAGGCGTCGTGGCGGAGACGGGCTCGAATTTGGTAAATTAGTTGGGAGGGAAGGGTTGAGGGTGGGTGTTGACGAACTGTATATAGCTGACTCCTCTTCGTTAGGGAGGAGTGTGGAGACTTGGAGATTCGGATCGGTTGGCATTGTGGAGATGGGAATGTGGGAGGATTTGTGATCCAACTACGTAGTAGGAAATGAGGATTAAGAAACTAGGAAAGTTGGAGACGATTGATGGTCGGGTACAGGGATGAGTCATCGAATCCTTAGTACATACACATGCAGGGTTTCAACATCACCTTCCTAAAATGGAAAATGGAAAGATTTCGTCTGAAAGGCACAGAGAAAACATATGTATTACAATAGGTATTTGCTAGGAGCCAGCTATCCAACTTCTAGTGTATTGTATTAGTTTTATGCTTAAGTAAATGTGTAGATCCTTACAAAGTTTATATGTTAAATTCTCTGGGGAAAAGATGGATTAGACTAAACTTATTCAATTCACTTCTGTACTTAAGTTGACTTCCCCGTTCACGGTCCAGTAACCGTGACATATAAGGATTAAACGATAGAACTGAGGAAGTAAATACTTAGTGTGTAATGTTGTGCTGCTTACATTACAGAATAGCATTCTGTAAGTAATACATCGCTACTAGAATCGGGGGGAAGAATATCGTTCATCATGTTTAATGTATGTTAGAGGGGGAGAAATTAATACGTGTGTCTGATTCGTTTACATGTTCAACTTGTTGCCTGCTCAACTCCCCCTTCCAACGAACTCTCCGCTAAGCTTCATATGCTCAGGCTATCTTCTAATTAGAAGAATAAGCAGGGTGCCGCAGCTTTTGAGTTCTAGCTCGTTGATACAGGATGTTATAACGATCTACCTTGCCTTATTAATCTAGTAGAAATGTGCTGAATGTCCCAGAAGTGCTGCATATAAAAGGAAATATTTGTTGAATAATGTAGAGGAAACAAGATGTTCTAGAACATAATTGAAACAGACAAGAACTTAGATAGGACTTGACTGTCTTTTCTTGAAAATCGGGCGGTTGAGAGGCTTCGAAGACGCTGATGTCCTCTTCCGCGATATGTCCACATGTTCTTCAAAATCCAACCTACTCTGAAAGACAGCCAGCTCATCCATGCTCACGAGAACCACAGTGCCTTTCTTAGTAACAAGCATCTGCGTGCTGGTAGCACGACTACTCTGCCACTGCTGGGGAATGTAGCAATGCTTTGTATACGTCTTGTTTTGGCGTCCGTTGTCAATGTTTAACGAACACACCTAATCCAACAGCTGCTGCACAGGTGAGGGTGAAACGCATTCGAAGATTTTGTTCTGTACCAAAAACGGCTGTGTTACTGAATAGTTTTGGAAGATTCGATGTATGAGAATACATCCGGTGCGGTCAACACTCGACAGGAGTGTCGCCGTTTCATTCCAACGGAGGAGAAGGATTGCAATGCCACTCGGATGCTCAATCACATTCTGAATGTGCTTCCCCGAATAAGTATAGTACGCCTTTACTGATCCAATTTCGAAGCCGCAGAATATGAACTCCCCATTGGGGTGCGTTGCAAATGTAGTGATTTCTTGGCCTTCGTCTGTAGGGCGAGCCGTTGTAAATTGGGGTTTATCTCTTATCTTGTCACTCTGGTCTATACTAGAATCATCACCAGAATTAATACGTCGGATCAGTACAGAAGGCTCCCAGATATTGCAGTGATCTGCGCGGATATCGTAGAACCGGATTCCGTCTGCGCTGAAAGCGATGGAGTGGATATTCTCCTCGTGTGAATTGATTTTGTAGAGCAGGCGCAACGTCTCGAAATCGAACAATTTGATGACAACTTCGCCGTTGCCACTGGCGAGGATTGTTCCTTTTGGGGATGCAGCAAGGCAGGAAGAATCGCAATCGACCATGGGTCGAACACAGCAATATCTCCATCATGAAACGCGACAGCAGCCAGGCATATTTCGGAAACGGGGTTGAATAGGAAAGCGTGGACATAGGGCTCGTGATAGATTGCGCCCGTCTTATGATACTGGCCCGCAAAGTTGCAACTCTCGATCTCCCAAAAGGTTATTGGACGCATTCGATAGACGACACCGAGAAGACCAAGGCCGGCTGAGAACGCAGCGTGGATTGGTGACTGAATATGGCCGAAAGGTGCTCCTTTATCTTCATCATAATCTGAAAACTGTGCAACTGTTTTCAACTCCGCTACTAGCGTCCCAGAAGATCATCTTGTTGTCCCGGGTACCAGCCATCAAGGCTGAATTATCGTCAGTGAATTCAAATGCCAACGGTTGATCACTTAGGGAAGCACTCCAAATATGCATTCCACTTTCCAGTTCCCAAACATTCACCCTCCGGCGGCTCGCAGAAGCCAGAAGGAAGGCCTTTGACGCGGGAGAATTCGAGACAGCGCACCTGCGCGCCATGAGCGAGGGAAAAGACCTTTTGGAACGTCTTCCCATGGTAAACTTGGACCATACCATTGCTGAGGCCAATGGCAAATTTATTCAAGTCGCAAGCGACGCAGAGTACTCGGGTCTGCGTGCACGTGATGCAACACAATCTATCGTCCCATGACAATTGAGATATCCCAGCGAGCTTCAAAGGCTTTGGATATCTCGCAAAATTCCTGAAAATGATGGATCCAGATGGGCATACTGATGGTATTAGGAAGTGAATGGCCGATGGCGTCGAAAGAAGCGCTCTGCCGAATTGCGCTACCAGTCGTATCAAGTCATCGGCCCATTCCAACACGTTTTGAACTTCCTTTCCCAGTGGTGATAGATATTTGGCCCGCCTTTCCATGAACACTTTCAGATTCTTTGCGGTTTCTGTCAAAGGACTCAGATCGTGCTGTAATGCGACGAGCTCAATCCAGGTCAGAGAATTGGTGCGAAAGAACTCATCCAAAGAGATCACTAGGCGATCATCTGACGATGTAGCTCTTGAAATATGGCCAGAAAAATATGATATTGCGTAGTCGACGAAGGGGAGTCGGGGGGGGAGGGGGGGCTGGCGGGTGTTCATATTTCGACGATAACGAACAGTTTTCATAGCATCGCTGCATAAAAACTTGAGCAGATTTCCGCTATCCGCTTATGTTCCTCAGCACGATCAAACGCGAAGTTAACATCATCAACCATATGGCTTCGGAACATATAGCCTTTCACGGTCTGGTGCTTCGGATGAACCTGGCCGATATTGTCCACATAGACAAAGTTGTCACAAATCGCAGCAGCATTCTTATCCAACTGTGGTACGGTCTGTCCAATGTCCAGAGAAAGAGCCTCTCTTCGTTCTTCAACAGTAAGAAGGCGAGCGGCACAGGCAACCCATCTCAATATTGATTTGGCGACCTTGCCCTTCTGAAACTGCGCAGTGATGGTACGTATAATCCTTGAATAGAGGTCATCAACTCCTTTTGGCACCGATTGTAGTATCTCTTCGATGCCCTCCTGACTAAAGGTCTCCAATTCTTGAATCACCGAAGTCCACAAAAAATTACCATTTGACTTTTCCAAGATGCGAGATACCAATTTATCGCGCCCATTTTCAATTTCAACGGGAAGGAGGAGATTCAGTATGTACAAGGAGTTTACGACCTATGCCGCGCCTACAATATTCTCTTCATAGCGGACGAAGTACGCATGGGCGTCTGCCGAACCGGCCGATTCCTAAGCTTTGATTACCTAGGTGGCAGTCGCAAACCCGATATAGTGGTATTGGGTAAATCTATTACAGGCGGTGTCTACCCAGCATCATATATTTTAGGCACCAGGGATATCGTGTATGTGGTCGGTCCCCGAGAAATTGTACAGACATTTGCATTCCCACCGATGGCCATTGCCGCTACCACCGCTATTCTGCAGATAGTCGACGAAGAACGTCTGGCAGAAGGCTGTGCAATTGGAATTGCTCTTTCTGGAGAGATCGAGAACATATGGCTGGGATAAGCTTTCATTCGTGAATTACATCACCGCTCGGGGCGCAGAATTTGGCATCTGGTTCAAGTAAGAAAGTGTAGAATCTTGCAGTATCGTCGGCCTTGGGTGTATGGACAATGGGCTACTCTTGTTTCCCACGGAGAAGCATTTGAGGATGTCTGTACCTTTAGTGATTTCGGGACAGGATTTCTTACAGGCTTTGGAAATCTTAGACAAAGTGTTTGGCCAGCATGCGTTGCACAGGACAGAGGGAATGGGCAGGAATTTACCGCCTGCTTACATTTGCAATACCTCGATGTAAACTTTGAGAATAATCAAATTCGCTTGTCGTTCACTTGTACCTCACGCTCAGCGGTGCGTACAGATCTTGGATCTGAACAACCTAGTAGTCGCTTCTTGATCACTGTATCTTCCTTCTTGTCTTCGTAATGTCGCTCTAATTCGTTCTCGTTTACAATGGTACGATAAACGCAGATCCGAACACGCAACATATCACGACGTTATTATGCATCACCGTTTTGGTATGGAAGTAAAATGGGCTGATTCAAGAGGCTGTTGCCTTATTTTTCGTTACACTATTCAATGATTGGGACAAGAGGCTGTGGCTAGTGACACATCTGCGATACACAACACGACCGCCAAATATTACGCAGGCAGCTTCATACCTGTGTCCTCGTACACTCTTCTCTACACAACGTCACCAAAACATTTCAGAGGGAAGCGCACCATGCAAGTCAACAACAATGTAGGAGCATCCGAAGCTGAAGGCGAAGTAAGTTGCGAAAATGGCGAGGAAAGAGGTGTGGAGGAACTTCAGCCTTACACCGTGTTCACACCGACTCAACAATCACTGCTTGTTTACGCATGCTCTATATCCGCTATTTTCTCTACTGCTTCTTTGTTTATATATTTCCCTGCTATCACTGCAATAGCGAAACCACTACACGTCAGCCTCCAATCCATAAACTTCACTATCACCTTCTACCAAATCGTCTCTGGACTAGCACCTTCATTCTTTGCAACCCTTTCTGACAATATTGGAAGAAGACCCATGCTTCTATTCGCACTAACACTTTCCCTCGGGGCAAATCTCGGCGTCGCCTTAACGAAGCATTACGTAGCATTGGTTATTCTGAGATGCCTTCAAAGTGCAGGAGCATCCAGTGCCTATGCCATAGCATATGGAGTTATTGCCGATTTTTCGATCCCTGCCAATAGAGGATCTTACATTGGGGTCCTACTAGGCTTTACGAATTCAGCACCTTGCTTTGGCCCTGTAATTGGCGGTGTCGTCGCGGAAAAATTGTCCTAGAGGTGGATATTTTGGCTTCTTGCCATTACGTCCGGGTCGCATGTCGCGGTCCTCGCGGTCTTCCTTCCTGAGACTTGCCGGAGACTCGTCGGAAATGGATCAGTACGCCAGCCACATACAATGAACCAGTCACTGTATGGTCTTCTCCGTGGCCGCGGCTCGCACGAAGAACCTGGCGGCATACGGATCTCGTTCAACACCAATCCTTTCAGAGGTCTCAATACCTTGTTTGACAAGGCGAATTTAATTGTCGTTCTCGTCGGCGGTATTCAATATACTGTATTTGGCTGCTTGGCAACATCCCTATCGGCGCAAGTCATTCATAATTACTCGTTGAATTACCTTACTGCCAGGCTAACATACCTCCCTGCTGGTATTGGCGGGATGCTCGCTGCTATTTTGACAGGAAGACTACTGGATTACGAATATCGTCTGTCCGCACGTAAACACAACATAACAATCGCTTCAACTCGGTTAGCCAACTTTCCCATCGAGGAAGCTCGACTGCGATCCGTCTTTCCCTTCGTATCTCTCAGCTCCGCTGCAACAGTTGGATATGGATGGACGCTTTGAGCAAAATCTCACCTCGGAGTTCTACTTCTACTTCGGTCCTTCTCCGGGGCAGCTCAGGTCTTCGTGTTCGTTACCTGCGGAACGCTGCTCACGGACTTCAATCCAGACAGAAGTTCCACAGTGCAGGCGAGCTACAACTTGGTTCGATGCACACTGAGTGCTTCAGGAATAGCAGCGGTGGATACCATGGTACGAGGAATGGGTGTGGGGTGGTGCTTCACTACGTTTGCTCTGTTCGGGGCTTCATGTGCTCCGCTTCTGTATGTTCTAAAGAAGAGGGGAGAGCGTTGGCGGTCTAGGGCTATTGTCACTTCTCAAATTGTTGATACAGAGAAGGTCGAGTAATACGGATTCTCCATTGCTATTTCATGCATGATATCCGGTACATTCATCAGGTCATGTATACATATAGCGGACTAGCGCCATTAACAAGCGCATTGTCTTATCTCAAAGGCAGCCCTTCGAATGTACGAATACTACTACCTTTCCTGCTAAGCACCTCTAATATGTTCATACTGCCACGCTAAGAGCAAGGTTAGGAATTCCAGCTATGGCCTGTGTATCATGTGACTGAAATTCATAGCTCTTTCGACCCTCAAGACGAACCCACTCATGTAGACTCAATGAAGGGGTGGGGGAGAATAGAACAGCTGAATTATCAAAGGAGACTTTATAGTTAGATACGCAACCTCGCAGTACCAAGGCGATAAGCAAGCCATAGTTATCAGCTCGAGCCAATCACCATCACCACACGACAGACAAGTGTTAGGAAACCAACTCCCAAAAACCGTGCTCTAACTTCCCGCGCCGGGGTTACTAGAACGGGAGCAGTGACATCCTGTATTAATACCGACTTGTAGGCAGACTTTCTCAGACTCGTTAAGATTGCTCTACAAACATGCTCGAGGCATTAGGTAGACCTGTACGGCTCTCCCTAAATCTGAATTACGCCACACACATCACAACCTCCTTGGAAGATCCCTCCATATGTATTCCTCCCAGCCTACTCAGCACAGAGCCAGTTTTCCATCGAGCGGGCGATACACAGTCGCACGCACATACGCACGCACGCCCAAACATCGTAGTAAAAACCTGACAAGCCTCTATCTAAGCCACCGCAGGAAAAAACCTTACACGAATCGCCGGTTTCTCCCACATAGCGTAGTCTCGAGTCCCGTTCGAAGTCAATATGCTGGCCAGGTACGAGTACTACATCCAGAGACCAAGAGACCTCGGCCAAGTAGAGTCTTAGAGAAAAGTAAATATCTATCCATATTCGTATTCGTATTCACATCTACCCTAAACCCATTTTCACATTCCCATTCCTAATCCCATTCCCATTCCCATCCACTCTATCTCACTATCTCGATATCATAGTCTCTGTATCATGCATCGCCGCAGGAATGATATGAAAACATTCATATCAAACCAGACATTAAAAACAGCAAGATCCATCTCCATATCAGCGCCCCCTCATAAGAAAAGGAAGAAGAGAAAACGCCCACCCGCTATGCAAGTCCCTGCCCAAACAGGCAGCAGGGAGATGAATAAGATTTCCGAAACTGCAGCAGTTTGCAGAGAAGAGCCATGTATGCCTGCCGTCCATGCGTGTAACTTTTCCAATCAATCGAAATGACGCGAGAAAATGAAGTAAGGGTGGAGTGAGAAGACATGAGCATGAAAGCTCCATAGATGGTCCGCCCGTCCGTCCATCCACCCATCCATACATCCATTTGTAGCCGTAGAAAAGGAAAGTGAAAAAAAAAGATCGACGGGGGTGGGGGGTATTACCTTTTGTTGTATTAAAACGTGTGATGTCCATGTCCACACATGTTGCATATCTCCTTCCTAGATCCATCTCCAGGTGGCAGTAATGTTTAATGTCGTAATCATTCAGATAACCCTTACACACCACACCGTATCCCAGTCGATCTTAGCGTCATCAGTGCTCCGGTAGCGCATGTCATATCGAGCAAAAGTCGATCAATCATGCATCGACCTAAAACTTCCCAGCACGATGAGCCCCGATAGGAGCCAGATTCGGGCTTGCCTTCCCAGCACCAGGACCAGTACCAGGAACACCGCCACTGCCAAACGAAAGCCCACCGAGACTAAGTCGCTTATTACTCGTGTTAGATGTAGTCGATGCACCGTCCTTGTTCTTGACATTCACATCGTCCTCTTCCTCCATACTGAACAACCCCTGTTCTTCCTCGATGCGCTCGCGGTGGATGCTGTTGCTGCTCACCGCACGATCCAAGCCGAGACGCCCGCCGGTGCTTGCCACGCTGGATCCCGAAGTAACACGATTCATGCCGGGGTGGACCATGCCAGGATGGACGGGGAGGCCGCCCTCTTCCGAGGCTCGCGACGAGAGACGCGTTCGCTGGAGTTGCTGGCTGATCATACTCATCGAGGCTTGGCGCGGGGGTGACGAGAGAAAGGGGCTCGGGTTTGCATCGCCACCTACGGGTCGAGATAAGGCACGGAGAGACGGGCTGGCGTTGGGATGCAGCGAGGAGTTGCGCAGCGGTGAGCCGACGTGGCCGAACTGTGATGTAACTGCGCCTGACTCGGCTGGATCCGGTATGGGACGCTTACCCCAGAGCGAGTGGTAGCGCGATGGTGACGAGGTAGCTCCAGAAGGTGATCCGAACTTAATGTCTGACGTCGGCGGTGATGCGCCTAATCGCGACATGGAACCGCGGTGTGAGAGCGGGTTTCCTTCATTATCGCTCTGGTCACGTGAAAAGCGGCGGAAGCGCTCATCTGGCGTCAGGAGGTCATTCAGGGAGCTAGGCAACATGTCCTCTTCGAACTTTCCTATTAGCTCAGAGTCGTCCCACTCGTCGTTCGTTGTGTAGGGCGCACGGGCTCCAACGCTAGCAGAGATCATGCCTCGAGAGCGATCACGTGCGCCTAGCTCGGAGTGCATGATCCTCCGTCCCGGTTGCTCAATAGACTCGGGCGGCGATGAGCCTAGCGCAGCCCTACGCGAACTGTTGCCGTAGGCAGAATCGTGGAGGTTCCGAAGCGTAGACGAGTCGCCGGTGAATGCCGGGGGAGAGTTTGCGAGGAATTTCGCCGGGACAGACGACGCCATGGGCCCCCACCTCGCGATTTCAGATATGCCCTGGCTGTCAAAGGACGCGGGCAAGCCTACGTCTGCAACTGTGAGGCCTTTGAGAGGCGGTGACATGGGTATGCGGCCGTTCTCGGGCGGGGATCCATAGTTCGAGCCGGGGTGCGAGGAAAATGTGGTATCGATGGACGGTATGGCGAGGTATTCCTCCGGGGTCGAGTACGAAGGAAAGTTCGGCTGCATGGGCGTCATGTGTGCCTGCATGGTGAGGAGAGAGCTGTTTGGGGTCGGCTCGGGGTGGTGCGGGATGTTCATGCGACCAAAGGGACCGCCGGGCTGCACGTTGTGGCGGTTCACGATGTGGCCGTTGGGGAGGATGTGGGCGAGGGCGCATTTCGGGCCAAACTTGCAGTTGCCCTTTGTGAAGTATTTGCAGGGCGCGCGCTCGGTCAGCGGCTCGTCCGAGTGCAGGAAGGGACACGCCTTGCCGGCCTGGCAGGCACCCTGTCGGTAGAATTTGCACGGCACATGCGAGGTACCTGGTTGCTGTCAATACGTGCGGCCGCAGCTGTAGCGACCCGACCCGACCTACTCTTGTTGTTTGGCGGACTACGCGGCCCGCCGAAGCCCATCTCGCGCATGTTGGCGCCGTGTCCGTTGGCCATGCGACCATGCGACCCGCCAGGCACAGCCATGGGCCCGTTGCCGTTGTTCGCGGCCGCCATGCTGCCCGAGGAGTTGTGTCTGACGTCGCCGGACGGTCGGATGCGTGGAGCGGGCGAGGTTGTGTTCAGGCCCAGGGCGGGGTTTGGCGTGGGAGTGAGTTGGTGGGCGAAGGCGTCGTGTTGTAGCGGTGGTGGTGGGGGCAGCTGGTGGGGTTTGTCTTCGAGGTCGGTTTGCATGCTCGGGGCAAACGCCGTCATGGCTACCGGCATGGGCGGAACGAGCAGCGGGCGGGCGAGCAAAGGGGAAATTCACACAGGTGGCCTTGGCCTCGAGACGGCGGAGGTGAAGGCGTGGGAGAAGAGGACTCCGGCGCAATCAGAGGCAGGGAAAAACTAGGCTGGATGCGGGCTAGCTTTCTGGCCGCTGTTCGCTTCGAAGGTTGTTGCGGGACCGAATCTGCAGGTGACAGGGCACTTTCTCGCCCAGCCCGTCTCATACAATGTGCGATTATTACTGGAGAGACCGAGGGAGTGAGGGAGCGAGGGAGCGAGGGAGGGAGGGAGGGAGGGAGGTAATAAGTGACTGCGACCATCCGTACAGCCTCACGGGGGGGAGTCCTCGATCGCGTCACGCGGGCCAAGACTTTATCACGCGGCAGCCGCAGAGGCAGGCACACCATCGTCCTGAGGAAGGTGCGAATGTGATTGCCACTTCCCCATCCCGACGCCTACCCACCTCCCCCGTCCTCGATCCGGGTCATCCGCAGCCGACCACTCCACGACGCCTCTCTTTCGAGTTGTGTTATGTTTCAGAGCAGATGGCCATGTGAGAGACGACGGCAAACAGGGCCCACCAACCACCCTCCCTCACCGCACACCCCAGGGGCCCAGCCGCGGCAAACACTTGCCGCAGCAGTCATCTGCATTCGTAACTGTCTATTGCAACTAATTGTACACCCTATTTATGTCGTCGCTCGCGCCATATAACCAATGTCCCCAATATTCCCCATACTTTGCAAAATGCTAAAACCTACAGTCCCAGAAATACCGTGCAGCCTCGACGCCGTCGACTACGGTGCCATCCCAGGTCCCCAGTCTAGCACTCCGAGTCAGCACGAAAAGATGGAGAAAAATGTGCCTCTCTCTCTGATGTGGATACTAACTGTGCCCGATGCGCAAGATGCCCGCCGAACATGTATTGTTGTACCATTCCAGCTGCAGGTTGTCCACCATGAAGATTTGCGGTATGTTGAGCTTTTCCGTGAAAGCGTTGAATTGGATCCCGGACAGCGCTTGGAACTGTCCATTGAAATTCACCTGCGTGAGCTTGCAGTTGATGAATCCCCAGCAGGGCGGGATCGTGACGTTCTGTTCGGCTGCGAGCACTTCCTTCTTGGTCGCAGCATCCCAACGGTATCCGGAGATGCGAAGTGTGCACGCCGTAATCCCATTCAGGGCGCAGCCGAAGAAGCCAGAGTAGGCGTTGAACCAGTACGCGTCCACTGGAGCTCGAGGCCCGGCACCAAGCTCACCCGGAAGCAGAGTTCCCGCGAACGCAGAGTTGGGGAGGAGAGCGCTGCCTATCGGAAGGAACATTGCGACGTTGGGTTGCGATACGGCGGGATACGGCTCCCATTTGTCGGGAACATAGGCAAATCCATTTGCGTAGAACAAGTGATGATACGGATTCTTCAGCCCAGTCACCGGAAGTATGTTTAATTCGTCGCTAGAAACAGGCGTGTCGTCAAACGTGAGCGTAAAATTGCCAGATTCTCCACATGTTAGAGGTTCGATGCCCATCTCTGGCTCCGCTGCTACCGCCACCTCAGTCTCCACCGCCATTGCCGAATTGTCAACGACAACCGTAGTGACGATAGTTTTGAACCGTGTTGGCGTGGGGACTGACGAGAAGATTTGGAAAGACGGCAAAGGTGATAATGGTGTCTCGCGTGCAGTCCTGGTTGTCAATGGCAAATCTGTCCAATCCGGCCCAGTAATTGAAGGATACATTCCAGTCCAGTACGACGCAGTCGTTAGGATAGTGGGCGTGGGGAACACGAAGCTGAACGTCGCATCACCGAATGCGATACCCCTCGTCATGAACGTTTTCATCTCTGGCAGACAATTGGGATCAGGTGTCGATCCACTACATGAAGCCGTGCCATTTAAACTGGACGAAGATGAAGGGCGCCGGCTTGTACTCATCGTACTGGAGGAAAGCGTGGAGTTTAGAGTAGTGGTCGTCGTCGTAGTGTTGGTAACGATTGGCATTGTAGGCGCCGGCCCTCCTGGTCCTGTTGCGGTGATTGTCGACAGGGAACCAAAGCTTGAGCTTCTCGTCAACGGTACAGATGAGGCACTGCTAGATACGGGTAGCGAGCCCATAGAAGAGGTACTAAGCGTCGGCAAGCCCAATGACAAGCTTGAGTCCATAGAAGAGCTTGGGCGTTGGGCAGAGCTTGAAGCCAGCGGAGCGCTGGAACCTGGAGAAGAGCGCGAAGCTAATTGAGAGCTCAAAGTCGGTGTAGTCAGAATGCTCGATGCCACTGGTGAGCCAGAGGTCGATGATGACGGTAGTGAGGATCCACTGACGCTGCTCAAAACGCTTGATGCTGTCGAAGAGCCCATTGTGGGTGTCGACGAGACAGCTGCCGAGCTTGATTGCTCTCCACTCATCGACGAGAAAGACGGCGTCTGACTCGGTCTCGATAATGAGGGAACGGAAGCCGAGGATAAGCTGGTTGCAGATTGGCTAACACTGCCCAAAATGCTGCTCCTACTGGTCGTGGGCCCTCCACTTGAGGTAGACATCTCACTCGATGCTGACGAAGGGGGAACTCCTGACGAAGGATTTGCGAATGAAGGTGATGCACTAGGGCTAGCGGCTGAAGTAGTAGTACCAGTACCCGTATTCGTCGCCGTAATTGTCGAAGGTGCTCCTAACGAGGAAGGGGCTACTGGAAAGGATGGCGTCGACCCTGTAGGCACTGATACAGGCCTAGATGAAGGTGTGCCAACAAGCGACGACTGGGGAGAAGGACTGGACGCCGTGGGTGCATTTGTTGAAGGTGACCCTGGTGGAGACGTACCTGCCGCGGAAGAAGTGACCGGCCCTGTGGGTGCTGAACTCAACCTGGACGACGGAGTGCTAGCAAGAGATGATCCGGATAGTAGTGTGGAGGCTGTGGGTGAAAGTATCGACGATGGAGTTGGCAAAGAGACCGTGAAACTGCTTGGTGAAACTTATATCTAAAGTCAGTAAAGCCCGTTCAGAAGTTTCTTCAGTGCACATCGCATTGGATCCAGAATAGCATACCTGGGCTACTCAATGGAGGACCAAAGGAGGCAGACACGACAGGCGGGTAAGACGATGCAGATCCGCCAGATCCAATGCTCGTGATTGTGACCACACTCGTAACTGGTGAGCTAGGGCCAACAGTTGCCGAAGGGCTCGGAGCTGCAGTGGAAGGAAGTGCTGGGCCTGATGGTGGTGGACTTGATGGTGGATATGAGTGCAAAGATTCTGTTGGAACTGTGCTGAAAGGAAACTGGGGTGTTGAAGTCGATTTCCCACTCAGTATCAGGGTCGTCACAATTGGAGACCCAGCAACGCTTGTCGTAACTATGATTGTGCTTGGTTGTGTAGTCGAGGGCACTATCTGCGATGTCAGGAAACTCCCTGGAGGAGAGCCAGTTGCAGTGGACAGAGTCTGAGAAACCGAAACAGGGGCCGTAGGCAGAGTGCTGAAGCGCGTCGGGGGTGCAATGCTGCCAAGCCATTCCGTAGTACCGTTGATGACCGAGTAGTAGTACGTACCATGATTGGGATCTGTCGGTCTCGAGGCGATGAGGGAGACTGTGATGATAGGCCCTGGAATAGTAACGTAGACAATGCTGCAGTTGGGATCGGACTCCTGGGCAGCAGCGGGCGAGAACATGTGCAACACCAGTTCGAGGGCGACCCGGCAACCAAAAAGGAACAAGGCGAGAAACGCAACGGTGACAAGTCGATCATACCAGTATTGCGTCTTGAAGCCACGGAAGAATATGGCCACGGCGTTGTGAGTCCATCGAAATGCGCGGCAGGGCCGCCATCCGCTGACTGGAGACATGTACTTCTTCCACCACGCCGGACGGGTAGGTCGTCTAGGTACATCATCGATGCCTTTACTCATCTCTGATGGTTGTCGCTCGAGCTGGGAGCCGTATGAAGACATTGCGGTGGTTGGCGTGGGCGACTCCGCAGTACCGTTAGTAGTATTGATGCCTGGCGTCGATGGTTCCGCAGTAACGTCAATTGTATTGATGGCCAATGTAGACGGACCGCTCAGGCTGGTTCGCACACTGGAAGACTGACCAGCAGGCTGTTGATGCGGCTGAGTGGTGGCGTCTCTGGTCTTATTCTTGTTCCTATTCTTCCGGGCAGGCTTAGATTTCGGACCCATAGCACAGGAGAGGATCTGTCTCGAGAGGCAGCGGAGAAAATGTTGAAGCTATGATACAGCTGCTGCGAAGATGCTGGGTGGAAAAGTGTATAGCACAAAAACTGCTCAAAAAAGTCGTCCAAGAGGTGAAGGTTGTGATGGGGGGAGTGAGGGGGGAAGAGCTCGCAGCAAGCTCGGCGGTGTTTGTTTGTCGCTGCTCGCAATTGCTTCCTTCCATGTTTGCCCATTGTTCGAGGGTGCTGCGTCCTGGCGGCCAGGAAGGTGTCGTCGTGATGTTGAGCGCGACTATATCTGATGATGGGTGTGGTAGAAGGTTCCATGTCGGCAGTCAAGGGAGTCGTGACTGGTGCTATAATTTACGCCGGTCTCGATTGCTCCTTCCTAATTTTAGCCACTAGAGATTGAACATGCATATGGGTGGCCAGCCGTACCCAGACTCGGGGATGCGCATAGAGAAGACGGCAATTACAAAGCAGGATATCGGCGGTGATCTAGAATGGAGAGAATATCGATGACGAGCCTGGATAAAGGCACGGAAGGATATTGTTGTCGCGTGGGGAGACTCACAAGACCACCACCTACCTATCCTTGCCCCTCGCCCCTCGCCCCTGCACCCCACCTGGTCGGCCATGACGTGGTCGCCCGACGGCAAAAATCCTCGATAGGGAGATCGAAAGATATGCACTGCAACGGGTGATCGGCTTTTCCGTGCGGTGCATGTTCATGCGCAAGCTGGCGGGAGGATTCCAAGAGTTGTTCCTTGCAGCGAACATCACATGTACCATCACACATCACGCATCGCCCAATCGGATAATTTAAGAAGCATTGGTATGCCCAACATAGCTCTTTAGCATCTTCACGCCCGCACCTCCCACAGTCTAATGCGACCGGTTTCTGCACCGATGGCCAGTACCGCCAAACTCCCTTCCCTTTCTTCGTCCTCCGTCGGCCTTCCCCATGCGACCGCTGTAATTCTGTTCAAGGGGGTGTTGCTCGTTGGCCAGTTTCTGAATACCGTGGCGGAAGGAAGGTGGACCAGTCTGAGCGCGTTGTGTTTCCAGCGACTCGCCATTGCCAGGATTTGCCCGTCAGGAGTAAAGACTAGGTGCGACACGGGCGTTGTGAGATGGTCGAGAACGCGAAGAGGCTTGGGCGCCTTCGGTATACCGCCATTGTCGTCCGCCCTACCTTGAGATTCAGGCTTGCTCTCGCTCCACTGTCTTCGATCGTAGATGTTGACAATACCGCTTGAGCTACCCACGGCGACCCATCTGTCGCCACCAATCCACCCATCTCTCCCGCTTCGGCCACCGACCGCAATCACCGTCGTTCCAATAGCACCATCGTCGACCCATCTCCCAACTACGCCCTTCTGAACACTCCATTCAGTCACCTCTCCGTTCTTGGCAGCTATGCTTAGCCCATTCCCGTCACCCCACCATGCAAAATCAGCGACGCCATTTCTTGATTCGATGCGCGTTTGCGCAATCCATTGCAACGTGTTCGCGTCGAGGATGTTGATCACGCCTCCGCCTTTCTTCGATGAGCCTCGCAAGGCCATGTATTTGCCGTTCGGCGAGAGAGAAAAGTGTTCCATAGAACGCTGCTCATGCTGTTGTCCATAAACCCGGGTTATCCTCTCCACTGTGCCTGTCGCGACGTTCCAGATGTGGAAGAATCGTCGTCGCGCGCTTATAAATACTCGTGAATCAGAAGGAGAGGGATGGAATGCGGTGGTTGTGAGAGGCGTGCGCTTTATGTGGAACGATGTGAGAAGAGGGTCTGTATTAGGTGGGCTCGGGCCCACGTGATACATGGCTAAAGTCGAACTGGGACCGGATGAGAGGAGGAGCGGGTATGTAGAATGGAACGAAAGTGATGTGACGGCAGACTATAAAACATGTTAGTAGTGAATGACAAGGGACATAGTGAAGGGCATACCGGTCCCGGCTTGCCGACGTCCTTGCGTCTCTGTATGTCGACGGTACCGGCTTGCAATTTTCTCCGCTTAGCAGGTGCGCTCGATGCCCTTGAAAGAATATCCGCGTCCTTGAGCAGTTTTGCGAGCGGCAGCGTCGACAAATCGTCTCCATCAACGTCCATGTCGCTCCCCGACTCCACATCGCTCTCGTCATCTTCCGCTGTGTGGCCTCTCTTCCGCTTAACCTTTCCGGTCGCTTGTATCGCCCAGTCGGGAGTCGAGTATAGTCTCTCGTACTGTTTTCGAAGGCGGCGCGAATATTCCTTTCCGGTGACGATGTCGTCTTCTGCAGTCTCCCTGAGTTTCCTTAGCTGCGGGACGGTCGCGAGACTGACAACCAGACGCTCATCATCACTATCCTCCCACGCGGGTTTGTCCTCGTCGTCTGATTCCTCCGCTTGCGCATTGGCTATTGAGCCCGCAGGCGCGGCAGGAAGTCCGTCATCAACAAAGAACAGTGCCTGATCCGCCGCGTTTTCATAGTCTATTACGCCATCTTGGTCCTCGTCTGAATCATTGTCGTATGCGGCGGTGTCGCCGAGCGAGAAAGAATCGAGGCCCTTCCTGAAGCCTGCAGAGTCGCCAAAGATGAGTTTCTCAAGTTCCTCTTCTTCTGCATCTTTGGGCAGCACCATCTTCTCTTTCTTCTTCTCGATCACAATGTCCATGCTTTCGTCATCGTCATCCTCCGCTTCTTCTTCTTCCTCGTCTGAACTCTCTTCGTCTTCCTCGGAGCTGGAATCTTCCTCCTCCTCGTCATCATCGTCATTGAAGCCCTCCCAATCGTCCTCGGGCGCATTCACGGGCTGCAGCGCACCAGCTTCGGTATCGCTCGGGTCGAGGTCGAACTCGGGCGGGAAGACGGGCGCATCTTTTTTTGTCTCGGGCAAGAACCGCTGGCGGTGACCGGCGGCCTGGGGTGCAGTCTTCGTGCTGGCCATTGTCGCGTCAAGTGGTTGTTGCGAGGTGTGAGAGCTGCCCGCAAAAATTCACGTCGGTCGGCAAAATTGTTGCAGGGGTCGGGGATGCGCATATACGCTAGGCCATGCCCGGTTTAGCATTGTTTGCAAGCGACTACCTCATAGCTAGCACGTGCTCAGATAAGTATATACGAAGGAGAGAACGTATGCAGAAGGTACTTGCCTTGAAAAACTTGATGCCGCCTGCCTATTCCGCGCAATGTCGTCAGAAGTGATTGCCTCTTCCTTTCTATAACGTCACTTCGATATTTACAGGCAACAGCCATAAACAAACTACCGTACGGGGCTAGCGCGCATCTTCCCTTCTGTAAATGCCCACCTGGCGTGGCCCGTGGGTAGAATATTATGAATTCATCGCTTTCCCCACACACTGGTTTTGCACCATCCAATTGACAATGGAGAAGCTTACTGTCGAAGAAGGCGACAACTCGCAGTGCCACAGCTGCAACAAGAGCCGTGAGTCCCTGTCTTCGCCATTGAATAAATGTGCGGGCTGCGGAAAGGCATGGTACTGCTCGAAGGATTGCCAGAAAGAGGACTGGAAAGATCACAAGCCTCGATGTTTGAAATCCCGTACCGCATCTCGCCTAGACGGCATTACACACTATAACACCGTCGCCTACAAGATACCCCAGGCTCAAGAATTAGCTCAAACTATCAACCTCACGCTGCCGACATCGTCTGCCATTCATGAAGGCATCGTGTGAGTGTTTCGTACTGTGTCGATCCAAGATGAGTTGCTAACGTTTCTTAGGACACCACTCCGCCGTCTTGTCATGACAGGCAAGGACACAGCCAAGAATTTGGAACTCTTCTTCGGCCCGAACTGGCGCAGCTCTATGCGGTTAAATCATGAAGAAGTTCGGATTGAGGTCCTTCTCAACCCACCGCCCGGCTCTCCAGCCTATGTGTTGGCTGCTAGCATGCATATGGACGACGATGCACCCGCCTGGTCACCGCGTCCGGTGAGCGACTCCGAGAAGCGGACGATCGACGAGGTGCGAGCGATGCAGTCCCTCGTACGCGAACGGGTTGGTGCTGGACAGTCGCCTTCCAATGCCGTGATGAAAGATATCCTCACGTCTTTTGGAGCAAACTGGGTGGACAAGTTACCTCTTTACCAGTTGGCAGTGAACACCATGGATCAAGGCGTTCAAGTGCAGTAGTTGTGCGTTCAATCAAGGGCGACATCAAGACTGTGCCATGGATTGTCTTTCCCGGGGGGCATGGGTATGGTACCCTACATCCATCTCAACAAGTCCCTCATTAGATAAGAACGTACTGACAGTTTATGATAGAAACATTCATCTATACCACGGTTTGGGCGCGATGGGATTGTTACTTCGGGTTAATTGCTGGTATGGTGGAACCCTGTCAAAAGCGGAAGCGCATGTCTACGAATAAACAGATGTTTACTATAGAACGAATTGTGTTAAGACTCCTCTTCCCTCCCCTTCATCAAGGCTTTCGCTCTGTACTCAAATAAGTGTAGATAGATGAATTCAACACAACTCCTAGGAGGCTTAGGGGAACAATTTGTAGGAACTTAATAGAACGTTGTTTGAGAATGTCTTTTCCATGACACTATGAATCACGGATTAGGCAATTCACAATCTCATCCTAGTATATGCCATGGCTACCTAATACATGAGATAGAGCGAGAAAAAATACCCTATGAAGAGATATCTGTCACCCAGTTTAGCGTTGAACATGGCTTGGAAAGATGGCACATGTTATAGACCTAGCCGTCGTAAACATTGATCGTCTCTAGCATTTTCATCGAATAATCGATAAAGGTGACTGGATCATAATGCTGTTCCCCATCGGCAGCAACCCTCGAAGGCTGGGGTTGAATGATGCCATCCGGCTCCGGCGCAACAAAATACGGAATGGAGTACCTAGCAGCCGCGTCGCCCTGGTGTGCGACAACGCGATGAAAGGCAGATGGATAGAAACCTTTTATGAATTCAGCATTATTAAAAGTATTTGCCAAGATAGGATCTAGTCTTACCGTTTGAGATGCGCTGAAACATATCGCCGATATTCATGTACAAAATACCATCCCTCGGCACAGCAGGAATGAAAACATTCGTCTTACGGTCGAGGAACTCGAGTCCGCCGTGCGTGTCTTGGAATAGGAGGGTGAAGAGACTTGTAGACGTGAGCACTCATACATCGATCCATACGAAATCTACAAGATAGTCGGTAAACCACTCACCTCCAATCCGTATGCGAACCCAGCCGTGAAAACTCCTGTCCGGCATCCTTTACTGGTGGATAATGCAGCAGACGTAACTGATTCTCGTGCCCCGTATGCAAAGCTCGAACGCTCTCTGCCTCTTCCTGAGGCAGGTTCAAGCTCATGATGAGAGCATCTAGAAGGGCCTGTGCCGTCTCGTGAAGCTCCCAGAATATTCTGGTCGTAATACGACGAAATCCCGGAAACGCATCCTCGGGAAGCCATATGTTGTACTGTACGGCATTCTCACCACTCCCAATGTCGAAACTTTCTTTGAAATCCGTTGTTTTGGAGTACTCGTCTTTCTGCTCTGCTTCGCTTGCTTCCAGAGCCGTCTTTCTAGCAACCTTTTCTCTTCCTGTACCCGAGTAGCCTCGATGCGGAACTGGACTATCTGGGTGCGGTGCCTTCATCTTTTCCTCGTATGGGAGATCAAAGAGCTTTTTGGTTACTTGAAAGACCTCTTCGAGTGACTGTGACGATAGCCCATGTCCAGAGATACCTAGGTATCCATTCACACTACCTGACTCGGCCAGCTGCCGTGCCGTACGCTGTCGAGCTTCTAGCGGGCTACCGCTTATGAAGGACGAAATGTCCACGATAGGGATGTCAACAGTCGGGGGTGTCGTGCTCGGGCTCATTTCTGGCAATTAATGGAGGGTGCAATAGTTTGGGGCGCAAAGATACGAAAAGGATTCAGGTGCTTTCTTAAGGGTTTGGAGGGCTGCGGCGTGGCAGTCAACTGATTCTTTCCGTGTAACCCGCCACTTCGATCGCTTGTGTTAGTTCATCACTCATCCACGCGAAACAGCGAATGTCCGTCCACTATGGTACGTACATCAGTGTTTGCTTTTCTCGGTTATCGACTAGATTCGCTGCTGCGGGTATCGGTAAGGCGCTCATGTCAAGAGAAAACCAACTTCCAATTCAAACCTAACTTTTGAGACGCCTTCTTTACGTCAGTGGTTCTTGTTCACGCGGATGTCTGACTCCCCGTATTGTCTCTGCGCTACCTTATAATAGTCCCTTTTTGGAAAGTCTTCACTTCAATTTCGCCGCATTATCTTTGCGTGCCACAACTTTTACTAATTGTTTTCGAGCCTTACGTCATGCCATGTCGGCACTCCTCTTGCGAGGAAATACCAAACCTCCCGAATTCAACATGGCAGAAGGGACTACGTCGTAGGAGGAGAACTGGCCCTTGATTCTGTATAATCTTACTAATTGGTCACCACGTAGGCGTTGGACCTTATTAGTTATTACCTCTGCTTGAACCCTTATTGCATTAGTGGACCTCGGTGTATAGGATCGAGGTGCTAGTGTTGGTATGTAACTCCTAGAGAAATAATGACCCCCTTCGAGCCCGGATTAGATGTTATGATTCTGGTGGCTCTCACAATTTCTATATGTTTTTTCGGGATAAGTTAGAAAACCTTGGCCAGAGTGCTGATTTCCCCCGTTCGGGCTACTCTAACCAGCCTCCTCCATCTTCGAGGAGATCTCTACCCCTGCTACACAAACACACGAGACAGCAAAGCCCGAGAAGAAAAGTACACTTGCAGTCCAAAAACCCATTTCGGGTCCGCCTAGCCTCTATCTTGAAAGGTCCATGTGTACGACCAACGAGAATGCCCACTCGTTTTCCCATCGTCTTGCTCTCTGCCTTCTATACGACCGTGACTCAAGACTACCTTCTCTCCATGCCCGCAACCCTCGGTCTTATGTTCTATGATGTGTATAACCCTTTATCCTGTGGTGCTGGTCTAGTATATCTGATTGTAACCCTTGGAATCCTATCTAGTCTATTCATAATTGGTTCGCATTCTGTTGCATATTCGTTTAAAATAGAGCGTCTCTGTGGAATTAATGAGCATGAATATTAACATCTACCACTACTTTTAGGGGCTTTATCCGTCCCCGCTAGCCTTGTCTAGCACGACTGCGTTGTTCACTTCCACTGGGTGATGTCTGTTGTAGAAAGTACAATATTTGCAGCACTCTCGCTTCCCAATCTGCGCGATCCATAGATTCGCAATATTGTATACTTCTCCGTCGGGTGGCCAAGCCTGTCTTCCCCAAATACCTCTACCCAATCTTCCACACATTCGCGGAGAAACGCGTCTGTCGAAATTTCATAGTTCTTCAAAGTATCCACGGTTTGCGCATGACGATGTCCTTCAAGAGGGAGCTCGCATATCAGCCTCTCTATATTCGAATTCCGGTCGTCGTACATGTTGAGAATGTGTAGGAATTGTCCTAGTTCTAAACCCACTTCCACGATCTTTTTTCCATCCTCTAAGCTGATACTTCTTTAGGAATATACAGATGCGCATTTCTATCCCTTCAGATTTCCCAAAGCACGCCGTGCACTATTCACCATACCGCAGCAATCTTCCCCACCTCTTCTTCGAATCCTTACACTCAGTCTTCAAGGTATGTGTGTCGCTTGGTATGCCCAATGCGATATCAACCACTGTACATTATCTCCAATACTTCTTTTCTCGACACAGTCTTTAAGAGATCGTAATCAATCATGATCTCTCCTATAATCATGTATACTCGAGGGAACCCGATCTCTGTGCTCCTCCTCCATCATTGAAAATATACAAAATTCAGCATTTTCGAATCCCGTTTCGTGCTTCTCTTGGATAGATTAGAGTATCATAAGACAGGCCTCTCCGCACGCTTGTTCGGGGGTTCTTAGGATCTGGACATGTGCATTCTAGAAGCTCGTATTTCAACGCCATGGTTGCTGTAAATAGATTTTTGGGAGTAGTGTATCAAGTGTAGAGGAAGAAAAAAGGATACTCTGGGTATCGTTCCCGAAAATTAGACGTCTAAAGGTATGACTAACAGTGATAGAGTGACTGCACCTCATTACGACTTGTGATTATCGCAACACACATGTCTACTTCGTAGAGATATGACTACTACACTACTCACTACCACCTAAGCCCCTCTATGCCTTGAAAACCTACCTTACGAATAGTAGACCTCACTGCTTCCTAATCCAATGACTCCTGTACATGTGCGTCCTACATCCGTGCCGTGCCGCGCCGTGACACAATCACAATACAAGCACCAGGTAGACGTCACACACCATCACGCACACCATCTGCATCTTCAAATTGCGGCTGAAATGATTTATCTCGCAAGACTACCCCCCAGAATACCTCAAGCTAGCTTCAGCCCGTACACGTCAGGTTTAAACCATTCCTCTAACAAAGCATTTTGTATCTCCAAAGCCCCCTTCCTCGCCCCGTCCGCACTACTCCCCACACATTCGATATACATTTTGATCTTCGGTTCCGTGCCAGATCCCCTGACAGTAAATCTCGCGCCGTCATCGAGTTCGCACGTAATCATCTGCGCTGTAGGGTCGACAGGAAGATCCGGGACATGATCCTCAGACTTGGAATCCCATCCCACGGTCAAATCTCTCCAGCGCACAATCTTTCTTGTACCGATGGTCGTGGGATACGGATCGCCTGCCGCGCGTATAGCAGCGAAGACGGTAGAAGTGGTGGTGGGGGAGGGGGATGTGAGATATGTGTTTGCGTCGGCGAAGAAACCGATGTGTTCGTATAGCTTTTGGAGTTTGGAATACGGGGTGAGGTTCTGACTCGACCAATGCGACACGGCGGTTAAAAAGACGGCAGCGGCGCTAATGGAATCTTTATCGTGGACGGTTTGCGGAATCATGTAACCCAGAGCTTCTTCGTACGCGTAGATGACGTCGTAGCCTTCTCTACCTAGGTCGCGGGATACATTGCCGAGCCATTTGAATCCGGTCAAAGTCTCGACGAAATGGAAGCCTTCTTTCTGCGCGAGGGCGTGGAGCATGCGTGAACTCACGGTCGAGGCGAGCATGGCCATTTTGTCGCGCGGTTTGTCGGCGGGGTAGCGTTCGAAGAGGTAGGAGCCGATGAGGATACCTAGTTCGTTGCCGGTGAAAATGTGCCAGGCATTTGAAACCTTTTCTGCAGCGGCAAGACGGTCGGCATCAGGGTCACTGGCGAGTATTAGTGGGATGGAGTTGGAGTCTGCCGTGGCTATGGCTAGGTCTAATGCGCCCTTCTCCTCGGGGTTAGGGAACTTGACGGTGGGGAAGTCGGGGTCGGGTTGTGCTTGGGCCTCTACTACGACCATTTGTGAGAAGATACCGAGATCGCGGGCGCATTGTTGCATGGCTGGTAGACCGACGCCGTGCATAGGCGTGTAGACGAATCTCAACTTCGGATCCATGGTTTCGGAATATCCTTCTGGCCGTGCTGCGATCTTCACAGCCCTGTGGTATTGGTCTTGGACGAGGCCTAACGCGCCTTCGACTAACATGTCGCCACTGTCTACGACGGAGGTGTCCCAGCTGACCGGCTCCAGATGGTCGAGGATGGCATTCGCAATTCCAGTGTCATGAGGAGGTATGATTTGGCATCCGTTCGACCAGTACACCTTGTACCCATTATCGCGAGCGGGATTGTGACTTGCGGTAATCATAATTCCAGCAACTGCATCCAGTTCGCGTACCCCGAACGGAACCATGGGCGTGTGCGTCGGCATGTCGTACCACCAGACCTTGATTCCCTTGGCAACGAAGGCCGCGGCCGTCAGCTTCGCAAACTTCTCCGAATTGTGACGTGCATCGTAGCCGATTACTACGCCGCGTTTCTTCGCCTGCGCTTCTGTTTGCAGGAGGTATGCGGCTAGCCCTTGGGATGCTTGGATCACGGTGAGCGAGTTCATGCATGCGAAGCCGGCTTGCATGGGCCCACGCAGTCCCGCGGTGCCAAAGGCGATGCGGTTGCGGAGCCGGCTTTCGAGCTCGTTGGTGTTGCCTTGGACTAGGAGTTTGTAGATCTCGTCGGTGGTGCTTTTGTCCCTGTCTAGGCGTAGCCATTCTCGCGCGAGGCTGGTCGGGGTTGATTAGTCTACGTAGTGCATGTTTGGATGCGACACGTCCTTGGGTGACTTACTCCTTGATATCAGGTGGCGCTGCCATCTTGGCGGGGTAGTGTTGAGGTTGGGATAAGCGATGGGTAACACCACGTGGAAGCGGATTAATGTAGAGTTATATACCAAGGTGTCGCCTTCGGCCGGGGAAATCCTCGTTGAGCTGGTGACTGTTCTTCCATGTATGTTCGTATTAGTGGCGAGATGCGAAGTGTAGTGGTGTTCACCTGCCCGTTCCGTGATCGGCCTGTAAGACTCAGTAATCAGGGTTCAACACGTCGACTATCGATAGGACAGGCTTGTATCTAGATAATGCTTCCAGGCCTTCTAGAAGATGGTGTTGGAGGTCAGCTAGCGGTCCCGGAGGCGTTCGTTTCGAATTGCCCTGGCGGATACAGGCTGGCACGTTGGTTCGCGTCCTGCGGCTGAAACGGCCAAGCTCCAACGGTCTGCGGGACCACTCTACCGCCATTGTCACGCCTCGCTCGCGCGACAACTTCGGCAACCCTTAGACCATTAATGCTGAGGTACGTGATCGACACCGCCAAATCTTTGAAAAGCCCAAATCCCTCCCCGCCATCTCCCCACGTAGCAAACATGGCCGCCTCGCAGCAACGCAGGTCCAAGGTCTTCGCTAGGCGCGAGATTGAGGCGCTTATTGCCAGCGGGCGGTCCATTGTGATCGTGGACAGTAAAGTGTTGAAGGTAGACGCGTGGCTGGCCTACCACCCCGGTGGTGACAAAGCAATCAAGCATATGATAGGGCGAGATGCCACCGACGAAGTGCAGCGGTACGTGCCTTCACTATAATACCCCGAGTATTGTGGCTGATGTGTGTGACGCAGATTTCACTCCGCAGAGACGTTGAAGCTCACAGAACGCTATCAGATCGGCCGTATAGAGGGACGATGGGCCAACTTTGTGCCGCCGATACAGGGAGGGAGGGTCAGGACGCCGGAAGAGCTGGGAAACATGTCGGATGAGGACTACATGGAGTCGTACTCTTCGGAGCAGGAGTCAGCCAGCACGGCATCGGCATCGTCATCGGCGGGCCAGAGCCCCCTCTTCGACCCCGCCGATGCCGATGCCTCTCTCCGGAAGCGCAGCACCGGCCCCCGTCCCCCGTCGGCCTCCTCTGTATCGTCGGTCGAGCTCGACGAGGCGCCATACACGAACATGTCGGTCCTAGACGCGCGGACGCAGCAAGAACTCGATTTCGACAAAGCAAAGTACCCGTCGCTCGACCCCCAGACCCAAGACAACATTGTGCAGAAATACCGAGAGCTGCAGAAGCGCATAGAGGCAGAGGGCCTGTATGCTTGCCGCTACTCGTCGTATGGAATCGAGTGCATCCGCTACGCCATCGCTCTTACCCTGTTCCTGTGGCTCCTGCGCTCTGGCTGGTACATTACGTCAGCCCTCCCTCTCGGCTTCCTTGGACACCAGCTCGCCTTTGTCGTTCACGATGCGGCGCACATGGGCATCACTCACAACTTCACCGTCGACTCCACCATTGCCATGTTCGTGGCCAGCTATCTTGGCGGCCTGAGCGCAGGGTGGTGGAAATGGAGCCATAACGTGCACCACCTTGTTACCAACTCGCCGGAGCACGACCCTGACATTGAATATCTGCCGTTTTTCGCCATCACCCATCGCTTTTTCAACTCTCTTTTCTCCACCTACCACGACCATACCATGACCTACGATGCCTTTGGGAAGTTCATGGTGCGCATTCAAAACTGGACCTACTACCCGATCATGATGGTCGCGCGCTTCAACCTCTACCAGCTAGGTTGGACCTATCTTATTCTCAATCGTGGGCCGAAAAAAGGCCCAGCCTGGTGGTTTCGCTACTTTGAAATGCTTGGCCAGATTGTGTTCTGGTACTGGTACGGATACGGCGTCGTTTACAAATCGATCCCTGGCGGTTGGACCCGTTTCTTCTTCGTGCTGCTTAGCCACGCCATCACAGCGCCTCTCCACGTCCAAATCACGCTCAGTCACTTCGCTATGAGCACCACGGATATGGGAATCACCGAGTCCTTTCCGCAGAAGATGCTGCGCACGACCATGGACGTCGACTGTCCGCAATGGCTCGACTTTTTCCACGGCGGCCTCCAGTTCCAGGCCATTCACCACCTGTACCCGCGCATTCCGAGGCATAATCTGCGGAGGACGCAAAAGTTGGTGCAGGAATTTTGTAATGAGGTCGACATACCATATGCCTTGTATGGGTTTGTCGATGGGAACAAGCAGGTCATTGGGAAGCTTGCTGATGTGGGGAGGCAGGCGGCCATTCTGGCCGAGTGTCAGCGCACGATTGTGCAGGGGGAATTTAAACATTAGAGATGCTTAGATGACGAGACATAGATTTGCGACGATAGAGTGACGCTTTTGAAGAATTCATGGTATTATGACTTGGCTACGATTGCTCTACCAACCTCTACATCTACATCTATCGGGGGAGTGGGTGAGGAGACGGTTGGGGAGCTTCCGTGTAAGCAGACTAACTTGTTCATCAACAGGACTCGTAGATAGACTCATCCACTCCCTCTCTCTGCGTCCGTGCCATCAAACCAACTTGTCCATAACAATGCTCGACGAAGTTGACTCTTCTTCAGAAGAGTCATGCTTTGCCACTACGAAGGGTATAACTACTTCTTCCATTTTCGAGCCTCTACCTTTCCTATCCACTTCTTCACAAGAATGTGAAGAGCTCAGCTTGTTATCAAATCTTTACACGGACACACTTCACTACGCAAACGATCGCTTCACACGAACCAAGCCCACCTTGTTCTTGCGATGAATATGACGATGTAAAGATTTGGGGATGCCAAGAGCGTTGCCTCGGATATATAAGAGATCGTGCGAATAACGGGACATTCCGCTTCTATAAGGCATCATTAGAAATCTTCAAGCACGACAACATCGAGACTTTTTTTGTCAAATATCTCATGGGCATAGATTCCGAGAACCAGAATTTCAAGACAAAGGTCACGGATCTCATGATACCGCCAACTGCTCGATGGCTAGTATCTCACGCTGGATGGCGTCTCATGAACTGGGATCCAAAAGAAGTGAAAGATATCACTCCCTTTGAGTTGGCTCATGCGCTATGGTTCAAATGTATAGATGGGAAGCAAACAAAGTTCACTTTTTTCGCCGACGATGAGCTACGTTTGTGTTTGAAAGCTGCGCAACACGACTTCGACGAGCAAGTGGGATATAAATGGGGCAACCCGCAAACTCGCTATCAGGAACTCGGATTCACCGCCTTCTGCCTCCTATACCTCACAATCCTAACCTCAAAGTGCCCGATCTGACCGGACCAATGAGGGTCCAACTCAGGATCCTTTGTCCAATTCGCCTGCTCGACCCTCCCATCCCAAACAAGTTCGGCGCCCGAAGAAAGCAGCGGAAACTTCCAAGTCTTTGCACACTGGACCACAGTCTCCAGCTGCAGCCTCTTGGGTGCAAAGGTTTCGAGCACGAGTTCGAGAGTCTTGAGACTAGGGATGGAAGCAACGCATTTGCCCCAAGACTCGCCAATCTGAGGGTGGGTTCCCGCACGGCGCTGGTCGGCTAGTTGCATCATTTGGTTCTTTGAAGGATGCTTGAGGGTCGGGTCTAGGTGGAGGTGCTGGGTGTTGGCTTGCTCCGGAGGCGAGGCCCACGTCCACCAGTCCGTTCGGCTTAGTCTCAGCGTAAGCCGTGTAAGCGGTCTCGCTAACATGGCTCTCGCCTCTGACTTTGGGGAGAAGGTAGATAGATTCTTGTCGTAGGACGCCCTCGGATTGTTCGGGAGAAGAATGGTGTCACCGTCTTTGGCCGTGGCACTGTGTACGAGGCAGAACGAGCGATAAAAGCGCGGCATGACGTAGAAGGCTCCATCGACGCCTTGACTCCTCTTCACAGGGCTCCACCTCTCGATATATCCAGCAAGCTCACCCTGTTCGAGAGCGATCTGTTGCAAGCTAATGTCCAAGCTCTGGATGAGTGCGTACTGCCATGGCGCCAATTTCATGAGTTTTGGTCGTTGTGTTTGGCGGAATTGGAAGTTGTACACGATGTATGGGTTGAGAAGAATCGGCATCTTGTAGGTTTCAAGGTACACGGCGCGGCAGGTTTGGAGAAGTGCGGTTCCGATGTCCGAGAGGGGCAGTTTGCTACCGCGAGGCGGATACCTGCGGAAGACATTGTCACGGTTCGGTGGGTGTGATGTACAGTCTGTCAAGGCGTATTCGTATATCATGTTCCGGATCTCCATGGGCACCGTCGTGAACAGTGGAGATTCATGCTGCGGGTTGCACGGATCGTTTTCAATGGCGAAGGCGAAAGGTTCAAGCCGACGATGGTAGAATTCGCAGGGTCTGTTGATGCGATTCCCAGTCTGGCAATCGCAGACGTTGACACCGTCGCTATTGGTGCAGGACATGGTGGCGTTGGAAGACGGCAAAAACAAGCTTCTCAGTACCTGCAGCATGCGTCGTATGTGGCGACTGCGAAAGATGCCGGTGTTAGAAGAGTTCGAGATGGCGAAGGACTGATTGATTGTTTTTGTTTCCGAGTAGATATGAGGGGCGACCTTCACTACAAGTATTTGTGAGAGGCAGGGTCTGCGCTATACCGAAAGAGGAAAGTAGCGTAGGCAGCAGCCTCTACTCGCGCCACGCATCACATATGTACATCCAATCCACTCCACTCCATCTATCTTCTCTCAAAGCGGAGATGTACGCTAATCTATATCACTACGAAGTCTCTCGAGTGGCAAAGGCCAGAGTAAAGAGTTACCAGGCGAAAAATGCCACATATACAAGACAAAACAAAGCAAGACAAATACACATACACATACACAGACACGCCACACTATCCCACTAAGCAAACGAAGGAGAGAGGAAGGGAGGGAGTGAAAGTGGAGGAATTTCAAGAGAAGAAACAAGGACAAGCAAAACAAAACGCTGATATGAAGACTATCCACCCACGCTCCGATCCAATGATTCCTAACCCAAAAAGTGCCAACGCCATCTTTTCACCATTCACCAAGACGCCGCGCGAATCAAGCCTATAAGCAGTCAAACCCCAAAGAGATAGAGAGAGAGAGAGAGACAAAATCAAAAGTGCAATACATATCCCAAAACTTCCTCTCTCACCTTCTTCTCTCACCAGCTAACTCCTCAAAACGCCCAACAGCGTATCATAAACATCATCGCCATCCTCATCCTCATCCTCCCCATCTCCATCTCCGTCATCCCCACAGATAGCATTCTGAATATCACTCGCACTCCCCCCATCATCACTACTACTCCCAAACAAACTCGCCCCATCTCCACCCCCTTCACTCCCACTAAACCCACTCCCATCCTCTACCGTGGTCGGCGTAGTCAGCCCGCGCCAACTCGGCTCCCCATCATCATCCTGATAAACATCATCATCAGGTTCCGTATCCCCGCCACCGCTAAACTCATGGCTACTAAACTCGTGCTCGCCAAACGCGCCCGAATGTGGCGTCGCGTACGCGGCAGCGAGCGAACGCTGACTGGGTCGACTGGTAAGGTCCGAGCCTGATCGCGGTAGGGGCAGGAACTGGAATTGTTGTTCAGTGGAGAAGAATGGGGATTGTGCTTCGCGGGAGGCTTCGCGGGAGCGGGAGCGACGGGGAGTGTTTGCCCATATGGTGGTCTGGGCTTCGTGGTCTGAGGGTTCTTCTCGGGGGTGTGGCGGGGAAGCGGAAGAGGAGGCAGTGACGCGGCGGCGTTTGAGACGGGATGATGTGACGTTGCTTGGCGCACGGGAGTGTGAGTGTGTTTGTGGGGCTGAGGATTGTTTGGCGGGGAAGTCGTTTAAGCGGCGTTTGGACGAGGTTGAGGTGTTGGGGTCGATGTAGGAGGCGGAAACGGTGCGGTGGTGTGAGGGACGCTGGGGGTGGAATTCGCTCATTGGCGAGATGGGTTGTGGGGGCTGTGGTTTTTTGAGGATGGAAGATGGCGTCATGGAACCGCGCCAGTCTCTGTCGGCTGGACGCATCGATAAGTCGAGGGACGGGTGGCTTGAGAAAGAGGAGTGGACGTTGGTGAAAGGCGCGTCGAGAGCTTCGAAGAAGGCCCAGCATGCTTCTCTGGCATCAGCTTCGGGTACTTGCGGTTGACAATGTTCATCGTTGCCTTCCATCTGCGAGTCTGCGTCCATCTGGCGACGAGGGAGTAGACGCAGCTGTTGCCATGTCCATGCGTCGCCCAATTCGTCTGATGGCTGGGTGTAGGCTTCGCGGTGAGTGACGTACAGCCTCTTTTTGCCCCCTGAGACTCGCATCAGGACACCGGAAGCCAGGAACTGGGCAGTCCATAGAGCCGAGGTAACCATCTCAGCGGGGGTTAGGAAGCGTAGCCTGGAGGACTTGATGACCTTTCTAAGGGGTATAAATGATGCTTGGAGGCCAGGAAACGTGTTCGTTATCCCACTTTCGTCCTCGTCGGTATATCTGAAGCGCTCCAGCAAATCCTTGAAAGCGTGGGAGATTGTTCCTTGAATATCCGTCGCGCTCGCGCTCGTAAATTTGACATCGACGGCAAGTCCTCGACTCTTCAATCTTTTGTAGACTAGATTGTTGCTTCCACAGGCCTTGGGCAACATCAGATCGTCTGCCGATACGGATGCCCACTCACTAATTTCTTGGCTGCTCCAGCCGCTTTCAGTATCACTGAAGGGGTGAGAGTTCCGCGGAGAACGACCTGGAAATGGGCTCGAGTCGGTGTCACGAAACGGCCTCAATGTAGTCCGCGGCTGGCAAAGTGTCGAGCTGCGCGCCTGTGTCCATTCCTCAGTGTCTTGTGTAGTGACATTGCACGGGTCGTGCATCGATTCATCGGGAGAGAACCAGACTCCGCGAAGGTCGCGGCCCCATGGAAGCAGAACGATCTCCACTTCCCATGGGTTGAGTGACGTGGGAAGAGCAGCGGCCTCAAGCACTTCTAGGCGGTCCTTGATGCTTCCAATCTCGTTCGCTACCTCGCTCCGATCCATTGCCTCTAGGATGAGCGTAGACGAGCTAGTGGACTGACAAGAGTGATTGGAGCCAAAGGATCCGGTGACTGTGGCAACGCGACGATGGCTAACAGACGGGCTGCTCTGGTCCGCATCTATGGTTTGGTGCAGCACGTCGTGATCATCCATGCGGTTCTCCAGATGAAGGAGTCTGCCGTCCAACGTGTCATACGTCCTTTGAACCTCTTCCGGATGGGCGTAGTTGAACGAGTTGTTGTTCTCCAGCATTGACAGACGATCACCGTGCTCTCTCATTGTGTTTGCCACGTTGGGAATGGAGCTGAGAAGATTGTGCAGTGGCGTGAGATACGAGACGAGCTTTTGGAGGGCCTGGGGCGAGGCTGACCGGAGGACATTGTGGAGCTGTTCTTGGGAGAAGTGTGGAGAGTTGGCTAATAGCCGTCTTGGTGTTTGGACAGATGTTGCAGTCGCAGGCCTCGTCTTGGGGCTATCTCCTTGCTCCGCATTCGAGGTGAGTCGCATGAGGCCTTCGATGAACCTCTTCCCCTCATTAACAGCTTGGTCAGCCACTCCAAGATCGGGTGTGTTCACATTGCTCGGTGTGGCGACCTCGGTAGCGCTCTGTACAAAGTCCTCCGGGTTGTATGTGTTTGGGATGGTATCGCCAGCGATGTCGAGGTGGAACATCTGCTGGTTGTACTCCAGCACAGTATCCAATGTCCCTGGCGCTGAGCACGTCAATTTCTGCTGTTCACCCGCAACTGAATTGTCCCGCCCAAAGGGGACACTTGGCTCACCAGGCTTCTGTGGCTGTCCAAAGAAATCGAGGTCATTAGGTATGGTCGAGGCGACCGAGTTCTGGCCATCGTTGAAGGCTGGCGCCGAACCTACATTCAGCATAGACAGACCGAGACCGGCGATTGTCTGGTGCGATTGGTTCACATTGTCCCTAGCAACACGATTAGCCGCAGGGTACCGATCATTAGACAAGAGGCACACGGAGGGAACGCGTGGAAGGCCAGTGGTACTGGACAACGACGAACCATCATGACCCTGCTCGTCGACCACGGACCCATTGGCGAGTGAAGCTTCATTGCGCAGCTCGTCGCGCGTCGTCTGTGGAGGCGCATGAGGTTGGGCGGGCGCAATTGATGCTTCATGAAAGCACGCATGGTGGCCGCACACGCAGTACGTTGAGCGCTCGCTGCCCGACCTGCGCTCCCTGCTGCTCTCGTGTATATCGGCGCTACACTTATCCCAGAACTGGCGACATCCACACGTCCCGATTACGTCGCGATGATTACAAGGGCCCGTGGGCAAGGCGTGGTGAGAGGACGGCGACGGAGAATGTTGCGCAAAGGCGAGCTGGCCGAATGCCGCCATGGGTGCCTACACTGGGCATCCCCGTGAAGAGGCGGTCGAGCTAGGATTGATACATGGCGAAGTCTACAGGATAGCTTCGACATGTTAGCCATGGTCTACAGACGTTGGTTGGGTTGAGCGCATACCGATTGTGTTGAAGGACATGGGAAGGAAGCAGGTTGCTTCTCGGGGCGCGACGCGGTTTTATAACGTCGCAGGTGGTGACGGACGGTGGGAGAGGCCGTCGACACACACACAAACATGTCGAGCTCGGTGACTCCAAGCAGCTTAACGCTCCCGGGGATGTGGAACGCGACCGCTAGAGGGAAGCCATGGGCTGTGATAGGCTGGCGGCTCCCAGGGAACGAGTGGAGCCCATGTCTAGCGCGCCTATCCATGCCGAAACCGCGCCCTGGTCGACCACCACGGTAACGTGTAGGTAGATAGACGCCCGTACTCCCCTCCCCAACGTCGCCATCACACCTTTGCGCATCTTCCCGTCACCTGAAACAATTCGATAAAGTCTCTGCCCTTATCGAACCGCACTAGACGTATCTAATCCCAAGCTGCGTCCAGGCAGCAGCGCCGTAGATTGCGTGACCAGGCCGACAAGTCACAGTCTCGCGCATCCGGTATGGAGAGGCCGCCTATTGGCCGCGTACTTGAAGGACTATCTATCCCGCAGCTGCACGGATAGGGCTAGATCTGTGAGCTACTGTATGTATGTACGCAGACCGGCTGCGGCCTTGGGCGAGTGTGTACGCGGTACAAGGCAGTGAACGGCACCGTGAGCTGCATGCTGTTGCACGCTTTTGGAAACGACGATGCGGGAAGACGGCATTTATTGAGAACGACGGACCTGGATCCTCGAGTTGCGCTCATGCTCTGATAGCGATGACTGCGGAAGAGAAGAACAAGAGATGGGGGGTGAGTGATGGAGTGAACGTACGTCTCGGACCAAACCGGCAAGGAAGTCGCGACTCTACGGTCGAGGCAAGAGCTCTACGCGTTCTTTCCAAGGTGGTGGTTGCTATACTCGCCACCCATGCACGCCAAGCCTCCTCTGCATATCGTGCGCGATATAATTCGAACCACACAGCTGATCAACATCCTCATTCCTTCCCCTCTCGTCAGCCTTCAAATCTTCTAGCCCGACCCAGTCTTGATCCGACATGTTGTGTGCCATCCTGGAAAAGATGGTCCATGTCATGTGATGTCGTTCAGTGTTGATTCGCTAGATCATGTGATTGCGCGCTAATACCCCATCAGGTCTGCCGCCATTTCCCCTTCATCAGATTGTACGCTATCCTCTCGCCACCTATTGGCACAGTCCTCCATTCTTCGCAATCCTGTACAGCAATTCAAAGTCACTCCTCACGCAGAGTAAATTGATGCTCTGCTTTACCAAGATGGATTTGTTGCAGACGAAGATCGAGCTGGAACGAGTCCTATCAGAGACTATTTTCCAGAGTATGATGGTCCGTTAAGAGATCTTGATGCTGTAAAGGCGTTCATCGCGAGGAAGTTTACAGAATTGATACCAGATGGGAAACAGGTTGACGTGTTCTACTTGAATGTTACGCAGACTGAGGAGGTACGGAATGTGTTAGTGTCGATGTTTGATGGTACTGCTCCAGAAGAGATAAACTGAAGAAATAGAGGAGCATCGAATATGTTTTATCAATTTCCATAGTCTGCAATGATGCTCTCAGGCATGTAGATAATTCTGCATTTACCCGATGTGTATCATAAAGGCATATAAGATTTAAGAAGCCTTGTAGTGAAGTATACGTCTTAGTGAAGGTCACGTGAGTAAGGCGATCTATCATTCGTCCTACGTGACCCATTAGCATGAGAAACATCCATCTACCATAAGTCGTCGCCGGTGCTACTCATACGGCACCATGGTTTTTAACCAGAGTTCTTCGTAGCCAAGCAGGTCAACATTGTCGTTCAGGCGATCAAACCGCATCATGCTCAATCGGGCCGGCCCTAGCGTATCTGCGTATTGTCAATACGAATGAATACGCAGATCATGTCATTGGTCAAATTTCGCCCGTATTCCTGCGCCACGAGTAGTACATTTCATGTATATGCTATTTATTATATAGCTAAGATATTTTCTTTTCCTACGGCTATTTTATTTCACTCACCCTTAAATTCTCTTCAAGATGGAGAAATCTCAAAGTAGTTCACCACACACCTCACCTCACGATCCTAACAACCAATACGATGACGTTCCGCCTCCCCCATACCACGAACTAGAAGCCACCGAATGGTCTCCACTATCACGCGGAGATACAGGAATAACGCGTTCGTGTCTCTCAACTACTAAATCAAACTTTACTGACTCGGTCAGACGATGGCAGAATTGACATCGATCTCTCCTCTCGTCTCACAAAATCCCTCGTCAAACTGGTCCCTAACGAAGACGATCAACCGACACACGATCCCAGTCACCGTTTCACCATTCAGAGAGCATGGAATATCCGGCTCAATATCGTGATCCAAGTCGTCGGCAGCCGCGGCGACGTCCAACCGTTCATCGCACTCGGCCAAGAACTGCAGAAATACGGACATCGCGTACGACTAGCGACACATAATGTCTTCGACTCATTTGTCCGTGAATCGAATCTCGAGTTTTTTCCCATCGGTGGCGACCCGAAGGAGCTCATGGCGTACATGGTGAAGAATCCAGGCCTGATTCCTTCGATGAAGAGTTTGAAAGAAGGCGATATTCAACGCAAGAGAACCATGATTTCAGAACTACTTGACGGGTGTTGGAAGTCGTGTGTTGAGTCAGATCCACAGTCGGAGCAGCCGTTCGTCGCCGATGCGATTATTGCGAACCCGCCGAGTTTCGCGCACATTCATTGTGCGCAGGCACTGGGGATCCCATTGCATTTGATGTTTACTATGCCATGGAGTAGTACGAAGGCGTTTCCGCATCCATTGGCAAATTTCAAGGTCGGGGAGATCGATCCGGAGAAGATCAATCATGCGAGTTATGGCATTGTGGAGTGGTTGACTTGGCAGGGGTGAGTGGTTCGTAGAGTGAAGGGCTGATGAGTGTTGCTGAAGAGTGTTGCTGACGAGTGTAGATTGGGTGATGTGATAAACAAGTTCAGACATTCTTTGGACTTGGAACCGGTGCCAACAACCGTCGGTCCCGTACTTGCGGAAGTATTGAAGATTCCATTTACGTATTGTTGGTCTCCAGCGCTCGTTCCCAAGCCGATGGACTGGCCTTCTCACATTGGTCAGTAGCCTAGACTTCGCTTCTAGAAATTACCTTTTAACGGCACTAGATGTGTGCGGTTTCTTCTTCCGGGACCCGCCGCCCTACAATCCACCCCGTGAGATCGACGCTTTTCTCCGAGAAGGCCCACCACCCGTATACATCGGCTTCGGAAGTATAGTAATTGAAGATCCTGGAAAGATGACCACGTCGATTCTAGAAGCCGTTCGCATGTGCGGAGTCCGAGCGATCATCTCGAAAGGATGGAGTAATCTTGGTGAAGGGGTATCTGACACCAAAGACGTGCTTTTCATTGGTGACTGTCCGCATGAATGGCTCTTCCAGCACGTTACCGCCGTTGTTCATCACGGTGGTGCGGGGACTGCGGCTTGTGGATTGAGGAACGCGTGTCCGACGGTCGTCGTTCCGTTCTTTGGCGAGTAAGTATAAAACCCATATGCTTATCTCACACTGACAACTTCCCTAGTCAGCCGTTTTGGGGAGAGATGATTGCCGCTGCTGGCGCGGGACCAAAGCCTGTACCACACAAATTACTGACGAGTCAGAGCCTTTGCGAAGCTATATCGTTTTGCTTAGCACCTGAGGCGACAACAGCAGCTCGAAGAATTTGCTCACAGATGGTAACCGAGAATGGAGTTACAGCAGCGGTTCAGTCGTTCCATGCGAATCTTCCATTTGAAGCTATGCACTGCGATGTCACACCTAATCTTCCTGCGACTTGGATGTATAAGAAGGCTCCAATAAAGCTCTCAAAACTTGCCGCCCAGACTCTGATTGCGAAAGGTGTCATCGGACAAAATGATATTACCAGGTATGATCTACCATATTCTTATGGAAATGTTTTGCGCAGGCCTGACATGTTCCAGCCACGAAACAAACCCAGTATCAATCATCAACACCCGATGGGACCCAGTGACCGGCGTAGGCTCTGCCTGTACCTCCATCGTCTCCGACATGACCTCCGCCACGAAAGGAATGATAGTCGACCCCTACACGTCAATCCAGCACTCCACAGCTACGACTACAATAACCAAAAACATCGCGACGTCCACCGCCAAAGGCATCGGCAAATTCAACATAGCACTCTTCAAAGGCACCATCGTCGAACTCCCACTCGCCGCCGCAGAAGGCTTCCGCGCCATTCCCAAACTCTACGGCGAAGAAGTGAAACAGCACGAGGAAGTCAAGGACTGGAGTTCCGGATTTAGAGTCGCGGGAAAGAATTTCGCGCATGGGATGGTAGACGGGGTTCACGGGCTCGTAAGGGAACCGAGTGAAGGACTGAAGAGTGGAGGTGGGTTGGGCTTAGCGAAAGGGGTGGGGAAGGGGACATTGGGGTTTCTGACGAAAACGACGAGTGCGGCGTTGGGTATTGTGGCGTATCCTGGTGATGGAATTTGCAAGAGTATTAGGCATGCGGCGAAGAGTGGGACGAGAAAGAGGATTCGGATAGCGAGGATGGGGGAAGGTGACTTTTTGGCGAGTAAGGCGCATGAGGAAGATATGAGGGTAATCACGAAGAATTTTGAGAGGCTGAGAGGAAGGTAAGGAATGGTTTCTTGGCGATTATAGATGTGACGAAATGGTATCTGTCAACGAAGTCGCCGTCGAGCCGGATTCTATGGTATGAAACCTCCTCCGTGGGAAAGACGAATTGACACTAGACAATTGGATCTTATTAATATAATACACGCCACTTTCATCACGATATATCTAGGCTTCCCCTAGAGTCCCCGTCACGTAGATCTCTTCTTCAACCCATAGAGTGTATTCAACGAAGGCAATGAAAAGTTCCAAAACCTCCTCCCCGTGTCTACCGACATATTTGACCTTGGCTTGACAATCGCCAACATGAAGGGTTTCTTGATCTGGCCGCCATCCATACTTGTTGTCAATGAAACAGCTTTGGATCATGGTCAACTCCATGGTGGTCCGAACCAAGCCAACATCATGAATGTCCATTGCGAGGCCACTGCCAGGGAACTATAAACAAGAAAGAAGGGCATCGACCGCCAATGTGGGGCTTTACAGGCGATACAAAGACAATGATAAAACTTTTCCACAGTGATGCGTGTTTTTAACTTCTCTAGCCTTTCTACCTAGCATGTGACCGAGTAAAAAGGGGAGGTCTATTAGGAAGTATAAGTCACATTAGAAGAGTTACATTTCTAAGAGGCGAGTAACAGTCATATACTCACTTTTAGCCGTCTTTTAGGACTATGTGCAATCAGACATGTTATAACCTTTAGAGGAAAGGATATTAGACGTTTGCAACTGCCAACCTATGTGTCTATAGCTAATGTCGTTCTCGCTTTAGGTACCTAAAGCAATTAATTAGAATGTAGAGCAACTTCGCTGACTATCTAGATATAGATTGTAACTTTTAAAAGAACTAAGCGCGATTTTATGTTCTCTCTTTAGGCCTTAAAAAGGAGAACAGCGTAGATAGATTTTTCTGTCTACTTATTACTAGGTAACATCTAACCTTAATTTTATTATTAAAAGACTACAGGAAGATTCTAGGGAAGGCGAAGGGTCTATGTATTAAATATTGAAAGTGTAACTAAAAGTAGAGTGTAAGATTGTAGAATTAAGGTTGTCTAAGAACTTAGCTATCTAGAACTCACGCTAAGCCTAATTAGGACTGTACAGCCCTGATTACGTTATCCTAAGAACTGCAAGAGCGTTTAAAACAATAACAGTCCTTCTAATTTAAAGGATTAGTAACTTATAACAATAATACTAGCGTCCTCTAAACTATAGAAACTATTAAAACTATCACTGTAACGTAAATACCTAGCTAGCTAGATCTTCTAGAGTAGGCCTTAGTAGCGCCTTCGTGTACAAATCTGCAAGGTTTGCCTTTAATAAGACGTGCTAAACATTAAAGTCCCTATTAGCGTATCTCTTCCTAACGAAATAGAAATAGACGTTAATGTGCTTAGTCTAATTGCTAATCTTGTAGTTTTTAATCAGTGCCTTAGTAGCTTGATTATCTACTATTAGGATAGATAAAATTAGCTATTCTAAACTAAGCAACTCCTAGAGGGCGTAGCGTGTCTAGATTAAATAGCTAGCAGCGTAAGAGGCAGCTATATACTTAGCTTTACCTGTAGAGCAGGCAATACAGGATTGCCTTTTTGCAGACTATGCTAGTGTACAACTATTAACTTTCTAGATAAAACCTAAGAATAATTTCGCGTTGTCTAGATCTAAATTAAATAAGGCATCTAAATACATAGTAATTGCTAGGGTTCTAATCTAGGGCCTAATCTTAATGGCCTTGTTAATAGTAGTCTAGATGTAGCGAAGCATCTGCTAGGCAAGCTTAAGATACAGCTCTAACAGGTTAGTATTGTAGGATGCTATTATACTTACTATAAATAACAGGTCTAGTTAAGACACAATAGCGAGGAAGTTAACTAAGCTAACTACTAATTAATGCTCTTTCTAAATAGCAGGATCTAAGTCGCTAGTATAGCGCTAAGCGAAAGTATTAGGATTAGCAGGAGTGTGTTAACTATTGTATTTATCTATGCTGTACTATTAGAGAATTGCTATCGCGTAGGTGCGCTAGTAAAGTAGGATAGCGCTAGCATTATACTTAATTTCTAGTCCTAATAGCATTCTAGGTTAGCTAAGATCTTTGAACTAGAATCTGTCGCTAGCAGTTTGTAAGAATTTCAATATAGTAATTTAGGTGCCTACTATTAAAACATCATTAACATAGATACCTAAAATGATATCTGTAGCAATAAAAACGCATAGATTAAAAGTAGTTTAGATAAATCCCTAAGCGGACAGCTATGTAGCAAGCAGCTTATACTATTCACGACTTAATTACTTTAGACTATACAGGGCTTTTAGCAGTCTAATTATAGTTAGAGATTTGCGTATATCTAACACGTTGCGTAGTGTGTTACAGTTAATAACACCTAGTAGGTAGCGTGCATAGATAGAGTGCTATAGGGTGCTGTTCAGGTATGCAGCGTTAAAGTTAACCTATCTAAGCGACTATTTTCGCAGTATAGAAGTGAAGATAATTATTCTAAGGCTGTTATAACGAATAACTAGTGAATAGGTTTTATTATAGTTAATACTAGGGCGTTAACTAAAACCTTAAGTAACTATTCTAGCTTTGCGCTTTACAATTTTGCCTAGCTTGTTTCTCTTAATAGCGAAGACCTATCGTGTACTAACTAATTTAGTTCTAGCTAGCAGGTCTAAAGCGCTAACAATGTCCTAGGTTCTATTACTCTAATGCGCGGCAATTTCGTGTTAAATAGCTAGCAACTACAGGGCAGAATTAGTCAGATTAACTGCTTTAGAATACGACCTTAGTACTTTATCCTTAATGTTTAAGAATGCAGCGCATGCGAAGATATCCTTATTTAGGATATCCTTATCTAGGGTGTTTTAGATATAATTAGATGCGAAGTTAAGGTCCTAGTCGCTGTACCTTTTAGGCAGTCTAATGTTAGACTAGCTATAGGTACTGCGAGTAGACTAGGGCGTCTAAGGTAGGTTAGGATCTCTACGTAAGCAAGATCCTAAAGCAGTAGAGGAGTCCTAGGGAGGTTAGGACGCAGAAGTGCGAGGCAGATAGGTTCTACCTAGTTTACGTTAAGAGGCGAGAGAGGTTAGAGGTACTATTTAGTCCTCTAATATAGATAGCAGCGGCAGCAGTCTTAGTAGGTTATCTAGTAGGCTAGATACATCGTTGTCTACAGCATCCCTAGACAATTAACTAAACTCTAAACCTAATCGCTTTAATTAATTTAGAGTAGGACTATTACCTAAATCTCTATTACCTGCCGCTTTATATGTCATAAGCAGAGGTAGATGTAGGGAGTAGAAAACGCTAAATTTAATATTGTTTAATTTAATAATTACATGTTAAGCTAGTATGTAAACTCTAGATGTCTTTGTAGAGTAACTATAGCTAATAAAGATACCTCTCTTAGCTCTGTAGAGTAGTTTAGATCTAGGTTAGCAAGCTTTAGAGTGTATATAAGAGTAAACCTTAATACTAAATAGGTATAGATACTTAATGTTAGGCCGCTTGCTGTATAGTATTTTATAAGGCGAGCGGTGCAGAGGATCTGCTAAATAGGGAGCTAGATTCTTAATAAATGTAGTAGTTTAAATTGCCTCTGCCTAGAGCAGTAGCATTTCATCCCTAGTAATTATCAAGCAAGCTATTTAGATAATTGTTTAATTAAAACGTTCTGCAAGCCTATTAGATTCGTAATAATATAGAGGTACTAGGTTGTAGATAATGCCCTATTTCTAGAAGTGTTGCTTTAGCACAGAGTTAATATACTTACTGCTATTGTTAGATGTAAACTACTTAATTATTAAGACAGTTAGGATAGTGCTAGATGCACTAGTTTGTTTAGCAGATCTACTAAACTAATTCTAGATATAGGTGTAAAAGTTAATAATCGCCTAGGGTGTATCTAATTTGCGCTTTAGGAAGCAAACCTAGGTAAAGCAGGTTATACTGTCTATAAAGGATGCATAGTAGAGTAAACCGCTAAGTAAGGGTCGCAAAAACTGTAATAGACTAGCCTTAAAGTAGAACTGCAATAAGTGTTAATAAGAATATAAATATTTGTAACGAGAGAGGCCTGAAGGCAATCTAAAGGCTATATACTCTATCGCGCTAACTAAGCCTTATCCTTTAGGCGCAGGCGTAGCCTAAGCTATAATATACCCCCCTCCTATACTATTTTTTTGTTATTTTCTATTGTAATTTTAGACAGCAGCTGTAGTGCGCGAAAAAATTTTTATAATTAGAAGGTTAGTTGTTAGGCTAATTGTTGCTTTAAGCTTAGCGCTTATGTAATATTGTAGTCTAGCAGTTACCTTAGGCCCTAGTCTGTGCACAGTTATGTGTTGTTATAGCGTTAGCTTAGCATTGTCGCTTAGCAAGGCCCTACTATACAAACTCTTAGCTCCTTCTGTCCTCTTTTCCCTACTTAACCTTCTTTCTACCTATTACTGCTTCCCTGACTTTGCCGCGTCGCCGCTCCTTTGTTTTCTTAGCTTTCTTAGTTTTACGCAATAGCGTTCTTTAACCCTGCTTCTAGTTCTAGTAGTTATAGAGGTAGTAACTCTCTAAATCCTAGTAGAGATTATAGTTATGTAAGTAGTTCTCTAGTATATTATTACAGCGCTCTCTATTCTACGTTATTACTTACTATTTATATCTATAGTCTAAGGAACCTCTGCGCAAGAAGCTACGTTACAAGGTTAGTAACTATCTTATTATTAGTAACAGTAATAACAAGGAGTTTAGTTGCGTTAAAGAGGCTTTCTGTACTTACGTTAGCTGTATAAATCAGCTAGGGCTGTATAGTTATCTTAAGTAGGTATTAGCTCTCCTTTACCTTGTTTTTATTTTGCTAACGTTTCTATAGTTACCTAATAGAGTCTACTAATAAGTGTAAACCTTATTAAAAGTAGAAAGTGTCTTATTCGTAGCTAGATCTACTCCTTGCTGCGTACCTCTATTTTTGTACCTACACTTAGCGCTACGTTAAGTATACTAATAATAGCTATAAAGCTAGTAACACCTATATAGTAGAGAAGGAGACAATTGTTTAGAGCGAGGGTAAGAAGACTAGAAAACACCTACGTTTTAACTAGGAGTTTAAGAGGCTCTGTAAAGACTAGAAGTTAGTATATAAATATGCGCTGTAAGCTTTATAGACAGGTCCCCCCCTTACTAAGTACAATCTATCTGTCCTAGCTCTGCTAGGTTCTTCTGCTCTAGACTCTAGCAGTCTTGCCTTAAACGCTCTTATTATTAAGTTATCTTTAGTACTATTGCTGCCTAGCGCTATTAGGGCTCTAACTACTGTAAACTGTAATATCTGCAACGTAGTAATTACTGTGTAACGCACCTTCTAGAAGCAAGACTACTATATCTAGGACGCGCACTGTTAGGTTAAGTAGCAGTTTAACTTAACTTATTATTAGCTTAAGTAGGTAGGTAAGCAGGCTAAGGGTCTATAGACTGTCTAGACTAAGATACTTGTAAGTAGATTTCCTAGCTCTGTTAGTTTAATGTTGCTAATATATCCTTTAGAAAGAGTTAAAGGCAATAAATGCTGCCTAACTAGCTCTAGCTCCTACTCCTCCTGCTTTTCTAACGCTTCTAACTATATACTCCCTGCTATTAACTCCTAGTAGTGCCTAGTTTAACCCCTACTCTAGTTAGCTGTTAGCCTCCTCTACGTCCCTGTCTCTGCGCTTTAATCTATACACAGGCCTTCTAGTGCCTATTATTAACCTAGCTACTAGGTTACCTGTAACGCCTTCTTCTTGCTAGAATGTTTACGTCTCCTACTACTAGCGCTATTGTAAACGCACGCTGTCCTTCCTCTCTTCTAGCACCTAAGGTTATAATGCCTATCTTTAGGACTACTCTCTCTACTCTAATAGTAGCTGTTAGGACGCTAATATATTCGCCTCTAGTCGTAGTTATTCTAGTACTAGCAGGACTCTCTATGTTAGTTATCTGTTACTAGAGTAGATATAATCTGTTAATAGGGCTGCTTATTACGCTGCTTATACTTAGGCCTAGCGTCTTCTTAGTAGCTCTAGGGCAACTCTGCTAGCTCTAGATGTCCCTACCTAGGACAACAGTTTGTTGTCTAAGACTAAGTATAAGACAGCAGACAAGTCTAGGTTAGAGCTAGATAATCCTAATTAGGGCTCGTCTAGTTAGGGTGCCTAGCATAGTCCTCTTTGTTAAGGTTAGAGCTTTAGTAGTAGTTTTAGTTTTAGTATTAGTTAGGGCGCCTGTGTAAGGGAACTGACCCTAAGGGTAGATGTTATTTCAAAGATAAGATAAATTTAATAGAGTCTACAGGAAGTGCTATAGAGGGTTTATATACCAGTCCTAGGCTAGTTCTAGGTAGGTTCCTTAGCAGGCTTCTTCGGCAGACTTTAGCAGACTTCCTTAGCAGGCTCTAAGGGCTGTGCCTAAGGGTCACGGGGTCTATCCTCTTACATTACCTTCTTCCCCCCTCCTTCTCTTTTTTGTTTGTCGTAGGGGTTCTGTATGCTATATGCCGCCTCTAGGTAGGTTCCTTTTCCCTAGCTGTTCCTTCTCCTCTGTTTACTGCCTTTACTGCCTATTGCGTGCTAACCTAATTTGCTTACTAGTTCTCTAAGTAAGAGCTAGTTGCTCTCTAGGCGTTTAGTTTAGCAAATAGATTGCAGGGTCCAAGCTTATAGCTCGCCTATCTAGACAACCTAAATTCTATAACCTTCTTTCTTTACCCCCTACACGACTTCTATTCAACTCTATTACAGCCTCTATTTAAGCCTCTAGGATACCTCTAAAGGTCTTTAAGTACTATGCCTCTCCCTCTAAGACCCTGCGCTAGCCGCGCTAGCTGCAGACGCTAGTTCGCTAGCCTTAGACGCCTTCCTACTGTAGTAGTAAGGACGCTCTAACTAGGTTAGGTTCCTCTTATTAGGTTAAGCAGTCTAGTCCTGCGCCTCCTACGGCGCCTTCTGCTCCTATCTAGGCTCTAGCTCCTACAGCTCTAGCTCCTGCGGCTTCTACTGCAGCTCCTGCGCTAGCGTCTAGTGCGTATACTCCTTAGTATGCCTACCTAGGTCCTAGTTCCTAGTTCGCTCTGCGTTATCCTAAGCAGTACAGCTAGTACAATTAGTATAATGATCTGTATAGTTACTTTAGGACTCCTATTAGTTGTCCTTCCTACCTAGGATATAGTTCTGTAGGTTCTTCCTTTCTTAGTGCTTGCAGGTTATTATTATTAACATAATAGTAAAGCAGGAACCTCTAGATCTGCGTTACTTCTCTACTAGTCCTGTCAATTAGTATATGCGCTACATAGATGCCTAGGATAAGAGGGCTTAGGCTTCTAGTAGGGAGTATTTCCCTAGGGAATCTAGGGCTAGTCTAGGGTTTTAGGATCCTTAAATCTTTAATCTGCGTCCTAGGTTAACCCTAGTTCTGCTAGCTCCTGCTCGTAGTGTTGCTCTAGCTATAGCTGCCTAGGCATCTCTCTAGTTAATTCCCGCTCTAGCGATTTCTGTTGCCCCCCCCTAGGGGGGTTCTTCTAGCTAGCTTCCTGCTTGCCTATCTGCTAGGGCTTAATAGAAGGCTCTAGTTGTTCAGGCTGTAGCGTTGTCTTTAAGGGCTTCTAGGAGTGCTGTTGCGTTATCTTTAAGGGCTTCTAGGAGCATTCTAGCGCAGCAATCCATTAAAGAGGAACAGGTAGTTAACATTTAAGAGCTAACTTCTTCTCTAGAGCAAGAGGAGGAAGATAATGACGATAATGCTGTTAATGTTCTCCTACTATACTTGCCGCCTTCCCTTGCCTATGCTTATAGTAAGGAACAACAGGTCTTCTGCATTACTTATGTAGAAGGTCTCGTTATTAAGGAAGAGAGTATATGCAGTGTTCCTGTTTAGTCCTACAAGACTGCTTGCGCAGCTTATGCTTATAACTAAGTTACGTGTCGTTCCTGTAAGTGTCTTCCTCTAGTTCCTCCTAGCTTCTACTAACTGTGTTCCCTAGGGCCCTGACTCTATTCTAAGGAGCTTGCGGCGATCCTTAAGGCCTATAAGGACAGAAATGCTAAGGAACTTAAGGAATTGCTCTGTATATGCCTTCCTCTAATTAAGCGCTACTTAAAGGAGTTCCCTATAATAGATACTAGGAAGCATCCTAGTTTAGCAGCTTCTATAACGCCTCTAAATGAGATAGACTATTACAAGGCTTCCTTAGACACTGCTTAAGCTACTCTAGAGTCTATGCAGGCTATACAGGGGTTTCTTAAGCAAAACCTCCTTATAAAGTATAGAAAGGTAAGTACTTCCTTTCTTCCCTATTCCTTTTACATAGCTAATCTCTATGCAGTTAGATAAACATAATGCCTATATTACTAGCTTAGGAAGCCGCCTAGATTGTGTTGCAGAGGAAGTCTAATTAGCTAACGTTACCCTTAGAAAGTACATTGATAATAATAGGGAGTTTGCTTAGGAGATTATTAAGTTAGTAGGAGTCATTACAGAACAGGAGTTAAAGCGTTCTAGGAGTAAACTAGGAATTCGTTAGGAGCCTTAACAGGAACCCGCTTAAGAGCTGACTGCTAAGGATTTGCTTTAGGAGTTTACCTATAAGTTAGAGAGTTCTACTAGTGTTCCTCTAGCTGCTACAGTATTAGTTCTGCCTACTCCTGCTGCGCCTACTCCTTTAGTTACCCCTCATCCCGCCTAGAAGCGTCTTCTAGCTAAGTCTCCTCCTAGGGACAGGTTAGATCGTGCAAAGCGCCGCGCTAAGGGTAAAAGTCCTACTGCTTAAGCCTTCCTTTTATAGGTTCTGTTAGTGTCTAGTGCTAGGTTCCTTAGTAGAGTTCTATAGGCCTTATCTTGTCTAATAAGGGGTCTAATAGGGATCCCTCTACTTCTTCCCGCCTTGAATAGTTAAATAAAATAAATTAATTAGTATTTAGTTCTAAGAAAAATAATAAATCAGTCCTCTAACTCCTCTTACCTGCGCCCTTCCTTAGGCCTTAGTTTTTCCTTTCTTTTTCTAGCGTTTGCCTTGTTCCACCGAGGTTCCTTTCCTGAATCCTTCTAGGAGGTATCCTGTCAGGTTTTAGTAGGGTTTAGAGAACTGTAACTAGGTGTCTAGGGCTTCTAGTTCCTAGGCTGTTCCTTTATCTTCCTAGGTACACAGCGTATAGCCTTTCTATTTAATTAAGTACTCCTTCCTAGAACCCCTACTATAGATCCTTAATTTTTCTCCTACAATCTCTTCTACTTTATACTCTAGTTCTTCAGCGCCTTCTACAACTAAGGCAGCCAGCTAGAAGTCCTTAATTACTTAGCTTAGAAGTAGGTTAGAGCTCGCAAGTTTTAGCCTATTAGTGCTAAAGACGTTGTAGATTCCTCCTAGAGTATTTAAACGAACGGCGGACAGGGATATTACTTCCGTAACTGTGAATTTTCCGTTTTTCTAGTTAAGCTTTTTGCTAGGTTAGGAATTGGCTATTTGTTTTCTATACTTTAACTAAACCTTGTCCCTTACACAGAGTAAGGGAGCTTCCTAACAGTGCACGTTAGCGTACTTTTCCTGCTAGAGCTAGGCTTCTGCCATAGCTAACTGCGCGAAAGCCATGGTGTTCTTGTACTTTTCTATTATAGCTAAAGCAGATTTATCAGGTTTATTAATAATCTAGTGTTTCTCTAGTACCGTTGCGTTAAAATCCTATTAGACTAGATCTACGTCGTATCCGTGCTAGAGGAAGAATAGACTAACCTTAGTTAACTTAGCTGTCCTTCTGTTTACCGCGATCTAGACGATTAGCACTAATTTAGCCTAATTAGACTAATCCTAGTTGCAAAGAGCTTAGAACATTGCTTTAATTATTAAGTTTATGCGTTCCGTAGATCTATCAGTTTCTAGGTAGAAGGCTGTTAAGAGGGACCTAGTAATGTTAAGACGCTAGGTTAGGGTCTTCTAGAATTCATCTAGGAACTAGCTTCCCCTGTTAGTTACTATAAAGTCTAGGAGCTAGTAGTAAGCTATAACATGCTTAATGAATGCGTTAACTAGTGTTAGTATAGACAGGTCTAGAAGAGCCACAAGTATAACTCCCTTACCTAGTCGATTAACTACTACTAGGAGGTTCCTACAACCCTAGCTTTCAGGAAGGCTGGTAATAAAATCTATGGCAATCTCCTTCTATAACTGATCTAGGAGCAGCAGCAGCTTTAGAAGACCTTGTTTAAGCTCTCTCTATAGTTTAGTCCTTCTGTAGATGTCGCAGTTCTGCACAAACTTTTATATATCTAAGCTTATATTAGGCTAAAATACGTTCTAGGTAAGAATTAAGTACGTGTTTTCCCGTCTAAGATAGCCTGCAATAGGGTTGTTGTAGGTTTTAGCAATTATCTGTGTTCGTAAGGGTTCTAAGGCGGGAACCCATTTTCTCCCCCTGTAATAGATAAACCTATCGTCCCCTACTAAGCATTTAGAAAGCTGTATCTTTAGGTTTAGCTGCAGAGGGAACTTCTGTTCCTAATTGCGTAGGGCCTCCAGCGCAGTTTAATATACTAGATCAGCCTTAGAAGCTTCTATCTATAAGGAACTGTTTATAGCTTCTAGGGGTGTAGCAGAGGCTGTTTGAACTTAGACCTAGCGAGCCTGTAGGCTAATGTCTCTACTGTCTTCAGTGTTCTGTTAGTTCAAAACGGGTTTTAACAGCTAGAAATACTTCCTAGGGCCCTTACTATCTTCTAGTTCTAGTTCGTCTTAGTCCTGGCGAGACAACGCGTTAGCTCTAGTATTTAACTTCCCTAGGCGGTATACAAAGGTTATATTGTGCTTAGTAAGTTCCTCTGCCTAGCGTACGTGACGTTCTGTAAGGATCTAGCCTGTTGCAAAATATAACAGGTTTTTGTAATCTATGTACATAGAAAATGCTTAGAGCTGCTTTAAATTGTTCTACTATTCTTTTAAGCACTTAATAACTGCAAGGAGCTCCTTATCGTGTATCGTGTAGTTGCATTCTGCAAGGGAGTTCTTAGCAGAGAAGTATACTACAGTTCTTAAAGTGCTGTCCTTGTAGAGCTGTAATAACGTGGCTCCTGTGCTGTAGCTAGAGGCGTCTAATTCTATAATCGTTTCTAGTTCTAGATTAAAGTTAGCCAGCAAGAGGTCCTTAATAAACTCTTCCTTAAGGCGTTAGAAAGCCTTTTCTTGTGCATCTCCCTATTAGAAGGACGCGCCCTTTCCTGTCAGTTCTGTAAGGGGTTTAACGATGCCTAAGAACTCTAAAATAAACTGTTAATAGAAGTTCGCGAACCTGACAAAGCTCTAGATGCCTTTTACAGAGGTTAGAGTCTCCTATTTCCTAATAGCAACAACTTTGGCGGGATCTATTGA
>MU006785.1:1326509-1403111 GCA_010093635.1 Massarina eburnea CBS 473.64
TATAGAGGGTTTATATACTAGTCCTAGGCTAGTTCTAGGTAGGTTCCTTAGCAGGCTTCTTCGGCAGACTTCGGCAGACTTCCTTGGCAGGCTCTGAGGGCTGTGCCTAAGGGTCACGGGGTCTATTCTCTTACAGCCTGCCCCTCTAGTAGTCTTAGTAGTTAGGGCGTTAGCTCCTCTAGTAATTCTAGCAGCTTCTGCTAGTCTTGTAGTAGTTTAGCCTGCCTTCTAGGTTTCTTCGTCCTAGCCTCTTTATAAGGTTAGGCTTGTGCCTATCTTTAATAAAACTTATTTTAGTTTCCTTTTTACCTGCCTCTAGGGTCTATTGTAATGTAATGCGTCCCTTTATTTCTCTCTAAATTCTTACAAGGCTTTTATATCTGTAAAGTCCTCTAGTAAGTACTATGTTAGCGTTACCTAGCCTTTCTACTTTATAAGCACTTAGCGCTTACCTCTTTCTCTTGCGTTCTTAGCGCGAAGGATAGACTCTACCTCTTATTTATTTAGCGTTAAGTTGTCCTTCTCTAGTATAATTGCAGGGCCTAGCCTTGCGTCTACTAGCTTCTAGCTTAGGAGTAAGTCCTCTACAGCTCTCTTAAGTAAGTTAACATAGACTGTTTAGTGCAGGCTCCCTAGGAGATTAAGAACTATAGTAAGCAGGGACGAGACGTTAGTAACAGTGTACTTGTTTTACAAGAAATCTAGCTTTTTACTAGGTTAATTTGTCTTAACATTCTGTATAGAAAACTACACCTTATCTCTAACCTTAAAACGTTCTACTAGTTATCTACTTTAGTTTGTAGCCTCCTGTGTTCGCTGCTGCAGGAAAGCAATCGCAGCCTAAGTTAGTTCTACTCCTTACTTTAGATAGTTAACAAAGTAGACTGCACAGCCCTGTAGTGTTTTTATTAACGTTTTAGGGACTTTAACCTATTACAGGAGGTTAATGTTATAGCTATTAAGTAGCAAGTTAGGGCTAACGCTAGTAACGCTAGAATCCCTGTTATTTAAAGCGAGTTAACATGCTAGGAGGTAGTCTGCCTAGTCTGTCTACTTAAAGTACACTATTATTCTTAAGACTGCCTAGACCTCCTAGTTAGCCCTTTCTGTGCCCCTGTTAGTTTGTAGGTAATGCAACGTAGAGAGTAGCTGCTTAATGCCTGTAGTCTTACACAGTGTTTTCTAGAAGGTTCCTAGCTAGTCTAAGCCTCTGTTAGATATAATAGTAGAAGGGAAGCTATAAAATTACTACTACACGTCTTAGAACCTGTGTACACAATCCTTAGCTTCTATAGTATATATTGCCTCTAGCTAAATAAACTTAGATAGTTAGTCTGTAATAACGAGCAGGTAACGCAGTAACGTTAGTGTAGCTTAGGGAAGGTCTACTATAAAGTTAATTAAGATTTAGGACTAGAATTAATCTATAATTAGGAGGGGTTAGAGGAGTCCTTAGCGCTTCTTCTTTAAGATATAGGCTCTGTAGCAGTAGCAGTTCCTAACGTATTAAGTTATATCTTCTAACATCCTATCCTAGTAGTAGCTGCGCTAGACTAGCTAGAACGTAGTATTCTTCCCTAGGTGTCCTGCGAGTCCTAATTCGTATACGCGCTAAATAATAGCTATTATAAGGGGTTCCTATACTAGTAGCTATATAACTCCTTACTATATTAGAGTTCTATGCGCGCTAACTAAGTAGTTACTAATCTACTACCTTGTGTCTGCACTAGGGGGAAACTGCTAGTTACCTTACTAGACTACTTTTAAGTAGATAGTATATTTAGAGTTAGCCCTAATAGCTTTGTCCTAAAGAGCCTAGATGTACCTATCTGCGAATATTTAGTAGCCTAGCGTTACTTCGTCGTTACTTACTTCTACTACTACTACCTAGATTAATTAGAGTGTTATTAGGGCGGCCTCCTGCAGTTATAGGGTTCTAACGTCCTAGTCCTGTTAACTTAGGGCATTAGGCCTGTTAGCTAAATGTCCTAGGCGATAGCAGAGGTTGTAATTAAACTAGCTAAGGAGTTCTGCCTATTAGTGCTGCCTTTTACTAAGGACTCTAGTGTTTATAAAGTACTTAAGGTTCTTATAGTTAGTAAGTATAACAAAGGGTTTAGTAACGCTCTAGAGTTCTAGTATCTAGGTAACTAGGCACTAGACAACTATAAGGAGTTCTTTGTTATAGATAGTGTAGTTACGCTCTGCTAGTGTTAGCTTAGCAGAGTAGTATATAACTAGATACTAAACACTACTAATCTACTGTAATAAGCAGCCTCTAGTTGCTCCTCCTAAGTAGTCTGTTTCTACTAACGTGTCCCTTTCTAGGTCCTATAGTACTAGGGCTAGCCCCGCTATAAAGACGTTCTTAATCTTCTAGAAGGCCTTCTTAGTGTTATTTGTCTATTAAAACGGCACATCCTTCTTTGTGAGGTAATAAAGAGGCTCTGTTAGTTTAGAGAAGTTTAACACAAAGTCTCTGTAGAAGTTAGCAAATCCTATAAAGCTTTAAACACCTTGTATAGACGTAGAGGCTTCCTATTTACAAATTGCCTTAATTTTCTTAGGGTTAAGGTAGATGCCTTGTCCTGCTTCGACTATGTACCCTAGGTACTTAACTGTCTTTGTAGTAAACTAGCATTTTCTAAGATTAAGATAGAGGCCTGCGTTGCTAAGGAGTGTTAGTATGCGCTTTACCTTCGCTATATAATCTTAAAGGCTTCTATTTAAATAGACAAGTACGTTATCTAAGTACGTAGTAGTAAATAGGCTAAGTGCCTCCTTTAGCGCTCTGTTAATGTATCTTTAGAAGGTAGTAGAAGCTCCTATAAGACTAAATAGATAGACAAGCTACTTATAGAGCCTAAAGCAAGTTTAGAAGGCTGTAAGAGGTTTATCTCCTTCTGTAATACAGAGCTTGTAGAAGGCTGCTTAAATGTCTAGCTTAGTAAACTATTTAGTAGCAGATAGGGTGCGTAAGGTCTCCTTAATTAAAGGAAGCAGGTAGCGGTCTTGTTTAGTAAGCGCGTTTAGGCTACAGTAGTCTACACACAACCTCTATCCCCCTCCTAGCTTTTTTACTATAAGGATAGGTACTCCTATAGAAGAAGAACTTGCTTATACCTAGCCTTTATTAAGTAGGCCCGTAAGTTGCTGCTAAAGTTTAATAAGTTAGTCCCTTAGCATACTATACAGAGGGCCCTATAGGGCTTCTAGAAGAGAGCTGTCTTGTCTTAGTTTTAGCTTTACATAGTAGTCTATCCAGCCCTAGTAAGGTAGGAGACCTGCTGCTTTCTCTTTATTAAATAGGTCTTAGAACAACTTAAGTTCTTTAGGGAGGCATTTGCTATCCTTAGTAAGCTCTTTCTTATTACTTCCTCTACTTAGGAGCGTAATAGCTAGAACCTAGGTTATGTCTTAGAGATTCGTGATAAGCGTGCTGTTAGGCTACCTTTAAGGATTATCTAGGCCCTAGGACAGGAGAGCTAGTAACAAGACTGCAGTAACTAGTTTTAGGTATTATTAGCGCCGCTGCGTTTCCTAGACTACTAATCCTTGTACTTAGGCGATCTCTAGGGTCCTTTAATTAGCCTAGAGGGTAACGCTAAAGTGCTAAAGCTATAGAAGGCTAAATATTATATTATAATCTAGATTAGGTATTACATACCCTACAAGCCGTGTACGCTAACTATTAATATTATAAGATAAAATTACTATCTAAGTAATTATTAGTCCTTGCGCGAGTCTAGCTGCTTAGTAAAGGCAATATAGCAGAATTTCTAAGTAATCTACCTTAATCTTATTTACCTTTACTTTGCTTACTGCACAGAAACATTAGCAGCCTAAGTTAATTAGAACGTTAACGTAGAGCACATTCTCTAAGAAGGCTAGGACCTAAAATAACGCCCTATCTATCTTCTCTAAAATACTAGCTACGTTGTTGTCTGTCTTGTAGTCTAACTGCTCCTCTACTCTAATATCCCTATACTACCCCTGTTTCGCATCTAAAATAAGAGCTACTCTTTTCCTAACATACTATAGCTTACTACGTCTGTAAGTACAGAGCTTCCTTAGGAGGACACTGCATTTACTACTACTATATTACTACACTCTCTTATAACGTGTCTACTCTAACTATATCTTATGCACTATCCTTTCTCCTTACGCTAGTAGAAAAGATTATCTAGAATCTAATTAGCTTGCTACTTGCCTTAGCTCTTACAAGATTAGCTGCCTGTCGCCTGCATAGGAGACATAATAACATCTCCTTAGGCATCTCGCTATAGTTAGGCTAGCTTTAGTCTAGAAGGCTAATAGGATTAGTATTACTTTTCTAGCTATGTTGTCTTAATATTAACTGCAATTGCGCTGTAAGCATAAACTACCTAGTTATAATTAGTATAGGAGACGCCTTAGTTTAGAGTAATAGTGCAGATATTCTTATTAAGGGCGCGTTAAAGCTTTCCTAACTTCTACTTGTTAGACTACTCTATTCCTCCTGCCTGCTATAGGGTAGTGTTAAAGCAGATTAGGAACTTAGAGAAGGACTTATCCTTTTGCTAGTAGAGGCCTTTAAGCTGTGCCTGTACCTTCTCTCTAGCGTAGACATCTGCGTAGCAAAATTCTAGGTAAATAAAGAAGTTTACAGGATTATACTGCCTATTAAACCTGCCTTACTAATAGTACAGGGCTACTTCGTGTTAGACTGTTAGCGTAAGGTTGCCCTAAATAAACATAAACTAGTTAGTTAAGCTGCTAATAAACTTAGTATTAACCTAGAGCTTGTGTTCTATAGTAACCTTCTAAGCTATAAAGGAGATTAAATCCCTAGCAAACTAAGTTCCTACAGGCAGTAGTTTCTGTTATAACTTAGGTAGTTTAACTTTAACTAAGAGGAGCGCTGTAGGTGCTACCTGCAGGTTAGCTATATTAGTTAGATTACTAGCTAGTGTCTTATCTATAGAGGTAGGAGGGATAGTATTATCTGTAGTATTCTAATAGGGAGTTGCTAGGGCTAGAGTAGCAAGGTTAGAGATAGCTCTACAGGCTTTGTTAAGTTATTCTTAAAGCTAGCAGAGCGCGGCGCAGTCGTTATTCTGCAAAGTTTAAAGGGATTAGAGAGTAGCAAGTATTTGCTGTAAGACAGTATTGTTCAGGGCCTGTTTAGAAGCTATCCTGTCTCTTTATAGCTCTGTTTTAACAAATATTTAATGTAATAGACTAGCCTTAAAGTAGAACTGCAATGAGTGTTAATAAGAATATAAATATTTGTAACGAGAGAGGCCTAAAGGCAATCTAAAGGCTATATACTCTATCGCGCTAACTAAGCCTTATCCTTCAGGCGCAGGCGTAGCCTAAGCTATAACAAAAACTTGCTAGACAGGTCTAAATAGAAATATTAAAACAGCTAATCTAATCTAGGTTTAGATAGCTAGAAGGGAGGTTTCTAATGTATTAATTTAGATAGATCGCATGTAGCGCATCTAAAGCTATCTAGTCACTTAGGTGCGAGGTAACTATCCTAATAGAGCCTGCTAGGGTTGCTAATCTCTAGATATCTAAGCGTATAATAGAACTCCTTATATAATGCAAAGCATACGAAACCTAATTACTTAGACAAAGCAGCTTGTGCAGGTAGGGAGGTAGCAATTAGAACTAGAGGTGTAATGTTAGGATGCGATTGTTAAATAGCCTAGTAAGCTTTTAGTTAGGTTAACTGCAAGGTATCTACCTAGAGTTACATAATACTATTCTAATAGCGGGCCTATAGCGCGTAGTTGCTAGAAAGGGAGAGGAAGATGTTATTACTATTTCCTAAGATCTAATATCCTAATTTACGTACGTACGTCTAGGAAAACAGCTAAGTATTATATAGTTTAGAACTATAGAGTGTCTAAGTTAGTTTGCTAATCTTTGTTAAGCTATTAGGCAGTAAGCATCTTAGACAAACAGTGCTAACACTCTAAATAGGTAGCTTAATACTGCTAGTAACCCTAATGTTTTCTATAGCAGTAGCTAGTATAGAGAAATTATTAAGGTATCCTAACATGTAACGAGATACACTAGTATTAAACAGCTAAATAGGCAAATTATCTACTAAGAGTTAAGAGATTACAGCGCAGGCACTTACATTGTTTCTAGGGCGTTTGCTATTATTATTAACAATAGTAGATAGTAAGGATAGGATTAGTAACATTAAAGAGGTAGTTAGATTAATAACTTAGTATACTAAAAATGCGTTAACTTTAGTAGAGCTGTCTGCGCCTGTATTAGGGTTAGTAGTATTAGCAACATATCTCTTACTAGTCTTCTAACGCTTTTATAAGGCAGCAGTCTTAGTAGCTTAAGACTCTTTGTAATCTTTAAGCTTCTAACAGTTAGTGTAGACGTAACCTATAAAAGTAAAGTTATACTTTTAACACTATATACATTTGTTAGAGGCAGGAGCTAAGGTAGTAGATGTATTACGAGTTCTACGACTAGTACGAGTAGCTTGTTATTTAGCTGCGTAGGCAGTAGATTAACTAACAGTGTCTAGAGAGTACTTTTTAGAGACATCTAGTATCTTAGGTTTAATGTCCTTAAATGCGCTAATACCCTAGGTGCTTAGGTTATTAATAATGTAGTCTATAGTATCTAGCAGTGTAGTTAAGAAGAAAGACCCTTTAACTATGTCTAACAAGAACATTAATCTTATAGTAACAGCTACAGTTTATATAGAGGCGGCGCAACAGTTAGACAGGCGTGTCTATTACTAGTAGAACTTATTAAGGTAGAGGCAGAGGTTATCCCTATTATAGTATCTAAGGTTAGTAAGGTTACAGAATAAAGCAATAGACATGTTGCCTGTGTCTCTATTAAAGCGGCTAGCAAGGTAAGACTAAGCATTAGTAGCAGATTTGCAAGTAGTAACTAACATAGTAAGGTTAGTATAGATAGTAAAGAGCAGTATTACTAATACTTTGTTATCTACAGCGTCCTACTTATCTTAAGCGTTACCTATAGTGTTTAGCTAAGACTACTTGCTGCTTACTACAGGAAAGAGCTTTATGTATTAAAAGGCTATTAACTATAATAATCGCTATTCTGTAAAGTTGTCGCCGCAGGAGGTAAGCTTAGGCAGTAACTCTAGTAAGAACTTAAAGTAGTAGTTAGAAGCTATTGCTAAAAAGGCAGGTGCAGGGTAAGTATAAGGTAGTTAGATATCTTAGCAAAGCAGTTACAGTTAACTTTTAAGGAAGTCGCAATTTTTAGCTACCTAATACTAGTAGTAGCAGTAGCAGTAGGAGTAGTAGCAAGTATTCTAATAATATAGATTAAAGGTATTATATATACTGTAGTAGCAGTAGAAGAGTACAGGTAGACTAGTTAAGGTTATAGTAGGCTAGCTACTAATAGTAGTAGTAAGATAGGCTAGTCGTGTAACTTTGTTAGCAGTCTCTGTAGCTAACAGGCTAGAAAAAAAACAGGTGCAACAATGTAGAGAGAGTAAACTAAGGTAGTAGACTTATCGTGTAGAAGGCATATAACGTTAGAGCGTTGTAGAGATGCCTAGGCTTATAACCTATTAAAAGTGTAACTAAAAGTAGAGTGTAAGATTATAGAATTAAGGTTATCTAAGAACTTAGCTATCTAGAACTCACGCTAAGCCTAATTAGGACTGCACAGCCCTAATTACGTTATCCTAAGAACTACAAGAGCGTTTAAAATAATAATATTAAAAACAATATAACTCTTAGAAAGAATAGCTTTATAGTATCTATCTCTAGAGTGCTTATTTTGTTAAAGAGCGGGAAACTAGTTTACTTTAGGTATGTAGAAGCTATCTTTAATTTAATTCTGTGCATGTTAAGAGGACTATCCCTATAAATAGAGATAGGATTTCACTCTCCTATGCTAGGACTAGCAGGGAGTAGAGTAGGTGTACAGTCCTATACTAGGACTAGCAGGGAGTACCGTACAGTAAAAGGAAATAACAAGGGCGAGATAAATTAGTTCATGTTTATCTTATTCTTCTATCTACGTACGAAGAGTTCTCTATATACTAGCTAGTCATGTGACCTGCACGTGACCTTCACGTGACTAGTCACGTGACCTGCCACATAGTATAGAATCATTAGTAGAGAATAGAGAACTAAGAGTAGGCAGAGAATTAAGGGCAGGCAGCGCCGTACGTAGTACAGACACTAGGAACTTTTTACTTTTTATTGTATCACGTTGCCTAGTCTCCTACAGCTCTCTGTACGAGATAGAACTAAATTATTGTAAGCTCTATTAATCTATCGTGCGGCAAAATCAACAGAGGGAGGGGGAGGGGAGAGGAGAGGAGGATTAATTGTTCAAGCTTTGTACGAGGGTTCGTTTAATTAATAGAGAGGAGAATTAATTGTTTAAGCTTTAAGGGAGGGGAGGATTAATCGTTCAAGCTTCGTATAAGAGTTCGTTTAATTAAGGGAGGATTAATGCTAGTAGCTTTTTGTACGGCGTTTTTAGTAGAGGGGGGGTCAATTGTTTAAGCCTTGCTCTTTTAAACTTTGTTTAAGATAATCTGTACGCTTTTCCTGTATAGGTGTCCTTTCTCCTGCTAATCTACTAGGCAAACTTTGTATAGTTTTTAATCGTACAGGGATAGGCAGGTAGAGACTGTAGGCAGGGGAAGAGCTGCGTACGGAGGGGCGCGGGTTTAGGCAGAAGACCTAATAGGAGAGGTAGCAGCAGGGGTTCTCGTGCAGAGGTTAACAGAGAGGACAGAGGTTCTTGTATAGAGGATAGCAGCAGAGGTTCTTATATAGAGGATAGTAGCAGTAGAGGTTCTTGTGCGAGGGATAGTAGCAGTAGAGGTTCTATTCGTGCAAGGGACAGCAGAGCTTCTGTTACTAGAGCTAGCAGAGCTTCTGTTGCAGGAGCCTGTATAGAGGCAGTAACAGTAGTTATTATTATTATACGAGTATCTAGTGTTATTATTATCGCGCAATTTGCTAGTAAGGGTAAGAGGGGAGGGCGTAAGGCATATAGGTCCGGCGCTTCTGCACAGTGTACTAGCTATAGCTAATTAAGGGGTACTACTACTAGTTAAGGATTTGTATAGTAGAGTTTTTAGAGAGGTATTACTACTAATTGAAGTTCGTGTAGCAGGTTAACAGAGGGGGAGGAGAGGTACTGTAGGTAGATAAGGTAGGTAGTTCGTATAGTAGTTGTTGTAGGGTACTGTAGGTAGATAAGCTGCAGCGATAGTAGTAGCTTGTATAGTAATTATTGTATAGTTACTATAGGTTAATAAGCTACAGCAGTAGTAACTCGTATAGCAATTATTGTAGTATCTCCTCTTTAGCGTATAAAAGAGTATCCTGCTTTCTATTTTAGCGTACAATCCTTTGCTAGGACTAGCAGGGAGTACTGTATAGTAAAAGGAAATAACGCTTCTGCTCTCTGTTTTAGCGTATAATCCTATGCTAGGACTAGCAGGGAGTACTATATAGTAAAAGGAAATAACGTAGAAGAGGTGTAGAGGTCTGACTTCCTGTTAGACTAGGCTCTACCTTTACCCTTGCTAATTTGTGCTATCTATCTACAGAGTAGATAGAAAGACAACACTAATTAGTGTTAGGAGGACTATCCCTATGAATAGAGATAGGATTTAGAGCTCTCCTATGCTAGGACTAGTAGGGAGTAGAGCTAGGTGTACGGTCCTATGCTAGGACTAGCAGGGAGTACTATACAGTAAAAGGAAATAACAAAGGCAAGATAAATTAGTTTATGTTTATCTTATTCTTCTATCTACGTACAAAGAGTTCTCTATATACTAGCTAGTTATGTAACCTGCACGTGACCTTTACGTGACTAGTTACGTAACCTGCTACATAGCATAGAATTATTAGTAGAGAATAGAGAACTAAGAGTAGGCAGAGAATTAAGGGCAGGCAGCGCCGTACGTAGTACAGATAGTGCATAACTTAAAAGTTATTTTATCTTACTTGCCTTCTTTAAAGATAAAAAGGGGAGTGAGGATAAAGAGCCTATGCAGTCGATTCCTGCAGTTTTTAGTTACATAGTGTTGCAGGAGTAGAGCACCTAAAGAGAGCCTAGGACGCTCTGCTAAGAGCAGGGCTCCTTAAGAGCAGGGCTCCCTAAAGAGAACATTAAGCTTAGCTCTTAGCTAGCTTAGGCTTAGATAAGAGCACGGTAGTCCCTAATTAGGAGTACGTTTATCTAATCTAGATTATCTCTTTTATATATAGTCTAAGCTTTCGCTCGTCTTCCTCTAAGACAGTAATCCTCTAATTAATTACCTAAACCTACTATTTCTAGCTTGTAATCCCTCTAATAGTTATAAGCCTAGCGCTTTAAGAAGCAGTACACTTCTCCCTGCTAACTAAAGAGCTAGATACGTAGCGTTTAGACGCTCTAATTAATCTTATCTCTTAATTATACATTCTTACCTTGTCTTATTTTGCGCTCTTGCGATTAACTTAACGTCATGTCTAACGCTCCCCTTCCTGCAGGCACCTAGTAGCTTAAAGATTACACGAGCTAGCTAGAGTAGTATGCGCAGTTTTAATTCTATGCTCTCGCTAAGGGCGTATAGGAGCTTGTTAACCTAGAGATAGCTCTTATCGCTAACCTAGCTAATAAGGCACTAATCTTCCTAGTGCTAAGCAACAACCTAAGCTAAGCAGCTAAGTACAGTAACTAGTTAAATAAGTATAAAGCTTATATAAGTAACTAGTCTATATCTAGCGTACGCTTGCAGAACCTCTAGACCTAGGTTACTACTACTATTAACCTATTACTCTACGCACTAGCTATAATAACGCTTCTAGAAGATAACATAGTTACGTTGCAAGCTCTTATTAAGCATCTTAAGAAAGAATTATCTCCTACTAACGCTAGCACGATAAATCTTATACGCTAGCAATACTAGGCTTACCTTAAGAAAGCTAAGCTAGAACACTAAGATCCTAAGACCTAGTATTATAAATAGAGCGCGCTCTACGCTAAAGCGAAGGCCTACAAGGTTATAGAGATTAAAGAGTAGCTTGCTGCGTAGGACTTTCTTAACGCGCTTTCTTGCAGAATAGCTCTAGACTAGGCGTAGAGAGCTCTCTAATTAATACTTTAGGCTATAGTGCTTAGGGAACTAACACCTACCCTTAATTAGCTTAGAAGAGTATTCTCTACTCTCCTGCAAGAACACGCGTTGCGTACGTTAATAGGTAACAGTACAGAGATCTTTACTACACTAGGTAGAAGATTGCTATCTAAGCTACTAAATAGATTAGGCTAGCCCCTCTCTAATTAGAATTAGAGCAGGGGAAAGGCTAATAAGAAGCTCTGCCTATGCAAAAGGAAGCACAAGTAGACTCTAATTACATACTAGAAGCTTGAATTAGCAATTACAGGAAAGCTAATTAGGCTTTTAAAACCTGTACGTTAGAAGATCCTTAACAATCTCTATACTAAGCTATAGAAGGATCTCTAAGCGCAGATTAAAGCAAAAAAGGGTTAGACAATCCTAACTAATACACCTAATTAGCCTAGTACTAAATACCTAGGTAGTATTATTACTGCTCTAATTAATCTAGCCTTAATATAAGGAGCTTCGCCTAGCGTGTACTTAATAATAGATTTCTCTGCACACTCTCTTTCTACGAGTACTATCCTAGATAATAGAGCAGCTATACACCTTATTAACAGCTTAGACCTCTTAGTCCCTAGCACCTTTAAGGTTGCTAAGGAGCTGCGCACTGTCAAGGCTAGAACACAGGCCTTTCTAATCCTAGGAGTAGGCACTTGTGTACTTAAAGGGATTATTAATAGCCTAAGAGGTACTTCTACTAAGGACCTCACGCTTAACAACGTAGCTGTAGTTAAAGGATTTTATGTTAATATTATCTTAGAAGCTTGTCTATAGTAGAAAGGAGTGTAGTACCTTAGGCTTAATAACACGCTAAGAGTAGGAAATCTGTTAAAGAGCGTAGTATTAGCTACTCTAAAGCGCGAACATAACCTTACCTTCGTTAAATACAAGCCTATTTCTATTTACTATATTATAATAAGCGTAATACTAACTAGTTACACGCTCTAATTATAGCGCACATATCTACAAGCAGATACTAAAGAGTTATAGTATACTAGATTAGGTTACCTTAGGCTAGAGGCTCTGCGTGCTCTTGTAAGCAAAGCGCGTAATATATAGATTAAGAGAATTAGTTATAAGTAGTGTAAATACTACGCAGTTACGCACGCAACGCAGGTAATCTTAAGGCAATTAAAAGAATAATTACCCTAGCTGTACTAGAGAGTCTCTTAGGACCTATTTAACATGCCTAGCGGGAGGCTCTATAAATAGTAGTTACTTATCCTAAAGTGTAATTACAGCAGGAAGCTCTATAACTAGAATCTGCAGTATAAATCTCTCCTAGAGATTATAAAAGTATTTAAAAGCTTTGCGAGCTTCCTATAAACGCGATACAAGCTCGCGATCTATAAAATTTAACAGGATAACAACGTCGCGACGCTCCCTTAGCGTAGGAAATCCTAATTTAAGCTCTAGGTAGAGGAGAACAGGATTGAAATTAAGCTCTTGCCTCTCTACACACATAAGCTGAACAGTAGAGTAGAGAGAGCTAGCTAAGAGATTATAAGGAAAGTAATTAAGATAAGGATTGTAGCAAACCTCTCTAAGAAGCTCTAGCTAGAGGTAGTAGACGCTGTAGTGTAGCTCTATAACATAAGCCCTACGCGCGCATATAAGATAAGATTACTAAATAAGGTACTAGATAGTTAGACGCGTTAGTACTTCTACTAGTATAAGCCTAAGCCTATAAGATAGGTAATAGCAGATCTACGCCTAGATTAAAGCGGCGTGTACGCCTACAGCTGTCGCGTATACCTATTAAATAGAGAGCGCACTGCTAGGCGTAATAAAAGGGGATTTAAGGTAATCCCTAGGGGCTATATTAGGTATCTCGTAGGCTATAAAGCCTTAAATATCTACAGAATATAGGTCTCTACGCTTAACTAGGTAATTACAACGCAGAACGTGACCTTTAATAAGACGCTCTTCTATTAAGGTAATAATTAAGAGATTAATAAAGAAGACGCTATTAAGATTGTTAACGTTCTACATAAAAACAAGATTATTAACGTTAGAGAAGCTCTTAAGGAGCTAGTCTTTAACGAACTAGAAGAGTAGTAAGAGGATGTAGGGGTTCCTTTAACTACTAAGCAGCAGCTTAGGGGTGCTAAGGCTAGTAAAGCAGAATCCTCTAGTAGCTAACTAGAGGATTAAGCTCTGCTAAGTATAGCAGGTACGCAGGTAACGCGCTTAGCTAGCGAGTTACAGAGAGTCTATAAAGAGTAGAAGGAGCTCCTTACAGGCCTTCTTTCCCTAGAAGTTACACTATTGCTAGAGAGCCCTAGGGTAGGCAGTCTCCTATTAGGAGATTGTAGTAATTTGCCTAGCAGTTACTAGGACACGCGTTTAACTAGAGATTAGGACAAGCTAGGGTTATAGAGACTAACGTCCTGCCTGGCTAAGCGAAGCTTGGCAGCACCTAGTCTAAGCCTTAAAGATAATCTATCTCTTACTTTAGGTAAGACTGTGCACAGATTAGTTAAGCTACTAGAGGTAGACTAACAATTACTAGAGTAGCTAGAGTTAGCTACTTAAGTACCTTCTAAACGCAAGTATGTAAAGCGCGTCTAGGGCTTTCTTACGCAAACAAGCTACAGGCACTATAGAGAGAATCTAGATAATCTAGAGGGTAGAGGAAGCGCTAGTGTGCACGCACTAATATACTTAGAAGCTAGGAGCTCTAATATTAGGCACACCTACTTCCTAAGAGTAGAGGATCTCTGCTCTTAAGATAAGAAGCTTAAACTACTATATTTAGTAGTAGCTGCGGCCCTTAACAGGCTAGCAGAAGCTCGCATCTATAGAGATAAGTTTCTAAGAGAGCCTTAAGGATAGAATAAGCTCTATTTATACTAATTTAGTAAGCTGTTCAGGCAAGCAGCTTAAAAAGAGATAGGCACGCTCCTTAAGAAGGACACGTAAGAAGAGGTTAATTAGAACAATTACTCTATTAGGCCTTTGCCGCTTAAATAGGTATTTATATACAAGATTAATAAGGATAGGTACTTTATTAGGTGTAAGGCTAGGATAGTAGTGTAAGGAGATCTCTAGGCGATTAACTTATTATAGTTAACCTACGCTGCTACGCTCGCAGCAAGGTCCTTTAGAATAGTAATAGCAATTACTACAGAGTTTAACCTAGAGATCTAGCAGTACGACGTAGTAGGAGCTTTCCTAAATGCTAAGATTAGTAAGGCTAGGGAACTAGTGTTCTGTAATCTCCCTAACAGTTTTAAGAAACCTAGAAAGATTGTAGCACTTAAACGAGTACTGTATAGGCTGCGCGATTTACTACTACTCTAGTACAGAGAGTTCTCTATAACACTTGCTAAGCTTAGGCTTATAGCGTCTAAAGAGGAGCCTTGTTTGTTCTTTAACGAAGAGCAGCGTATTATACTACTGTTCTACGTAGATAACATCCTGCTCTTATTTAACAGGCATAACAAGCTTAAGGCTAGTTAGCTAATTAAATTAATTAAGGAACGCTATAAGCTGCAGGAGCAGGGAGCTGTACACTAGTTTCTAGAAATTAGAGTAATTAGGAACTAAGTAGCGCGGATAATCGCGCTTGTTTACAATACCTATATTAACAAGATTACTAAAAAATACGATCTTGCTAATACAGGTTAGTTTCCTAAGGTGCCTCTCCCTTCTACTAAGCTTGTTAAGCACACTAGAGAAGCTTTAAAAAAGGAGGTAAAGACTTATTAGGAGCTTGTTAGATCTGCCCTATACACAGCTATTATAATTAGACCTGACGTAGCTTACGCTACCTCCTAGCTCTCCTAGTTCCTTGTTAACCTAAGTAAAAAGCACTTAGCAGTAGTTAAGTAGACAATTGAGTACCTGTACTAGACGCGCTTTTAAGCAATTGTCTATAGAAATTATTAAGGGCCTAAGCTCTCTATATATAGAGACGCGTTGTTTGCTAATAATTCTAAGACTAGGCGATCGTTACATAGATATATAATAAGCTTGTTTAGTAGATTAATCTTGTAGAAAGCAGCCTAGCAACCTACAGTAACTACCTCTACTACTAAGGCTAAGCTAATTGCTATAGAATATATTGCTAAGGAATCTATAGCTATAAAACAATTGTTTTATAAGCTTACGCTCTCCCTAAACACTGTTTAGAGAATCTTCTGTAATAATTAGTAGATAATTAGGCTTGTAGTAAGGGCTAGTAAGAGGATTACAACGCGCTTATAACACGTTAATATCTAGAATATATAGTTATAGTAAGAGTACGCTAGAGAATTATTTAAACTAGAGTACTTGCCTACTGCTGACATGCTAGCTAACAGGCTTACAAAATACCTAAGTAAGCAAAAGTTTTAGAAGTTTAGAGAGCTTCTAAGGCTTTAGAGCCTAGAGCAACAGATTACAGAATTAGTGTAAAAGAAGAGTAAGAAGGTAGAGATAGAGTTAATTCTAGGGGCGCGACTCCCCTTACAGCGCAGGTATAGTACTAGAGAGAGTACAAGCTCCCCTCTTCTAGGCCTAGTAATCTTAATAATTATATAAGAGTAAATAACTCTACTAGGAGCTTAGCGCGCTACTTGCACAGCGCGTCTTCGCCCTAGAAAGTACTAGAGCCTCTCTCTAACGCGCCTAAAGCGCCTTCTATTCTAATATTACCTAGGAATAGATCTAACATTAACTTGCGCACTACTATGCGCAGGGGGTAAGCCTACTGTAAATATATTATTACGCTAATTGCAATCTATGCTATAAAGATTAATCTTACTAAGGTAGTAGTACTATTCTCTAGCTAGGTAACTAGCTGCTTAGCATAGTAGCTAATATAAGCTAGTAGTAGCTTACACTAGTGCCTAGAGGTACACTACTAGTAGTATATACTACGCAACACGTTATAGTAGACGCTGTGTAATTAGCTAGCTAGAGCTAACGCAACGCACGCGCTGCATAATACGCTGCAACACGCAGTATAATCTAGGTAAGAAGTGCCTAAAGGCCTTCTCTTAGACTCTCTAGGAGGGGTTATAGCCTGCTTGTAAGCGAGCTTAGCAGCAGTAGCCTTAGTAGTAGTAGCTTTAGTAGTAGTAGCTTTAGCAGTAGCAGCAGCAGCAGTAGTAGCGCAGTAGTAGTAGAGGTAGAGAGTAAGAAGGAGTAGAGAGAGAGAAGCGTAGGAGGCGTAGAGGTAGGTAGTGTAGGCGAGGGCAGTAGCAGCACGCGCAGTAGAGCCGCAGTATAAGGTATTATAAATTAAAGACTACGTTACTAATTAGTATATAGTATAAACGCCTAATCCTAAGATTATTACAGGAGTTAAGGAAGAGCTTAGTACGTACGCGGGCTATTGTAATAATAGTAAAGAAGAGAAAGTTAGAAAGAGTAGGAGTTTCCTATGTTAGTAGCTTGTAAGTAAGTAAACAAAAGCAAATTGCGCCCTGCTACTACTATAGTTACCTACTAGGTAGGCTCTCTGTTAGGTAAACAGAAGAGTGCAGCAATAGGCGTTACTATACTTATTTCTATTTACCTAGAGGGTATATTGCAGGAGTAGAGTACCTAAAGAGAGCCTAGGACGCTCTGCTAAGAGCAGGGCTCCTTAAGAGCAGGGCTCTCTAAAGAGAACATTAAGCTTAGCTCTTAGCTAGCTTAGGCTTAGATAAGAGCATAGTAGTCCCTAATTAGGAGCACGTTTATCTAATCTAGATTATCTCTTTTGTATATAGTCTAAGCTTTCGCTCGTCTTCCTCTAAGACAGTAATCCTCTAATTAATTACCTAAACCTACTATTTCTAGCTCGTGATCCCTCTAACACATGGCCCGTTCTATATACTTATTATACCTATTTTAACTAAGTGCATAATAGAAAAATCACTACCTAATATTGTATTCTTAGGCAGCTACGGAAGAGCTAAATACAAAGAGTCTATGCAGTTAGTGTAAGGTTGTTTAGAAAACATAGACATCTACACATTTAATCCTATTATTCTAATGCAAAATAAACTACAGAATGTAAATTCAGCCTTTCTTCAATGTGCTAAGAAGGCTAATAAACCGAATATGTCATAAAAGAATTTCTTTTGTTTTCATACTAGCGGGACGAAGAATTTATAGAATAGAGCTAGGGAAAAGACTTGATATATTTGTTTTAGTCACACGTTCAAAGCACGAGCATCTATAAATCATGATATCATCGCCTTACATGTTGCAGGAATCGCAAACTGAATATGCCCATGCAGGCGATGTCTTGACTTTCAGTGCGGTAAACACTAGTCAGGGACATAGTAGTAAACACCTACTCTTGAACGAAAATAGGGGGAGCAGGAGGAAATTAATAAATACGCGATTAGTTTGAGTGTTTAAATTATAGGAACATCTACAAACCTAGGTTATATCCATTTTAAAACAAAACTGCATTCTGCTTAACTTCCTTATCTTTAACATCGTTAGAGCCTGAACTAAACAAATCCATGTATCGGAATACTACAGTATTTTAATCTCAATGAGAGGGACAAAGAAGATGCATAATAGTAAGGAGAGCGCGAGGGCAAAGACGGCATACGAATCTGTCATAGGAGTTTAGAAACTAAGGACCTCCATGAGGCCAAACTTCTCGAATTTCGGAATAAGCTCTAATACGTCATCTTCAAGGTTAGTTTTAGTATTATAGGGAACTCGAACTAAGCAATCCCATGCTATTGATCGCTGTAGCCTTTTAGTTAGATAGGAGAAACTTAGAGATAGACTCTAAGCATCGTGTGCGTATACAAATTAAAAAGGGATCCTTATAATAGATATTAATAGTGCTCTGAATAAGGAGTAGATAAAGAAAATGACCCGACCAGTCCTATACTAGATAACCATCTTTGCCTTTTAGTACAATGTGAGGAGCGAAGAGAAAAACTCCATGCATAGAGATGTATTCGATTTTAAAAGAAGCCCTCTATCCTACATTGTGGCAAACTTGTTTTGGAATTTTGAGGAATAGTAACTAAATAACACCATGATATTTCAGGTTGCCAAGCTTTTGATACAACATGAGAAATAAGGATATGGACTCTATTCGTAGAAAAATAGATGGATTCGACAATAAGACCTCTATCGTCGCTCGCTTTCGTTTCCGTATTTTAGAAATACGAGGACATAACACCTCGTTTTTCAAAATTCGAAAAGATTTCCTCGGGATCGGTTTCTAGATTTGGAGAACACGACCAGAACGCGCCCATCGCAGAAAGGACAGTGGTTTTTCGTACCGGAGAAAGAGGTACCAAGTGGATCTGTTGTAGCGAGTGCGCGACCAGAAAATATCCATCAAAAGGGTTTAAAGCAGATGAATGATGTGCACCGATTGCTTCCATAGTCGGATTAAAAGGCGGAACACAAGATCCTCATATGGTACCATCCAAGTGGTTTAGAAACCAGGACCTCGATCGAACAGTTTTGTAATAATTTTCGTCGATACACGGACACGAACAGAACACACCATGTGTCTATATCGCACCACCATCGGTCCTAGCTTAAGCCCGGAGATTAACATATCGTAGCTAAACCTTTATATTAAAAACCACAAGAGAAGCCAGCCTTACTTCATGCTTCGTAATTCTTCAACTTTGAAACGGTTCCTCTATTCAGATCTGTCCCCTTGTTTTAGTTGGAGAGACGCGACCCGAGCTGCTCATATGTTCGAGTTCATTTAGATTTTAGCACTATAATATTAGAAACAGTGTTAAAAGTGATGACGGTATTCCAAGTTCCCGCGGTCTATATAGTCGAGGAATGGTGATTATAAAAAGAAGACCTCGATGCATCTTTTCAAATCGCGGTTGAGGAGATGGAGGGACGCAAACCATGTTGCTTATACGTTTCAATTTGTTTTACTTCTAGGACAAGTTTGAGGAGGGAAATAGTTGTAGAGTAGTCGTTAGGTTAGAAAGGACAGGAGGACTTTCAGGAGTTCATTTTGGCAGATAGTAGATCGAGGGACCCGAACTAAGACCACCCATGTTTAATAATGTATTTGTTTTCCAGCACCGGCGAGAGCTGGAAGGGATTGATGTGGAAGTCGTCATGTTGGAAATGGCGGCAAGGACAAGGAGAAAAACTCCACGGGTCTTTGCCTGTCACGTTTTCGGAAAGAAGACCTCTATCACAAGGACTTCATAGTCACAGCTTTGGTTTTAGTAGAGCGAGAGAGACGAACGGAACAGGCCCATGGGAGCACGGTTCCTTCATTTCGGTAGAAGAGGAAGAAACCCCGGAAATCCCATCGTCTTTAAATGTTCCGTTTTGCAAGAAAGAGGTTCGAACACCATCTTTTGGCTCAAGACCTCATTTAATTGACTGTTTTATATTTTCGAAAGCAAGATCTCCATACGTAGATGCCATGTCGCCTTTGGTGGAGCGAGAGGCGGGAACTGAGCTGCTCATTTCACTGCAGTGACTGGTTTTTAGTACCAGCGAAAGCTGGGAGACAGGTGTGGAAAGGGAAAGGCGAAGGGGTGGGGTGTATTTATACTTGGTACGCAAGCCAAGAGGCGGTGAGTGTGTTTTGAAGTTGGGTGGGATGGAAGGAATGCTGAGATGACATTTGGCACTCTACACCGAAAATCTAAAGGGTCATTTCGCCTATATTCGGACACGACCATCCTAGGGTATCACAATTTCCTCTCCACATCCCAGAAACTCCAAGAATATCCAGCCCTCAAGCAACCGACCCCGCAGCCACACTCCCCTCCAGCGGCCTAAACCCCCTATACTCCTCCATCCGCGGCTGCCCCATGCCCGCGCCCATGTCCCCGTCGTCCTCGGGCCTCTTCGACGCAGTCCCCTCGTTTAGATACAGCACCAGCCTAAAGGCCGCATTCCCATTCAAGTAATAGCGATGCAGCCTCTTGCTGCGAATAAAGCCTAGTCGTTCGTAGAGTTTCAGGGACGCGGTATTGGTGACCTCGGTCTCGAGCACGATTTCGTCGGCCGAGCGCTGCGTCATGGCGTCGATGGCCATGCACACGAGCTTCGTCGCGATGCCCCGGCCGCGGTACGACTCTTGGACTGCGAGCATGGCGATGTAGCCCCGGAAGGTGCCGCTGCGATGAGGCTCGAGCTTGCAGACTACGACGCCGATGAGGGTGTTGGAGGAGTCGAGGGCCTGGCATTGGCTTGTTAGGATTCGGACGGGCCGTGAAGGGCAGGGAGAGTTACCATGTAGCACAAATCGCCCCATTGATACAAGAAATAGCGGTACACGTAGATGCTGTACGGTTCCGAGAGGTCCTTGGAGATCAACTGGCGTATCGAGGGCAAATACGTTTCCTCCTGGGAGCCATGGTACTGCACATACTTGAGCTCTTCCTCCGCCTTCTCCGCCTTCTCCGCCTTCTCCGGCGCTGGCACTGGCACTGGCGTCGGGTCGCCCATGGCCTAACGATGGCAAAGTGGTGTCGGGCGGTGATGGGCTGAGATCGGAAAGGCTCCCCGCGTTTGCTGGCTTGGCGCGTTCCGAGGAAGCTTGGGCTTGGTGGGTGAGGTGAGTGGGCGGGCACGGCGGGCTGTGGGTGATGTGACGACGATCCTCCCACGTGCATGCGCCGGATCTTAGCGGCCCTTAGCACAGTGAACCTCCTCACTCCCACATAGATATCCTCCCCGTTCTGCGCGCCTGGTAAATGTCCTTTCTACGGCGCCGCTTTGGCGGTAATGGCGGCGGCAACGCCAATGGCAACGCCAACCACAGCGGTAATGATTGCGATTCCCCAGCCGATCCCGATAGACCCTCTAACCTCCGCCTCATCACTGAAGAAAATCTACACACCCTCCAGGAGGAGACGTCAAAGGGAAAGAGCAGTAAGAGGAAGAATGCCTGGATTTTCGGGCTTGGGGGCCTGGTGGGCGTCATCGCGGCCGCCTTTTTTGCGGGCAGCAATGATATGATCGACCTCAGTAGGCTGGAGGGCATGAATATGGAGAGTATTATGGAGGCGCTGCCGGCCAGCTTTCTGAAGGATGCGCAGATGCTGCAGGTACGCATTTCATCCAGGAAGGAAGATCGGGAGAGCGCTGATGTCGATGGACTAGTAGAAACAAGAACGTGACGCGGTAAACTACGACTCCTTCGCCGTCGGCCTCTGGGCAAGGTCCCAAGGTGTGCATGCCGTGCATCCCGTCATTATGATCCCCGGCGTCATCTCTACCGGCCTCGAATCCTGGGGCACCGAGGAGGAGTCGAGACAGTACTTCCGAAAGAGACTGTGGGGCTCTTGGTCGATGATGCGCGCCCTGGTGCTGGATAAAGCGAGCTGGAAGCGACATATCATGCTTGATAAGGTCACGGGTATGGATCCGCCGGGTATCAAGCTGAGAGCTGCCCAAGGTTTCGATGCCGCAGACTTCTTCATCACGGGGTACTGGATATGGAGCAAGATATTGGAGAACCTGGCCTCGATTGGGTACGATCCTACGAATGCATTTACAGCCGCATATGACTGGCGCATGACGTACATGAATTACGAGAAGCGGGATCAATACTTCACGCGGTTGAAGGTGCACATCGAGCTCGCGGTACGGGTATCGAACAAGAAGGTCGTTCTACTATCACACTCCATGGGCTCACAGGTCCTCTACTACTTCCTCCACTGGGTAGAAGCTGAAGGCTACGGCAACGGCGGTCCAGGCTGGGTCGACGCATACGTCGAGTCCTGGATCAACATCAGCGGATGCATGCTCGGCGCCCTCAAAGGCCTCCCCGCCGTACTCTCCGGCGAAATGAAAGACACGGCCCAACTCAACGCCTTCGCCGTCTTCGGCCTCGAGAAGTTCCTGTCCCGCCACGAGCGCGCGGAGATCTTCCGCGCCATGCCAGGCATCTCGTCCATGCTCCCCATTGGCGGCAACGCCGTCTGGGGCGACCAGGACGGCGCGCCCGACGACCTCCCCGGCCAAAACGTCAGCTTCGGAAACTTTGTGCGCTTCAAAGACGGCAACTCGAGCCTCACCGCCAAAAACCTCACCGTGGAGGAGAGCATGCCGTACCTGTTCCAGAACACGGAAGCCTGGTACAAAGACATGGTTCTGAGCAGCTACTCACGAGGCGTCGCCCATTCCCGCGCAGAAGTCGAAGACAACCAACTCATCCCCGCCAAATGGATCAACCCCCTCGAAACCCGCCTCCCGCTCGCCCCACACCTGAAAATATACTGCTTCTATGGCATCGGCAAGGATACGGAACGCGCGTATTATTATCGCGACGACCATGATCCGCTGAGTCAACTCAATGTCACCCTCGATACTAGCTATACGGATGGGAGTCGGGTCGATCATGGCGTTGTCATGGGCGAGGGCGACGGGACCGTCAATTTGCTGAGTACAGGGTATATGTGTGCCAAGGGGTGGAAGATGAAGAGGTATAATCCTGCGGGGGTGAAGGTTACTACATATGAGATGCCGCATGAACCGGATCGGTTTAGTCCGCGCGGTGGGCCGAATACGGGTATGTCTCTTGATTGTTATACTTGTGTTAGTGCCGTGGCGGAGTATGCTGACTGATGTATAGGTGACCATGTCGATATCCTGGGCCGATCTTCCCTTAATGATCTTATTCTACGTGTTGTAGGTGGGAAGGGCGAACTTATTGAGGAGTCGATTCAATCGAAGATTCGCGAGTATGCGGATAAGGTTAGGATTTACGACGATGGGGAGGAGGGGGAGGGGAGACGGGTCCCTCCGTAAGAACTTCTTGGTAGGGATTCTTTGGAGGAGTTACTTGGGATCGGGGCGAGGGGGATGGGAATGGACGAAGGGATGACGGGACGATGCGATTGTTTGTTGTATTGCTAATGGCCATCGCCGGTACAGATGGTCTGAGGTTTGTGAAGGGATGGGGATTGTTAAGATACCCTTTATTTATTTATTCAAGTTATACTAGAATCTTCTTTGGTTGTACGCCTTTGAGATGGATGATGATGCGTGATGATCATCGTCGTTGGGTAGAAGAGTGGTTGGCTTTATGATGAGGATACTGATCTTAGGGTGCGGTGCAACTCGCCGTCATCATCATCGTCACTACTATCCCCACTGTCACGTCTACTTTTCGTACTCCCGACTTCTCTCTCCCTCTTCATATACATGTTCTGGTCTGGTCTTGTTTATTATCAAGATTCTTACTTTTCCTTGTACCTGTCCATCTTCCTTCCCAACTTCTCCCCTCATCTTTTCTCCACCCACTTTTTTGCTTCTTCTATTTGTTTTCACCCGCATGACCAGTTTAGAACGGCACGGCGAGTCTTCCACATGCGTTGTTTTCTTATAGAGAGAGTATTCTCGTGTCCATACCATTGTCCTGACTTCTTTTATAGAGTTGACAGCGCGAGATATTGGGTTTTTGATAACGTTTCTAACTCTCGACTTCTTCTCTCCACCTACCTCCCCTCTCCCTTCTAGATCGTCTTTGGACTACTGATTTGCAATTTTGTTTCTAACACTGCTGTCTCCAGGCCCGTGATATCACTACTGCTGAACTTTGTTTTTGTTTGAGGGGAGAAGGGTACTCCTTAGACGTTGTGGTATCGTTTACTTGGGGTTTTAATTATTATCGCTGTTGCAATAAGGTCTTGGATATATTCGTATATGCTCAATTTGGGTTTTATAGGAGGGTGCTACTGACACATGTCATTGTCTTGTTTTTCGGTTGCTTTTTTTGTATGTCTGTCACCGCCACCTTCTACCCCACACATCGTAACTCCTTAACTTGCTTTTTGTAGAAGGGTGAGAAGTTACTAATCGCTTACACAAGTGTTAACTTTGTTTTTTTTAGATATGTCGCCGCCGTAACGACGAGTCGAAGACATGGTTTTTCTTAAAGGGTGCTACTTGTTCACATAACATGTTGATGTCAATCTTTTTATTCGGTGATAAGCATGGCAGTCTTAGGATTTGATTTTAGATAATCTCTACTGTCGTAATAGAGACGTAGGTAGAGTTTATGTTGAAGGTTGTTTCTCGTATACATTCCGTTGATTATTTCTATATTTTAGTGACTCAAGTCAAGTTTCTCATCTCCTCTCTATAACTTGCAACTTGTCTTAAACTTTGACATTTAACTATTTTCTTAAGCTTTTTAGATGTAGATGCCTCCGCTACTACAACCCTCAGACACATCGGTCGTAAAGGCTTGTAATTGGACATAGGTTGTAATCTTAGTTGTTATTTTGACTACATTCGCGAATCTTCTCTTTCCCTCCCCGTCAACTTAAATACGTCTTTGTTCTTAACATTTCACTATTCTCTTTGGTTTTTATTTATCGAAGCCGGCTTAATAGAGTCGAAAGCATGTGTTTCAAAGGTTACTACTCGAACACATACCGTATCTTCCATGAATTTCAACGACCTCTGTTAAGCTTCTCTTATTGTCTCCACGATACATACGCTTCATGACTTTATTTTTGTTTTGGATTTTAACGAGTTCAGATGGCTTTTAATAGTAGACGCTGCCGCACTGACGAGTCGAGAACATCGGTTTCGGGAAATTTTGCTCGCACACATGATCTCATTAGGGTTCACCTTGTTGTATTCCTCCTTCACAATCATGCACTTCAGTCTCTGATATCTTTGTAATCTCGGCTACGTCTGTTAATGCAGGGTCGCAGGTCTACATCGTGAACCTTACTACTTGCACACATATAGGCCGCGTATGACATGTTTTATTTTGTTAGGTAAACATGCATTCTTCGCATTCTTATTGTATTTTCAGATATAGAGAGTGAGATAGAAAGAGGGATAGGTCGATAGAGAAGAGAAGAGGGAAAAGGAGAAGCCCTAGAAAAGACATGAGAAAAAGGAGTCTGCGATTCCTTTTCTTCTCTGTTATTCATGCGTTGGATCCCATGGTTGTGGTGGTGCCTTCTGTCCCGATCATAGAAATTGTTTTTCTCTCTTTTTTTGCTTCATGGGAATCCTCCATTTCTGTTTTTATTCAAAGACGAATAAGTAGGGGAAGAGAGGGAATGAGAGGTCGATGAGAGACATGAAGAGAGTGACGACTTTACTTCTTCTCCTCGGCTCATTTCAGAGTCTGGTGTTATTTCCGAAGTCTTAGGTTGCAGAGGGATCAGACGTCTAGAGAAGAGGAGACTCGAGGCAGACATAGAAGAGGGCATGCTCGTTCTTTTCTAGTCTGCCGCTTACCATCCACCTTGAGGATATCTCTAAAGAGTCAAATCTTGAGGCTGGAGATTTGGTTTTTAAGACCAGACACAGCGACTCGCAACATGCCAGGATCCCTTTTACAGTTATCTCTGCTTTATTGTCGCACCTCAAGCCACTGACTTGTACAAGGAAAATTGGAGGTGCGAGACGGACGTATAGATGTTTAGTGTAGTTTTCCATTCGATTATAGCTCTTAGGCTTTAGAGGTTTCAAATTTTAAGGGTAGAGTAGACGGGCCGAGACTTTCCATCAAGGTCTCTTTAATCTCATTCTGCCATGCGTAGAATGTATAACTCCTTCAATTTTCAAACTAGAATCATGAGAAGATAATACATTTAATTGCGTTTTCATGTTAAAGTTCTACTATACAGTAGAAACATGCAATTTTATTAAGTTCGAAATAGAGAGCGCGAAGACGCACTCTACAAGCATAGCTAGACTTGACTTTATAAACAAAGCGAAGAAGAGACACCATCACGAATTAGATAATTTATTTAACCAAAGGGGGTAGATAGGAGAATCGGAGACATTGTAGATCTAGTGCGCGGACTTTTCAGGAAGCCCTATTATTTAGGGGTTTTTAGTACCTAAAAGTACTCACTACGCAAGCAACATATGTAGCAAATAAGTCGCTTATTCTTTACTCTCTCTCGCTCTAACTTTCCTTCTAATTGTAAAGGACACAGTTCGCATACAGCATGAATATCGATTTGTCTCCCTTTTTGTTTTAAAGGAGTAAGAAGAAATCCTACACATAGAACGCCGAGTTTAAGGGTTTTAGTACCTAAGAACCTAGGACTATGTACGCGTAAAGAAAAAAGTCATAGAGATAGCAAAAGGAGTGTTTTTATACTATATCTAGTACGCCGCTTAGTAAATTATCTCTGTAAAGGCAAAATAATAGTAATAGTAATAATAATAGCGACTATTACAGCCCTAATATAGCAAGGCCTACACTAAAACTATTTAAAAGTGTACTCTTTATTTTATAAGATGTAACTAAACCTAAATAGTAGTTAATACTATAACCTAGTATTAAAGTCTTTCTTTTTAGAAGAAGACTAGGAGTTTTTCCTATATAAGTCTACTGTTTCTGTAATTTTAGTATAGATAAATACTGTATATACGCGTAAAGAAAGAAGGAAAGGAAAGTAGAGGCAGTATATATAAGAGGTTTATATACTTTTACACCCACTTCTACGCTCTCCTAGTAATAATAATAAGTATTACACTTCTAGCCTAATAGACACCAAGGTCCCGGCACCATTATAAAGAATAATTAAATCTCTACAGACTGCGAAAACCTCCTCTACACATAAGGGTGTAGCTTTTTAAATTTTAGTATAACTAAACACTATAGTATTGTATATAAAGAAGACAAAGAAAGCTGTTACCGCTAATACGAGGGCTTTTATGCTTCTAGAATTAACTTCTATATCTCTATCTACGTTTACGATATAGTAATGATAATAAGCACCGCACTCTTCCTACCCCGATATACAGCAAGGTCTCCGTTCTATTATACTGTATAACGAGATTTTTAGACGACGAAAAGGCCTTTTCCACACATGTATTCTTCAAGCATGAACTTTAGTACCGAAAAACACTAAAGTGGTATGTAAAAGAAGGCTTTGATAGCGGAAGAGAGGGTTTATATACCTTTCTACATGCATGTACACATGTATATCTACTCGCGCTCTTATCCCTACTTTCTTAGTATAGCAATGATGCTGATAGTGCGATAGTAGTAATAACTATTATCTCTCCTACCCTCCTACCCTAACATTTCAGCCCTCCCTTAACTTTATTAAAATATTACACACTCGTATACACATGCAGTATTATCTGTATACTTTTTCTAGGTTGCTACAGTCCTATTATAATGAAAAAACCCCGCTAATTTTCAGAAGACACATAACCTCCACACTATAATACATACTTTGTATGTAATTTTGACTTTTAGAGAAGCAGAACCTCCCTACCAAGATTCGGCACAGCGATGACTTTTTAAAGAGAGAAAAGCTTCACACATGAAATCCATGCTCTTGATATTTTAGTACCTAAGACGCATCAGACTAGCCTTCATGTATTTTAGTATGAAAGAACACAATGCAGGAGAAGGAGGGGAGGGGTTTCTAAATTACACTTCCCTGTCTAGGATATTGAACTTTAGTAAGCTAACCGGCTGTGGTAAGGTGTAGCAATAGCGATGACAGTAGCAATGATAATGATGAGCATCGACGTCTAGCCAACCATCAAAGCATTACAAACAACGATACTCAGCAAAAAAATCCATCAAAGCCTTCTTTCCGTACTTTTAAGAACTATGACTATCTACATAAACCACCAGCATTCCCATTCCCATTCCACCTCCCCTTTCTCTCACATCTACACCCAAGCACCTCCCGCTTACTTCTTCTTACCCCTACCCCCCCTAGCACTCTTCTTCTTCGCCCCCTGCCCGCCTCCACCACCATTATACCCACCCCCCATCATAATCCTCACCTTGCCCACGGGCACCGCTCCCACAACCTCCGCCTCCTTCCAACCCCTCACAAGCTCCATCTCCCTCGGCCAAATCCTCTCTTTATCCTGCATTGTCGTATCGACCGCCTTGACATTTTTGCCCGCCTGGTCCCACTTTGCCAAGATCTCTTTGACCGCTTTACCGCGCTTGAGCGCGCCGGGCTGCATTTTGGCTTTGTATTTGTAGGATGCGAGGGCGGACCAGGGCGCGCAGACGGGGATAGCGGAGAGGAGGGTGTCGTTGGGGAGGGGACGGCCCGTGAAGGAGTCGAGGGCGAGTAGGTTGGATCTGAGGACTTCATCGCCTTCATCGTCTTCGTCTTGGGCAGCGGGATTGGCCTGGGCGGCGCGACGCGCTTCTTCTGCTGCTTTGCCCATGGCTTGGGCGCGGAGGTGTTGGTCGCGGCGGCGCTGTTTGGTGACAGCTGCTTCTTCTTCCTTGGAACGCTTGTCCTGTGCTACGGTTTCGGCGGCGTTCTGTTCCGATTTCGCGCCTAGGAGGCGGAGGGCTAGGGCCCGGTCTTCTTCGTCTTGGTCGGCGTATTTGGCGGCGAGTTTCTTTGCTTTGGCACGCTTGCCGCGGGGGAGGGGGGCTTTGCTTGCCTTGGATGCTTGGCTCGTTACTGTGCCGGGCCCTTTGGTAGCGGGTCGTCGTTCTTCGTCTTCATCTTCGTCGTCACCGGCTTGTGCAACCAAGACGGAGTCAGATGGAGTCGCGGAGCTCTCCGGGAGCTGTCCTTTCTTCAGCAATCTTCGTTCCTTTGCCGACAAATGACGGCGAGCTGTTTTTTGCGAATGCTCAGAATCTGCCATCGACCCTGCATCCGAAACATCTAGCTTCTTGAGTTGGGAAGTAGAACCATGTGTTGGTTTCATGGGCTCTGCATCATCTTCAGAGTCCGAGACTCCTGTGGTATTGCCATTTGTTTGCAGCGGATTGGACGGACCCGCAGCCTCCGACTCTGCATCGCTGTCATCCGAGTCGTCCAGCTTACTATCAGGGAAGTCTTCGTCGGATTCAGAAGCTGGCTTTGCGTCGGGGAACTCCTCGTCACTCTCCTCCTGAGCTTCCACCGCATCTTGACCTGTCAGCTCTGCGGCTGGCTCGGGGGCTGTCGCGGCGGTGGCGGTCTCTTCAGGCGCAGCTTCGATGGGCTCGTTTACACGGTGCTTGTTATGGTGGGCCTTGCTATCTTCGCTAATCTCAAACATGACCGCTAGCCCAACGATCAGCTGCGCAGGCGGTAGGAACTCCTTTCTTCCCGTGATGTTGAAAAGACCGGGGGCTAGGAACTCGCCGGTGTGGCCCGTCTTGCTAACTTGATCGGCACTAACCCACCAGGCGGACATGACGGCCTTCGAATCCCATGCCTCGGATGTACAGACCGTAAGATGGCCGGCTTGTGAAAGAGTAGAAGGCGGTATCGGTGCATCCGGGGTATTAGGCTTGTTCTTTATGATCATCGGCGCCGCGCCTTTCAGGTCAGCGTGCACATATACATCGCCCTTCTGCAGATACCTCCGGTAGATGATCTCGTTCTGCTGCGCGTCCTTGCCGCCAAGTACCAGATACCCATCAGATGAAATGAACGAGACGAACTTTTCGAACCACTGCTGTTTCCGCACCGGTCGCAAAACCTCCTTCTCTTTGCTTAAACCCTTCTTTAAATCGGCGGCCACCTTTCGCTCGGTATTCTTCAAGGCCATCTCGGAAGCCACCAGTGTGCGGGATTCCTTTCCCTTGGCAGCTTTCTTTTCGTCGAAATACTCGCTAGAGTTCGCCCAGGCAGAAAGACCGAGGTCGATATCGATGACAAGCTGAGGCTGTGCTGGTGTCTGTGGAATAGGCGCCTTGTTCTTTTCGGACGGTGCATCCTCATCGTCGCTGTCCTCGCTCACAGAGCTCGTCGCATATCCTTCATCGTCGCCCTCCTCGTCTTCATTCCAGCTGGATCCATCCAGCAATAACGTCACTGTGTTCTCGTGCAGCTTCAGAGGCAGTTTGATTAGCTGCGCGACCGGGTTGGCTTGTGTTTGTTCGCGGGCGATCAGTCGCTCGATCTCGCCCCAATCCATACCTTGTCCAACGAGGCCATTCACAGCCGCAGTCGCTTCTTCAACTCGATGGATGTTTGCCAGAATAGCTTCTGCCTTTCTGAAGTTCAGCTCTTGAACCTGCTGCAGACCCCCTATGCGATTCTCATGCTCTTTCCGTGCCTGGTCCATCTTTTTCTTTGCAGTAAGCTCGCGCTCGTGCAGCTTGGACTCCAGCTTCTGGCCTTCGATGGAAGAAAAGAACTCGTCGACGGTCTTGTTGAAGCCTTCAAACTCCAAAGAGGTGTAGTCGGAATGCTCGAACTGCTTCGGCTGGAATGGATGGAAATCGTCGTAGAGGTGGTGCGACTTCTCTGACCCCTCCACTTCATCCTTTGGCGCGGCGGGGTTTGGTTTGGCCAAAATGTAGCCCTTGATCTGGTCTGTCGTCGTGATTTCTTCGGCGATTTTGCGCGCATTGTGCAGCACGTCTACGAGCTTCGTCAGCAACGCATCGTCTGCGAGGACTTCCTCCGGCTTCAGGGTGGTGTCGTATTCGGCTACGTGCAAAGCGTGGTCTACGAGCAGTGGTGGGCATTCCGTTATCGACACGGCAAGCGCTTTCCGCAGCGCATCCTTGGCTTGCTTCTTCGCCTTCTTGCCAGTGGCCGCGGGCTGCTCCTTCTGGCGATCGACAACCTTCTGGAGCGCTGAGCGCACGCGCTCCTCGGTCAGTTCTGGTATGCCTCCATAGTTCTGCCGCAGCGACAGGTTGTACTGCAATCCGACTCGTAACTTTTCGTGATCTGCGCCTTCCTCCACATTGCGCAGGAGGCTCAAGATGTTGAGGTCGCCATCGGTGAGCACAATGTTGCCGCCCGCGTAGAACTCCAGGTAGAGCTTGTACAGGCCATCCGAAAATTCAAACTCGATGATGCGATCGGTGCCAACCTGGGAGATCTTGGTCACGCGGCGCGTCTTGAGATATTTCCGCAGCTTGGCGACGAAGCCGGACGGCGCCGATGCGGTCGTGCGGGCGTAGGAGGTGAGATGGCAGCGGAAACCAGATTCTATTATAAACTGCTCGCGATGGTCCGGCTTGTGGAATTTGAAGAGAAATATGCGCTGTTCGGCATCAGTGCGACTGGGTGCATGTCATGTCGGCGCTCACGTACGGAAGAAAGATCATAGATGTTTGTCACGCGCAGCGGAACGAGGGTTTTGGAGAGCTCGTGGGCGATGACCTAACACAGTCAATACATGTTGCCAGCGCACAAGCACGATACAGCGTACCTTGACATCGAGAGACGAAAACCTCTGCTTCATAGTGTCAAGTGTGGAGGGTGAAGTGTGTTAGTGGGGTCGCGGGACATTTGCAATGACGGAGTACGAAGGTGGCGGCGCGCAGGGCTGAGTGGTCCCTGTGTTTACGTAATTTCCATCAATGGACAAACCCTCATCACTCACGCACTCATGCAGCTCGTGCATGCTCGTCCACAAGTAGAGGTGCAATTAATTGGTAGATTCGAAGCCCACCTTTCTATGACGCAGGCCGCACTGTGCGCTTTTGACCCCAGACGCCTCCAACGCCGTGATATTGCTCTTGAACGCTCTACAGACCCTGTCGTATCCTCTCCGCCAGCTGTCGCTTTCCGAATTCCCAGGCGTTGAGGAAGCCTTGCTCCGAAAGGTCGATGTTCTTCATCGACGTCATGTCCTGTGCCGGCGGGCGGCTGACGCGCGAGGCGATCACCACGGGGTCGGTCTCGAGGATGATGCCGTCGTCCACCAGCTCGTCGACGGCGAGCGACTGCGATTGTGAGCCCAAGGCGTACAAGGTCTAGTAAGCTACATACCACCAAGTCGTAGTTTTCGATCACGGTCCGCTTGTCGACAGAGTTCCTGCCCGTGTCAGTCGCTTAGTCGCTGCCTGGAGTCGGTAGAAGCCACGTACTTGAGCAGAATGTTCAGAGAGTCTCGCAGCGCCAGCACAACACTGGGCACGTCAGCATCCGGCCTGTAGACAAGTCACATGACCCTACCTGTACAGAAGCACCTCGTTCTCCTCGGCGCCGCCCACCACGTAGAGCATCACGTCCGACTCCATCTTGAACACAATGACCTTCTGGTCATACAGGATAATGTCCGTCGTCTGCTTCGCCGTCTTCTCCAGCAGCCCCTTCTCGAACGCCTTCTGGTCCTTCACCGTCTTGTACGCGATCTGGCCGGGGTAGTCGGTGGGGTTGCCCTGTGGGGGGTGCGGGTTGGAGTAGTATTTGGTGAGGATGCGCGAGCTGTCGTCGATGGCCAGGATGAGGATGGCCGAGACGCTGAACAGGGAGATTGGACGTGCCATGGTCGATTGTGTGGGCGAGGGCGGTCTCGGGGGTGTGGTGTGTAGTGTGTGTTTGATAGGTGTCTCTTGCGGGGCGGAACATTGAAGGTCGGCCGTCGGAGGTCGGGGGTCTCGTCTTGGCGCCTCGAAAAAGTCCCATGGAATATAATATGCAACACCACGATCCCATCACGACCCGCAAGTCCCGCAAGTCCCGCTAAATCATATACGGAATGCCGATGCTGTCGCGGACGTCGCTGGCCTCTATCGTCTGCCCCTCGGCGCCCTTTCTCGCCCCCCGACTGCTGCGCACGCCTGCATCTCTCGCTCTCTCGCGATGCCCGCTGCAGTCGTATGCCACCAAACATGGAGACGGCCTGCGAAAGTTCGATAGAAAATATGACTCGTCAAAAACGGAAGCGTGGGAATCGCGGGGATCGCGGGAATCGCCGGCTTTTTGGTCAAGGCAGGAGGGCAGGCAAAAGTTCATGCCGCGGGTACGTCCCTCCACCGTGCCGTGTAGATGGATCCGTCGCTCATAGTTGTAGGACGTAAGAGTATCCTTGCTCAGGAAGCTGAGAGACGCCTACGAGGAGCGCCAGGTCAAAGTCATCTTGGACCTCTACCCCCAGCTGGCCCAGGCGCACCTCCTGGCCCCCCAAGATACGCGCAAGATAGCCCAGGCACTTCACTACTGCATGCGCGTTGGCGCCATGTCCTCCCAGGAACTCTCTCCCATTGTCATGCAAGTTGTAGAGGATATACAGACCGGGACGCTCCCTCCGAATGCATGGGCACATGTCCATCTCCTAGGCATATTCAAGGAGTGCAAAATGTATGACCAAGGCTACACCTTCTGGAAGTGGCTCGTAGAAAAAGACGATACCTATGTCTCGCAGGCTGTGTATGGTGCCGCAATTGAGTTGATGACCACCGCACGCAAAGCCACTCTCGCCGAATTAGAGTCCCTCTACGCCGACGCCCTCGACCGCTTTCCGGGGACCTTTGCTGGCTATCATCTCTCGCCTGACGCTATTCTGGCCGACCGAACCCAAGCGCTTGCGATAGCAGACGTGCCCATAGCTCTGCTTCAGGGCATTCTGACTGCCCGTATAATATATGGAGATTGGCAGAGTGCATACCTGGCCCTCGACACAGGCTTGCGTTTGCTCCCAGCCCAGCTTCCTACGCGCTTCTTCGAATTGTTTGTCTTCGAGCGGCCACTGCCGGAGGGTTATACAGTCTTTCTCATGGCCTGCCGCGCAGGCGTCGCTCCCAGCTCAAGTCTTCTCAGCACCCTGCTGAAGAAGATTCGGGCCGCCATGACCCTATCTCCATCCCTTCACGCCCGTATCGTACTCCTTCGCGCCACGGCGAACGCCATATATGCCTATCTCGAGTCCGGTGGCTCGTTAAAGGACACCCATGTCGGCAGTTTCATGGCCGCCTGCGATTCAGTACTTGCGGAAAAGGCACCCGGTCAGGATTTTGAAGGCGATGAGGCCAGAATCCGCAATTCTCTCATTACCAGTGCACACGAGATTCTCTCTCTTCTCCTATCGGCTGGTTTCCCCCCTAAAGGAAATGTGTTCTCTCCTATGATCATGCTCGCGGGAAACCTCCGCGTCCCAGACCTGCTTAAAGTGACACTCAAAGACTGCGAAAAGGCGGGCATAACACTGGGCCCGGTTGAGATAAGGACAGTCATCACCGCTGCCGGCCGCCTCGGCGACAAACGTTTGATTGAAGAATACTGGTCTCTGATTGTCTCACGAGCCGAAGCAAATGGTGAAGCGTTATCTTACAACGACTGGATCACCCTAGCGAGGGCATGCAACCGCGGCGGTCACCTCGGTTTCTGCAGAGAGCAGATCTACAAGTTAGACGACACACTCGACGAATCGCTCACGTTAACCCTAACCGACGAAATGGACGCGAATTTGTTTGAGCCTTCAGGCAACCCAGCCTCATCTAGTACCATGACCCCCGAGGAATTCGCCGCCGAAATGCAAACCCTAAAATCACAATTCCGCAACATTGCAGCTACAGTAATGTCCGGCCGACCCCTCGATCTCCGCAAAACACCATTCTACATGACCCTCGACCCCGCCCGACGACCCCTAGGCACCATCGAAGACATGCGCACCATCTACGACGAAAAAAGCATCGACCCGCACCAACCCCCCGCCCCTCCCTCCCCCGACCGCAAACTCCATATCAGCTCCACCGGCTTCACGCTCGAAGATCTGCGATTCCAGAACTGGGTCTCCGTAATCGAGATGCTAGACCAAGCACACTTCTGGCAAACTGCGAACAAGAACAAAATAAAAGACCACCCTCAAGCAGAAGGCTCGGTATACATCGGCCAAGCCGACCAGGAAAACCTCCCCATCCCCCTCCCCATCCTGCGCCAACGCATCAAGGAGCTGCGCACACCCGGCGCGTTCAAAGCCAGCACAGTGACCAACAAGAAACAAGCTCCTGCCAAGGATGCGGGGCCGCCGGCTGGTAATGGCCCGCTCACACAAGAGCAGTTGGTACAGAAGTTCGGGAAAATGGTATACGATCCCGAGACCAAGAGTATGAGGCGAGAGTTCGTGAAGACGAAGCCCCCGGCGCTGAAGTATTATGTTGGGATTGAGTCGGAACATGTTGCTCCTACTCCCGAGGGGAAGGTGAGCAGGAGGCCGTTTGGGGTGCTTTATGGGAAGGGGAAGAGGCATCCTTTGGGGTTGCAACCGATGAGGGCGGGTGGTGGTGTGGGGCATAGGGAGAAGCGAGAGTATAGTACTGTGAGTAAGGGTGAGGAACAGATTAAGGACAAGTTGCGGCTGGCTAAGGAGGGTAAGTCTCTGAGTAAGGAGGGTAAAGAGCAAATCAGACTGGGCAAGGAGGAAATTGTAGATGGTCAAAAGAAACTTAAAAAGGGTCACGAGAAGATGAGAGAGGGTGAAGAGAGAGTTAGAAAAGCAAAGGAGAAAATCGAAAAAGGTACAGAGAGGGTCAGAGAGGGTACCGAGAAAGCCCTAGAAGGCTATAAGAAAATTCGGATCAGTAGAGGAAGGGAAGAGGAAATCGAAAATGGTACAGAGAAGGTTGGAGAGGGTACCGAGAAAGTCCACGATGGCCATGAGAAAATTCGAAGCAGTGGAGAAAGGCAAGAGGAAATCAAAAAAGGTACAGAGAAGGTTGGAGAGGATACCGAGAAAGTCCACGATGGCTATAAGAGAATTCGGCTCAATAGAGGAAGGCCCGAGAAACGCCTAAGGTAAAGCCATGAACGACGAGGAGATGAAAGACATGTTGGTCCGGAAAACCCCCGACGGGGGAATCACTGATGGGATGATAAATAAGCTGTCTTTCAAAGGGGGGTTGTTTGGCCAGAATACGAAGGGAATGAGTCCGAAGCAGAAGTTGCAGGAAGTGGAGGACGTGGCGTCGCAGTTGAGGATGGAGGAGGAGGATTCGGGCTGGGAGATGATGAATCGGAGTTATGATTCGGACCCGGATAAGGATTAGGATGATTAGGTAGATGGTTCGTGTGGGGAGGGGGAGATATTAGATACCCTGCTTCAATTGGGTTTGCTTTGGTCTTGGTGTTTGTATTTTTTTTTCTCTTTCTTTGGGGTTAGGGTTGTTTGTAGGGTGTACGATGTGAATCTTGTGCATTGTGTAGAGGAGTGGGGATAGGGGTTGTATTTATATGTATTATAGGTATTAGAAAGGAAAAGTTGTTGTTTTACAGTTGCTGATTTGTATGCTCTTGTGTTTCTGATGTAAGCAGAGTGTGTAGAGTGAATGGGTGATGTCGGACATGACATAAGTCAAATCGCGAAATAGGTACATAGATAGTGTTACTACATCAATGTCAATGTAATTGGGACAGAAATAGATCCAATACTGAGTAAAATCCACGGAGACACGAGAACGAGCCGACTCCGGTTTGTTGAGCCGATAAATAGTGCAAAGAGGAGCCCAACACTCATCCCTAGCACCAATGTCACTAACACCAACTTTTTGTTTTCTATGGTACCCTTGTTTTTCTATCTAAATCAACTTAAAAACTGTCTGTTTATCGAAAAATAGACTCTCCTCCCTCCCTCTAAGCTTCTAGAGTTCTAGTTAGCTAAAATAGAAGGTTCTAAGGGTAGTAGTAGTAGTATTATAACCCTAAATTGCAATACTACAGCGCCTATACCTATAAGAATACGCCTTAAAGAGCCTAAATTAGCTTACTAGGGTAATTTGCGCTGCTTAAGATAGCGTGCACTTAGGCTTTACCCTATTATACTACTAAACTTTAGTAAAAGGGCGTTTAACAAGTACTCTAGAGGTAATGCAGTTACTAGTGTACTTACTCTGCACCTTACTACAGTACGTTAGGCCTATAAGACCTAAGAGAATATTATTAAAGCTATTACAGAGGCTATTAATAAGTGTATAGAGCTATTCTAAGGCCCTGCTAACAAGCCTATTACTACAGAACTTTGCCTTTAGGTTATCTAAGCCTTTACCTCCTTAGCTACTGTTAGCCTACAAGCCTGTAACATAGTAGCTCTAAATACCCCCTTAAGTGCCTAAAGCACTAGTAATAGCTCTTATAGCGCTAGTGCTTATAGTAATAGCACAAACCTATCTAGTAGCTAGCTAAACTACCTACCTAATACTAGGGTAAATAGCTACTCTTATAGCAAGAGTATAACTACTACTAGGAGCGAGACTACTAATACCTACTATATTAGCTAGGCAGGCATTACTATAACCTCTAAAAGTTTAGAGGAAGATAGTAGACTCTCTGCTACTAAGAGTAAGTCTTAAAGAGGTAGAGGACGCAAGGCTAGACCTGCTATCCCTACCTAGAAGCCTACTATAGTTAAAGAGGACCTACATATCCTTATTACTATACCTGCTATAGCCTATCTAAGTTACCTATTGCCCTAGGTAATCTACAAAGCTATCTGTAAAGCTATAGAGACTCTGCTAGAAGATCTCCCTAAGGCTACTAAGACTAAGACTAGCTAGGCTCTTATGCTAGCTAATAAAGCTATCTGCTAGCTACTTATAGGCTAGAAGAATAGAGAGCTTATACTAAGGTCTATTAAGGCTAATAGCGCTGCTATCCTATAGACCTAGCATAACTATACTATGTAGAACGTAGCTAGCTCCTACTACTTAATTACAGGCACTAACGTCCTTACTACTACTAAGATAGTAGAAGAAGAAGCCTGCATCTAAACTAGTATAGAACCTATTAACTACTGCCCTTCTAGGCATAGACTAGCCCCTACAGGCTTAATTACCTAGATTGTCTCCTTCGCTTAGCTAGTCTGCCTCTTCTAGCTTTTTAGTAGGAGTAATTAGGCTAAATAAATTACTAAAAGGCTAGTTATTAAACGCTATAACCTAGGGTGCTAAGAGTACTATAACCTTACAAAGTGCCTCTAGAAGAACTACTATAGCAAGTGCAGTAGTAGGTTCTAGGAATATAATAGGCCTTCTAGGGATAACTGTACACACTCTAACTAGTACGCTAACTACCTTAGACTCTATAGATCTAGGCACTCTATATGCCTAGCTATCCTTAAATAAATTAAGAATAAGCTCTAATAGCCTACGAAGAAGGAAATTACTCTCTTCTAAAAGGCAGGGCGTCGCGCCTATAACTAGGTACACTAGATTACTGCCTAGGCTATAGCAGGTCTCTTACAGTTCTCTAAAGACTTAACTAGCCTTATACCTATATTTATACCTAACCTAACAGCGCCTAGTACTTATTTAGACTGTAATAAGGTTACTAGCAGTAGCAGGGCTTTAAAGGATACTGCCTTAGCCCTAGCTAAGAGGAGAAAACAGGCTAAGTCTACTCTATCTACTGCTATACCTTAGTTAAGCAGGCCCTAGAGGACTACGACAGTAGCTAGGCTAAGCCTAAATCTTATTAAACTCTCTACCTAGTCTGTAACCTAATAAGGAGACTACACTGCTTTATCTTCTGCTAAGGACACTACTATAATAGATTCTAAATCCTTATATTAGGATACTCTTAGCAACGCTGCCCTCTTACTAGAAAAGGGAAAGACCTATAGATAGGTTAGGTAAATGTTAGTAAGAGCTTACCCTGCTATATATCTATCCTTGCGCTTACGTTTAAGGATAGAATTAATATACTCTATATATAGGAACCCTTTACCTACTAGAACACGTGCACCTCTACCTACCTAGGCTATAAATACTACTTACTAGTAAATGCCTAGAAAGAAAAAGTACGCGATAACTAGGAGGCTTAGCGCCTCTAGGTTATAACCTACACCCTTAAGGGGGCAAAACTTAGCGTTACCTACTAGCTAGCGCTTTACTAGAGGGATTTATAATAGATTAAGGTTAACAGCACTTCTATCCTAAATGTTTATAGGTAACTATAGTCTATACAGGCCCTAGATATAGTTATAAACCTAACCCCCTCTAGCTACTGCTTAGTTAGCAGGGACTTTAATACTAAGCATGATACTTTTAAACTAGGCGCTACTACAGCCTATAGAGAAGCTAAACTAGTACGCTAGTCTACTAATAGTAATATAGACTTTATTAGTAAGCCTAGTGTAGCTACTTATAGGGCAGGACACGTTATTAATCTTACCTTCTCTAATATCCTATTTGCCTTTATAATAGTAAGAGAGGACCTTTACTGCAGCTTAGATTATAACATAATAGTTACTCTTATCTCTAGACAAGGCTAGGAGCCTCTTAACTAGTTCTACTACTGCCTACTAGAAACTACTCTCTCTAAGTTTACTAGCCTAGTAGGGCTTAGGATAGCCTACGTGCCTAACCTAGCCTCTATCTACTTCTCCCTAGATATTAAGACCTATGCTACAGCCTTTACAAAGGCTATTATAGACGCTCTATACACAGCAGGCAGGAAGGACTAGAGAGTAAGTAGAGCTACTCTCTAGTAGACCTCTAAATGCTGCTCCTAGTACAAGGACTACCTGTATATTAAGCGCTTTAACCTAGGACTTATAGAAAAGAAAAGAGCTTTCCTCTCTATAGTCTAGATAGTAAAATAGAACTACTAGCAGTATACTATTAATAGCGTGCGCAACAACAAGGACCTTTTCTAGATTATTAAATAGTGTAATAGACTAGCCTTAAAGTAGAACTGCAATAAGTGTTAATAAGAATATAAATATTTGTAACGAGGGAGGCCTGAAGGCAATCTAAAGGCTATATACTCTATCGTGCTAACTAAGCCTTATCTTTTAGGCGCAGGCGTAGCCTAAGCTATAACATACCCCCCTCCTATACTGTTTTCCTGTTACTTTCTACTGTAATTGCAGACAGCAGCTGTAGTGCGCAAAAAAAAAAAAAATTTTACAATTAGAAAGTTAGTTGTTAGGCTAATTATTATTCTAAGCTTAGCACTTATATAATGTTATAGTCTAGTAGTTACTTTAGGCCCTAGTCTGTGCACAGTTATATGTTATTACAGCGTTAGCTTAGCATTGTTACTTAGTAAGGCCCTACTACACAAACTCTTAGCTCCTTCTATCCTCTTTTCTCTACTTAACCTTTCGTCTACCTATTGCTGCTTCTCTAAACTCGCCCTGTCGCCGCCTTGTCGTTTCTTAGCTTTTCTTAGTTTTACGCAATAGCGTTGTTTAACCCTGCTTCTAGTTCTAGTGCTAGTAGAGGCAGTAGCTCTCTAAATCCTAGTAAGGATTATAGTTATAAGGGCAGTTCTCTAGTATGTTATTACAGCGCTCCCTGTTCTACGTTATTACTTACTATTTATATCTATAGTCTAAGGAACCTCTACGCAAGAAGCCGCGTTGCAAGGTTAGTAACTATCTTGTTATTAGCAACAGTAACAATAAGGAGTTTAGTTACGTTAAAGAGGCTTTTCGTACTTATGTTAGCTGTATAAATTAGCTAGGGCTATACAGCTATCTTAAGTAGGTGTTAGCCCTCCTTTACCTTATTTTTATTTTGCTAACGTTTCTACAGTTACCTAATAGAGTCTACTAATAAGTGCAAACTCTACTAAAAGTAGAAAGCGTCCTATTTATAGCTAGATCTACTCTTTACTGCGTACCTCTATTTCTATACCTGCACTTAGCGCTACGTTAAGTATACTAATAATAGCTATAAAGCTAGTAACACCTACATAGTAGAGAAAGGGACAATTGTTTAGAGCAAGGGCAAGAAGACTAGGAAACACCTGCGTTTTAACTAGGAGTTTAAGAAGCTCTATAAAGACTAGAAGTTAGTATATAAACATGCACTGCAGGCTTTGTAGACAGGTCCCCCCCTTACTAAGTATAATCTATCTATCCTAGCTCTACTAGGTTCCTCTGCCCTAGACTCTAGCAGTCTTGCCTTAAATACTCTTATTGTTAGGTTATCTTTAGTACTATTACTACCTAGCGCTATTAGAGCTCTAACTACTATAAACTACAATATCTACAACGTAGTAATTACTGTACAGCGTACCTTCTAGGAGTAAGACTACTATATCTAGAACGCGCACTATTAGGTTAAGTAGTAGTTTAACCTAACTTATTATTAGCTTAAGTAAGTAGGTAAGCAGGCTAAGAGTCTGTAGACTATCTAGACTAAGATGCTCGTAAGTAGATTTCCTAGCTCTGTTAGTTTAACGTTACTAACATGTCCTTTAGAAAGAGTTAAAGGCAATAAATGCTGCCTAACTAGCCTTAGCTCCTGCTCCTTCTGCCTCTCTAACGCTTCTAACTATATACTCCCTACTATTAACTTCTAGTAGTACCTAGTTTAACTCTTACTCTAGTTAGCTGTTAGCCTCCTCTACGTCCCTATCTCTACGCTTTAATCTATATACAGGCCTTCTAGTGCCTATTATTAACTTAGTTACTAGGTTACCTGCAACGCCTTCTTCTTACTAGAACGTTTACGTTCTCTGCTACTAGCGCTATTATAAGCGTACGCTATCCTCTCTCCCTTTTAGTACCTAAGGTTGTAATACCTGTTTACAGGACTACCCTCTCTGCCCTAATAGTAGCTGTTAGGACGCTAATATGTTTGCCTTTAGTTATAGTTATTCTAGTGCTAGTAGGACTCTCTGTATTAGTTATCTATTGCTAGAGTAGATGCAATCTATTAATAAAGCTGCTTATTAAGCTGCTTATACTTAGGCTTAGCGTCTTCTTAGTAGCTCTAGGGCAACTCTGCTAGCCCTAGATATCCCTGCCTAGGAAGACAGTTTATTGTCTAAGACTAAGTACGAGACAGCAGACAAGTCTAGGTTAAGGCTAGACAATCCTAATTAAGGCTTATCTAGTTAAGGTACCTAGCATAGTCCTCTTTGTTAAGGTTAGAGCCTTAGTAGTAGTTTTAGTTTCGTTGTTAGTTAAGGCGCCTGCCCTTCTAGTAGTCTTAGTAGTTAGGGCGTTAGCTCCTCTAGTAATTCTAGCAGCTTTTGCTAGTCTAGTAGTAGTTTAGCTCGCCTTCTAGGTTTCTTTGTCCTAGCCTCCTTATAAGGTTAGGCTTATGCCTGTCTTTAATAAAACTTGTTTTAGTTTCCTTTTTGCCTACCTCTAGGGTCTATTGTAATGTAATGCGTTCCTCTATTTCTCTCTAAATTCTTATAAGGCTTTTATATCTATAAAGTTCTCTAGTAGGTACTATATTAGCGTTGCCTAGCCTTTCTACTTTATAAGTACTTAGCGCTTACCTCTTCCTCTTGCGTTCTTAGCGCAAAGGATAGACTCTACCTCCTATTTATTTAGCGTTAGGTTATCCTCCTCTAGTACAATTACAGGGCCTAGCCTTACGTCTACTAGCTTCTAGCTTAAGAGTAAGTCCTCTACAGCTCTCTTAAGTAAGTTAATATAGACTATTTAGTGCAGGCTCTCTAGGAGATTAAGAACTACAGTAAGCAGGGACAGGACGTTAGTAATAGTGTACTTGTTTTATAAGAAATCTAGCTTTTTACTAGGTTAATTTGTCTTAATATTCTGTATAGAAAACTACACCTTATCTCTAACCTTAAAATATTCTACTAGTTATCTACTTTAGTTTATAGCCTCCTGTGTTTGCTGCTGCAGGAAAGCGATCGCAGCCTAAGTTAGTTCTACTCCCTACTTTAGATAGTTAACAAAGTAGACTACACGGCCCTGTAGTGTTTTTATTAACGTTTTAGAGACCTTAACCTGTTATAGGAGGTTAATGTTATAGCTGTTAAGTAGCAAGTTAGAGCTAACGCTAGTAACACTAGAATCCCTGTTATTTAAGGCAAGTTAATATACTAAGAGGCAGTCTGCCTAGTCTGTCTACTTAAAGTACACTATTATTCTTAAGACTACCTAGACCTCCTAGTTAGCCCTTTCTATGCCCCTGTTAGTTTGTAGGTAATGCGACGTAGAGAGCAGCTGCTTAATGCCTGTAGTCTTACACAGTGTTTTCTAGAAGGTTCCTAGCTAGTCTAAGCCTCTGTTAGATATAATAGTAGAAAGGAAGCTATAAAATTACTACTACACGTCTTAGAACCTATGTACACAATCCTTAGCTTCTATAGTACATATTACCTCTAGCTAAATAAACTTAGATAGTTAGTCTGTAATAACGAGCAGGTAACGCGGTAACGTTAGTGTAGCTTAGAGAAGGTCTACTATAAAGTTAATTAAGATTTAGGACTAGAATTAATCTGCAATTAGGAGGGGTTAGAGGAGTCCTTAGCGCTTCTTCCTTAAGATATAAGCTCTGTAGCAGTAGCAGTTCTTAATATATTAGGTTACGTCTTCTAATATCCTATCCTAGTAGTAGCTGCGCTAGACTAGCTAGAACGTAGTATTCTTCTCTAGATGTCCTGTAAGTCCTAATTTATGTACGCGCTAAATAATAGCTATTGTAAAGGGTTCCTATACTAGTAGCTATATAACTCCTCGCTATATTAGAGTTCTATACGCGCTAACTAAGCAGTTACTAATCTACTACCTTGTATCTACACTAGAGGAAAACTGCTAGTTGCCTTGCTAGACTACTTTTAAGCAGATAGTGTATTTAGAGTTAGCCTTAATAGCTTTGTCCTAAAGAGCCTAGATGTGCCTATCTGCGAATATTTAGTAGCCTAGCGTTACTTTATTATTACTTACTTCTACTACTATAACCTAGATTAATTAGGGCGTTATTAGGGCAGCCTCCTGCAGTTGTAGGGTTCTAACGTCCTAGTCCTGTTAACTTAGGGCATTAGGCCTGTTAGCTAAATGTCCTAGGCGATAGCAGAGGTTGTAATTAAACTAGCTAAGAAGTTCTACCTACTAGTGCTGCCTTTTGCTAAGGACTCTAGTATTTGTAAAGTATTTAAGGTTCTTATAGTTAGTAAGTATAATAAAGGGTTTTGCAACGCTCTAGAGTTCTAGTATCTAGGTAACTAGGCACTAAATAACTGTAAGGAGTTCTTTATCGTAGATAGTGTAGTTACGCTCTGCTAGTGTTAGCTTAGTAGAGTAGTATACAACTAGATGCTAAACACTACTAATCTACTATAATAAGTAGCCTCTAGTTACTTCTTCTAAGTAGTCTGTTTCTACTAACGTGTCCCTTTCTAGGTCCTATAGTACTAGGGCTAGCCCCGCTATAAAGACGTTCTTAATCTTCTAGAAGGCCTTCTTAGTGTTATTTGTCTATTAAAACGGCACATCCTTCTTCGTAAGGTAATAAAGGGGCTCTATTAGTTTAGAGAAGTTTAATATAAAGTCTCTGTAGAAGTTAGTAAATCCTACGAAGCTTCGAACACCTTGTATAGACGTAGGGGCTTCCTATTTACAAATTACCTTAATTTTCTTAGGGTTAGGGTAGATGCCTTGTCCTGCTTTAACTATGTACCCTAGGTACTTAACTGTCTTTATAGCAAACTAGCATTTTCTAAGATTAAGATAGAGGCCTGCGTTACTAAGGAGTGTTAGCATACGCTTTACCTTCACTATGTAATCTTAAAGGCTTCTATTTAAATAGATAAGTACGTTGTCTAAGTACGCAGTAGTAAATAGGCTAAGTGCCTCCTTTAGCGCTCTGTTAATGTATCTTTAAAAGGTAGCAGAAGCTCCTGTAAGACTAAATAGATAGACAAGCTACTTATAGAGCCTAAAGCGAGTTTAGAAGGCTGTAAGAGGTTTATCTCCTTCTACAATATAGAGCTTGTAGAAAGCTGCTTAAATGTCTAGCTTAGTAAACTATTTAGTAGCAGACAGGGTGCGTAGAGTCTCCTTAATTAAAGGAAGCAGGTAGCAGTCTTGTTTAGTAAGCGCGTTTAGGCCGCGGTAGTCTATACACAACCTCTATCCCTCTTCTAGCTTTTTTACTATAAGAATAGGTACTCCTACTAAGGAAGAACTTGCTTATACCTAGCCTTTATTAAGTAGGCCTGTAAGTTATTACTAAAGTTTAATAAGTTAGTCCCTTAGCATGCTGTATAGAGAGCCCTATAAGGCTTCTAGAAGAGAGCTGTCTTGTCTTAGTTTTAGCTTTACATAGTAGTCTCTCTAGCCCTAGTAAGGTAAGAGACCTGCTACTTTCTCTTTATTAAATAGGTCTTAGAACGACTTAAGTTCTTTAGGGAGGCACTTGCTATCCTTAGTAAGCTCTTTCTTATTGCTTCCTCTACTTAGGAGCGTAATAGCTAGAACCTAGGTTATATCTTAGAGATTCGTAATAAGCGTGCTGTTAGGCTACCTTTAGGGGTTATCTAGGCCCTAGGACAGGAGAGCTAGTAATAAGACTGCAGTAACTAGTTTTAGGTATTATTAGCGCTGCTGCGTTTTCTAGACTACTAATCCTTGTGCTTAGGCAATCTCTAGAGTCCTTTAATTAGCCTAGAGGGTAACGCTAAAGTGCTAAAGCTATAGAAGGCTAAATATTACATTATAATCTAGATTAGGTATTACATACTCTATAAGCTGTATACGCTAACTATTAATATTACAAGATAAAATTACTATCTAAGTAATTATTAGTCCTTACGTAAGTCTAGCTGCTTAGCGAAGGCAACGTAGCAGAATTTCTAAGCAATCTACCTTAATCTTATTTACTTTTACTTTACTTACTGCATAGAAATATTAGTAGCCTAAGTTAATTAGAACGTTAACGTGAAGCACATTCTCTAAGAAGGCTAGGACCTAAAATAGCGCCTTATCTATCTTCTCTAAAATGCTAGCTACGTCGTCGTCTATCTTGTAGTCTAACTGCTCCTCTACTCTAATGTCCCTGTACTACCCTTGTTTTGCATCTAAAATAGAGGCTACTCTTTCTCTAACGTGCTATAGCTTGCTACGTCTGTAAGTACAGAGCCTCCTTAGAAGGACACTGTATTTACTACTACTATATTACTATACTCTTTTATAATATGTCTGCTCTAACTGTATCTTGTGTACTATCCTTTCTCCTTACGCTAGCAGAAAAGATTATCTAGAATCTAATTAGCTTACTACTTGCCTTAGCCCTTATAGGATTAGCCGCCTGTCGCCTGCATAGAAGACATGATAATATCTCCTTAGGTATCTCGCTGTAGTTAGGCTAGCTTTAGTCTAGAGGGCTAATAGGATTAGTATTACTTTTCTAGCTGTGTTATCTTAATGTTAACTGCGATTACGCTGTAAGCGTAAACTACCTAGTTATAATTAGTATAGGAGACGCCTTAGTTTAGGGTAATAGTGTAGATATTCTTATTAAGGGCGCGTTAAAGCTTTCCTAACTTCTACTTGTTAGACTACTCTATTCCTCTTACCTGCTACAGGGTAGTGTTAAAGTAGATTAGGAACTTAGGGAAGGACTTATCCTTTTACTAGTAAAGGCCTTTAAGCCGTGCCTATGCCTTCTCCCTAGCGTAGACATCCGCGTAGCGAAATTCTAGGTAAATAAGGAAGTTTATAGGATTATGCTGCCTGTTAAACCTGCCTTACTAATAGTACAGGGCTACTTTGTGTTAGACTGTTAGCGTAAGGTTGCCCTAAATAAACACGAACTAGTTAGTTAGGCCGCTAATAAACTTAGCGTTAACCTAGAGCTTGTGTTTTATAGTAACCTTCTAAGCTATAAAGGAGATTAAATCCCTAGTAAACTAAGTTCCTACAGGCAGTAGTTTCCGTTATAACTTAGGTAGTTCAACTTTAACTAAGAGGAGTGCTGTAAGTGCTACTAGCAGGTTAGCTATGTTAGTTAGATTACTAGCTAGTGTCTTATCTATAGGGGTAGAAGGGATAGTATTGTCTGTAGTATTCTAATAAGGAGTTACTAGGGCTAGAGTAGCAAGGTTAGAGATAGCTCTACAGGCTTTGTTAAGTTATTCTTAAAGCTAGTAGAGCGCGGCGCGGTCGTCATTCTGCAAAGTTTAAAGAGATTAGAGAGTAGCAAGTATTTGCTGTAAGATAGTATTGTTCAGGGCCTGTTTAGAAGCTATCCTGTCTCTTTATAGCTCTGTTTTAACGAATATTTAATGTAATAGACTAGCCTTAAAGTAGAACTGCAATAAGTGTTAATAAGAATATAAATATTCGTAACAAGGGAGGCCCGAAGGCAATCTGAAGGCTATATACTCTATTGTGCTGACTAAGCCTTATCTTTTAGGCGCAGGCGTAGCCTAAGCTATAACAAATAGTATAAACTTAAACCTACCTAACTAGAAGTACTCTTTATTATTAGAGACTGCACTATATCTAAGCCCCTAGAGAAGGCTAAGGCCCTCTAGGAAGCTATTCTAGGGCGTTTTAGTGCTAATAATAACCTACTAAGGCTGCTGCTACTATTGCTACACTCTACCTTACTATAGTAGGTTAAGCTCTCTATAGAGGAAATAGAGCGCAACACTATTAGTGTTTCTAGTACTTCTCTAAGAATTAATAAGATTACTATCTGCATCCTAAAGGCCTGCTAGGCCTTAATTAAGTACTATCTCCTTACAATCTACTAGGCAATCCTACGTATAAGCTACTACCTAGCAGTATAGAAGTTAGCTAAAGTAGCTATAATCTCTAAGGTTAGTAAATAAGACTAGTTATCCCTCTACTCTATGCGTCCTATTGCCCTATATATAGTTATAGGCAAGGGCATTAAATAGGTTATAGCCTAACGTATAGCTTAGACAGCTATACTATATAGCGTCCTTAGCCCTCTTTATAGCAGCGCTCTTCTTAAATAGTCTATAATAGACTTAGTAGCAGCCTTTACCTACAAAGCTAAACAAGCTTTTGCCTAAAGGCAACACGTTATAATAGTTACTATAGATATCTAAGGTACCTTTAACACTTTACTCTCTTACTAGCTGTTACACTAAATAGAGGCGTAAGGCTAGCTAGCAGCTATAATATAGCTTGTAAGCAGCTTCCTCTCTAACTACAGGATCTAGGTTTAGCTTAGGAAAACTACTACCTTGTAGTACCCTGTAGAGTGTAGTACCCCGCAGGGCTCTCTACTATCCCTAGTTCTCTATACCCTCTACCTAGCTAAACTAATAACATAGAATACTAGCTGCTATTTTAGTTACGCTAATAATATATACCTCTTCTACGCAGTATACACTCTTAAAGAGAGTAATAGGCTTATTATAGAAGATATTTGCTAGATTAACTAGTAGGGTAATAACAACTGCGTTGTCTTCGCCCTAGAGAAATGCAAAATAATCTATCTTACTAGATAGAAAAGGACACACACTCTCCTACTAGTAGTTAATAAGACCTTTACTATTACCTCTATTACAGGTACTAATAAGACGCTAGCTCTGCGCTAGCTTAGAGTCTAGTTTAACTATAAGCTTAGCTTTAAGTAACACGTTTACATTTAGGCTGCTAAGGCTAGGGTAGTAGCCTACTATATTTAAAGCCTTACTAGGATAGTTTATAGCTCTCTAGCTAGCTCTCTGCGTAAAGCTGTTATAACCTGCGTCCTTCTACGCTTACTGTATAGTACAGAGGCGTAGTACAGGGGCTACACTAAACCCTTAAGGATTATAAGGGCTTCCTATAAGCTAGAAGTTAGTACTAGACTTAGAGAGCACGTCGCTCTTATAGATAGGATAATTACCTTAGTAGCCTATAGAGTACTCCTAGTCTTCTACACTACCCTTACTACAGCGCTATTTTATAACGCTAGCCTACCTTTAGGTTTAGTAGTACTTAAATAAGTATAGTACTACTTTACTATCTACTTACGCACAGTAAATAAACACTACTCTCTAGCAAGCTAAACTGCTATCCTCTTTATTAGTTAAAGCTAGAGAGCTAGAGGATACTAGCAGCCCTAAACTAGGGTCTAAATTATTAGCTGCCTCCTCTCTGCAGTACCTCGCCTGCTACTTACACCCTCCTACTACTCGCCTAGGTGTAGGACAGACCTTACTAGTTTAGTCTAGAAAGCTATAGCAGCTAAAGCTTTTATAGCCTAGTAGGCAACACTACTAACTAATAACGTTACTATCTTCTTAGATAGATCTAAGTAATACTTTAATAGGGTTAAGAGAGTTACTTATAGATATACTATATACTAAGGGCAGAAACTATCTACTAAAGGTAGTAGCTTACTTAACCCTTAATCTTATATATTTAACGTAGAGGCTGTAGGAGTATAGTAAGCGCTTTAGTATATACTTACCTTTACTAGAGCTATATAGTACCTCTAACGTATCTAGATATACATTAATAGTACTTTAGTTATCTAGTGCCTCTATAGTACTGCTGCTCTCTTATTCTAATAAGCGTTCCTTAACTGCTAGCAGGCTATAGATATGCTTAATATTAAGGTTAAATAGGCCCTAGGCTATACTAGCCTTAAGGGCAACAAACAGGCTAACATACTCGCTAATTAGGAGGCTAAAAGCCCTTAAGAACTGTATAGATAAGCTACTAAACCTACTATTACTAGCCTCTGCTCTAACGCTTAGGTACTAGATAGGCTTATTACCTAATAATAGTAGTCTGCCTGCGCCTTTAAACTCTTAGCCTAGTATAGATATTAGTAGCTGCCTTACAATATTACAGAGCCTAAAGGGCTATGCTTAGAATAACGCGCGCTTAGCAAGTTACTAGCTATCTATACTATACACAGAGACTTTACCTAGTACTATAAGAAGTTTAGGTATAAGGACGCAGAGCTATTCTGCTCCTACAGTAACTATAAGACACTAAATTACCTTATTTACTACTCTTATAGCTAAAAGGCTTTTTGCTTCTAGCTGTACAGGCCTATTGTCTCTCTAGAGGACTACAAGGATAGTAAAGCGTACCTTAGGACGCTGCTTAACTACCTAGAAGACTTTATAGACTTTCTTACTCTTACTACTTTATAATAGGTCTTCTTACTACGTGTTAGGCTACTCTAGTATAACTAAAGGCGCCTATAACTACTAGAGCAGAACCCTAGCCTATATACTAGGATAGCTCTCTCTACTCTTAGGCTTACTTTATAGATAGAGTAGTAACCCTGCCTGTATATTCGCTTACCCTTCTACTTAGCTATACTAGCTATCTCTACTACTTTCCTTTCCTATCTCTCCCCTTTATATACACTTTAACCCTTCTATTTAAAAAGTCTTAGCGTTTTCTAGTAGAGAGTTAACTGCGTACGCAGCCTTTACCTTCTATAACTAGCCTATAAGGCTACTTACACACCTAAGGGCAGCTATACTAGCTTACTCTTATACTAACCTCCTTATATTATAAGCTAACTAGTAGGCTTAGATAACTCTACAGGCTCTTAGGAGTAGCTTACTATACTAACTAACCTTTATGTTTAACGTGCTTAGCGCGTCTCTTATTCCCCTTAGAAGGAGATTGTAGGTACATAGGTTTATAGCTTACGTCTTTACTAGACGTTTAAATTAATACTACTACTACTACTAGCACTAATGTCTATAGCACAAACGCAAAGATAGTATCGTTACCCCTTACAAGAAGAACTAGGTAGGATCTGAGTGAGGATAGGGTAACACAAATTAACGTGGCAAGTAACTACCATTTATCACGCCTTACCTAGGAACGTGCCGAATTTGGCTCGAGGATAATGGGCGAGTAGTACGAAATGCAGCCGCCGTCTATATTTTTGATAGTCTCCTTAATCTCGTCTTCAGTAGCAGCCTACAGGTTAAGGTCTAACTCTTTTTTCATAGCCGCTGCAAGTTCGATAATAGCTTTGTTTTCGCTGTTTATAGTGTCGTGACCGCGCTCGCGCATCGTGGATTGCGCTTGTGCGAACACAAGTATGATCCTAATAGTCTAGAATAGGAGCATGATATCCATTATGAAGAGCTGAATAAAGGAAAACCCCCATCGATAATCCTGACTTGTGATCAGTATTTCGTGAAGGTAGTATAGACAAGATCATATGATATAATTCTTACGTTTTGAGGTTGGCATTGGCCGTTCTTCATGAGCCAATCCTGATCGTAAGTATTGTTTGAAACGGTCCACATCGGCTGCAACCTCGCATCTGTGTGATTTTTATCTGTGTAAAAGGTCTGGCCCCCGAAATCGTAACAGGAGATGTTGAGAAGAGGGAGTTCGAGATTATATTCGCCACTATAATCCTTGAACTTAGAAGTGATATTTTTCTGTTCATGAAATCCATAATCATCAACGTCTTGCTCAATATTAGCGAATTACAAAAGCAGATATATACGTATACAAGTACCGTAAGGGGTGATACAGAGTTGAACTTACATAAGGATGCACTAATCTGCAAGTCACACGCCATGGCTAACGCTTGATTCGAGTATGAAGAGCCGGGCCAACACGGGGTAAGCGTATTCCCCGGATATGGATCACCTAGATCTTGTGAATGTTGACCAGAGTAGGTAGGCCGAACTCATGCTTACCATCTATCTGGGCCACGACAGGGAAATCCACTGTTTTTCCGATCCTATCTCCGTCGTGGATAATATAAAGAATCGCCTTGAGGTCCTCGAATGGAATGTAGCCATCAGCCGGACCAACCTGAACATAAGCCGTGGAAAAACTAGAATATCCTGTCATAGCACTTGCTAATGTTGAGAAGGATAAGATGTATATCATGCTAAATACTATAAATGACATAACAGCCTTGGAATGTAGGCCTTTCCGACGGACAAAGTCATGTATCAACCTGCTAACAGAATACACCGACGGGCCACTTTGTAAGAATATAGTTCGGAATGATTAGAATGTTACCTGTGAAGCGTTAGCAAAGATCTTTCATTGAGGTTCCCCACCGGTGTTTGTTGTCTAAGGAGGCTACAAGATACCTACAGGAGTGGTCTCCATAGACGTCGTGATATAGAGAGCAAACACATGCCAACTAACAAATGACATAATAGCTTGTAAGCCACGGCCAAAGACCTTGGACAATAAATTAACTATAAAAAGGCCATACTACGATCAGTACGTACCATGTCCCAGATAATGTCGATCATTTTAGCGTATCTAAACTCCATTCGACCAAATGCAACAGAGATTTGAAAGAAACCGCGATAATTTGAGTTGATGTATGAGTCGGGACTGAGGCTGAAGGTGCCATCTGGTGTGCAAGCGACACCTTCGGGATAACTGGCTATCAGGGATACGGCAAGTAGGAGTGCGACTGCGATCAATACGGATATCCAAATGAACAAACCAAGGCCAGTTAACCAGCCCTTCCAACTGATTGAGGTGAGATCGCGCTTCGCTTCGCCGAGACTGTCTTTGATGGTCTTTGATAACCGAGACCCCATGGCGCACTAGACGAGGCAGTCCTTTCCTGCGCACTGAATGTTGGTATGATAAATGTCACAAGGAATTGTATCAAGGACACGAAAAGAGACGAAATTGGGCATGGAAGAAAAGATCAAGACGGGGTACAAGAAATATACCTCATCAATGCAGACAGAGCTCAATGATCAGACGCTTCAAACAGCCCATCGTGAATAGTATGCCAGAAAATCACACGTTCACAGTCCTAGCACTGCACTCATGCAAGCCGTCCTAAGGATGGAGCGCATTCCGCCCATACTATGTTGACGCGGTAAACTTTGGGCGTCGTTGTGTTGAACGTCAGCCCAATGAATATTCAAATTCGCAGTACCGTAAGGCTGAATGTTGGTTCAGCTCTACGTTCGCAGTTCGCAAAAGAAAAACGGCCGAAAGGTTAGTGCATGCACGCCATCACCAGTTCTGCAATAACGGCAGTTCCAGACCATGGTCAAGGTTGAGGCTGAGGTAGGGCTGCTACCACGTGGTGGGGTCAATGCAGCAGCGTGGCTGTCCGAATCGAGTGTATCTTTTTAGAGATAAAGACCTCTTTTCACGAAAGAATATACACAATAATCATCGCAAGGGAAGGAGGAAAATAAGAGACGGGATAAATCAGACCTTTCTGCACTTTCTCCCCGCAAGGTTAACACTTGCCTTAGTCATCTCCCCTCCTACTTATCGTTAATTAAAACTAGCTGCATCTGCTACGTCGAGAACAGGTTGATTACTGCGTTCTCATGTTTAACTTGTGCAAGCCTCGTATACCCGCCTCATGCACTTATTTACGCTTGTTCCACGCTCCGAATTGGGTACCCAATCAAACTCTTAACTTCATCCCCGCACAGATTCCAGCCTCACCTAATGCTGATATTCGTGCATGTCGTTTATTCATACATACCCGTACGGTAATTAGAGGAAGGGAAGTAACGCACGATAGAGCAGTTAATAGCATAGATAGACTCCACGTCCATAGAAATCCTCCATGGATAGATGGATTTCATGGAGGATTGTGGCAGGAGATGACTACTTAGTACTAACTTATATAGGATTAGCATAATTAAAAAAAAAGTAGATTCCCCTCCAGCTTCTCATCTAAGAAACTCACTTCCAAAAACAGAATAAATTATCCCACTTATTAGAACAACCCTCTGTATCAATATTCTCATATGCGTATCTCTCGACGTAAAAGAGGAATCCTAGGTATAACAAGCCACAAACGCGGCTATCAAATTCCACGGCAACACGAGTAGAAAGCGACTTCGGTTTGTGGAGCCAACGAGTAGCGCAAAAAGGAGCCTAGGGCCTGATCCAAGCATCCGGAGTTCTAGCGCCATTAACCGGAGAGCTGGGTAATTCTTAACCTTACTAGAGTAGGTTTCTGTAAGGAAGACGCTACATAAAGGCTATCCAAGTGCGGACAAGGTAACCTAGATAAGCGTAGCAGAGAACCACTATATATCGCGTCTTAGTCAGGCTACGAGATCTGAGCATAGGGATTCTGGCTCAACGGAAATGAGTGAGCAGTAAGAAATATGGCCTCTATTGATCTTCCTTATGCTCTCCTGTACCTCTTTTTCTGTTAACGGTAGGAGATCTTAATCTAGTTCTTTATGCATGGCGGCTGCGAGTTCGATGGTAGCTTTGTACGCCCTAGACACAATATTGTTTCCGCGTAGACATCTTATATAATCGATTCTTAACTACATGGTTCTAAGGCCTATACACTAGACTAGAATTAATAGTAGCATAAAAAAGAGCTAGAGTGCTGAAACCCCCTATCGGTAGTCCTAAAAACGTGAGCACATGTTGGATAGTTTAGACAATTTGTTACGTACATTAGTAGCCTGGCATGTAGCTGAATTTTTTATATACGTATAGTTGTAGATTTTGTCTAACTAGACCCATTCTAGAGCTAAGTCTTTAAAGTTATGTTCAATGGGACTATATTCTTCCTAATAGCCCCCTAAGATATTAAGCACCGGTAGTGGGAGTTCTATTAAGTTGTTCTAATAGAATTGCTATGTAAAGGACTAGTTTATTAGGAGTAAGAGTGTATCTAGCCTAGTTATAAGATATATATCTATACACCGTACAGAATAGTTTCTTAGTGTTAAAACAAGCTTATTAACTAAAATTCTAGTATTATTACATGAAAACCTAACTAAATACACTTATTATAAAGGAAAAGGACAGATATTTAGACTATATAGAAGAGAACTCTATTATCTACCTCTGTAATCTAGCCCGCACGATATAGTATTACTGCCTATTATTATTATAATAATTATACCTATTACCTAGAGACTGCTAGATACAAGAGGAGCAAGCTCTACCTTAGAAACTAGGAATTGTACAGTATCCTAGGAAAGGACCTAACCTCCTACCTACTCTGCACCTCTAATAGTAGGGCTTATCCTTATCTACATAGCTCTAGCTGTAGATTAAGAGTGTATAGAAATAACTCTCTTTTTTAATAATCTTTGTAATAAACTTATATAGAACTATATTAATGTGCACCTCTACCTTTATATCCTAGGAAAGCATCCTATAAAGCTGCCTCTCTTTATCTTATACGCACGAAGTTAGCTTTATCTACAAGGTAGTTAAAGAAGTTTATACATTAATAGCTAACATCTTTAAAAGAGCCTTATTAGTAACTAAGCTAGTAAGCAGAATTATTCTCTTCTTATTACCTACTGTATAAACAGCTAGAGCTCTAAAAATCTAGCTAGAGATAATATTAGGCTAAGTAATAAGCGCTATCTTGTATAAAGAATCTACATCTTAATTAGTAAAAGATTACTAGAGATTAGATAATTACTATATAGAAAGGATAGATAGAGAGGCTGTATAGTGTATAAGCTAAGCTAAAGTTTTTCCTACATAGATGTAAGAAGAAAGAGTTAGATAAAGTAGAAAAGAAAGGCAGAGGTAGAAGAGGCCTATTCTTATACCTCTCTAAGAGACCTAAGAAGCTTAGTAACTAAATAGCTAGCTAGTATAAACGCTAGGGCACTAAGCAGGTTTCTCTTTATTACGTAACATGCCTCTAGTATACTTTACTACTTAAACTACTATACAAGCTTTCTTTAAGCTTCTACATAAAGATTAGGAAATTGTAATTTAATTTTATACTATACTTACTGTTTAGCCTTATATACAGCCTAATAGATAGAGCCTTATCTATCTATACCTCTACAAGGAAAAGAAATAACGCTAAATAGTAGATAGTTAGTGCCTTAACTAAATTCTGTATAATAGAAAAGAGCTACATAACAGAAAGAGCTGCATAAAGGGATTTAATACTAAAAGAGAAAAGTTCTAGTATCTATACACTATACAGAATAGTTTCTTAGTATTAAAACAAGCTTATTAGCTAAAGGATTTAGGTATCTCTACTAAAGGATTTAGGTATCTAAATCTAGGCAGTGTTTAGATAAGACTTAGGTAGATAGACAAGGGTAGTTCTCTATAAGAAGCCTCTCTTCTTGTATAGAGAAAGAAGTAGGCTAAAGAATAGATATATCTTATCCTTATTATTATTCCCTTTTACTCTGTACAGTACTTCTTACTAGTCCTAGCATAGGACTGTACAACTGCTCTACTCCCTGCTAGTCCTAGCATAAGAGAGCGTACCTACTTACCTAGCAGAGCTACTGTCGCGATAAGAACCCCTAGTTGTTAATTAACTAACAATATGCATGATAATATATGCCTTTTTAGCTATCATTTAGTGCTTTTAATGCTAGGAATTGCTACGTAGATAATTATATAAGTAGATGTAGAGTACATAATGTTCTGTAATGCTACAGGCTCATAGGCTTGGTTTTGTAGGCGATAAAACGTAGAGCAGCTTAGAGATAGTAGCTTACAGTAGTGCTGTTCGCTCGAGATAGAGGAGAAGACACGATAATCCCTTATTGTGTTTACCCTTTCTCTGTTATAGTTGTTATATAAGAGTGGGATGTATTTACTGTATAGCACGTAGGTCCTACTGTATCTTTCTAGGACGAAGGCTTCAACTACACTAGTATATCTAGTTATCGCACTCGCGAATGTGGGAAATAATAGTGTGAACAACATGCTCTATACTATGAAACGACAAGCAAGCTTGGATTGTAGGCCCTTTCGAATAATAGAGTCTCGAACTAAATGAATGGTTGAAGCGAGTGTTAGGCCGTTTTGCAGAAATATGGTTTAGAATGAGCGGTATGTTACCTAAAAGTCAGAGCACAAAAGTAGTCAATTTCTTCTAAAAACACCTATGATATATAATGCCTCATATTTCCGATCATATTCTACGCTAATGAAGAAATTCTTACTAGGGTAGTCTCTATAGATATTGTCAAGTAAGAGACAAATACATGCCAACTACAAAGCGCAATGATAGCCTGTCCACCGCGGCTAACAACCTTGCACTAGTTAGTCACAAAATGGAACTGTCGAAAAGATCGCTTACTACATCCTAAAATATATCAATCACTTTGGCTTTTGTGAAGGAGAGAGACCCGAACGCGAGGGTTATCTGGAAAAATCCAGAAACGGACCAGTAGCGATACAGTCCTAGGGAGAGCGTAAAGTGTCCTTCGGGATTAAAAAAAGAGAACCCAGATTCTTTGAGTGGGGTATTCGGTGGCCCAACTCCAATTATAGTAAGAAGCAATACAGAATAATATGTCCATGCGATCATAAAGAACACCAACGTGGCACGTTTCCAAGCGAAATCGTGTTTTACTTCCACCCACATTCGTTTCCATTGTTGCGAAAGCCACCTGGGTTCTTTTCGCGTACTGAAGCTCCTACGATAGTGCATGAGTAGATGTAATGGGAGATAACCGCTAACCTTTGAATAGATGACTTAATATTCAAAAGGTCAAACCTTGCAAGGGCTTTCTCCTGTAGAAGGAATGATATGTTCAAAATTTCCCCATAGTACGGTAATGGCATCCCCTCAGCCCCCAAAAAGCACAAGGCTGAAATGAGGGGTCGCTACACCGGTGATAGGAGATTGATTTAAAATAGTCGGGCTATATATCTACCCCTGGGCTATCTCTTTTTACAATACTATTGGAGTGTTAAGACCCCGTTGAATACAAGCAATTCGGCGGTCATTAGACCACCTCGTTTTACCTTGGGCTATTGTGACCAACTCTTTTATTATTATTCTACCTTTAGAGTCCTTAACAAACAACGTATTTACGAAGTGCTTACAGGCTTGGGTGTTGTAACGTCACCGTCAAATCGCTTATCAATTAACGGTGGCACTCTATCGGAAATATCGCCCCCCACCTATTTCATTTGAGAACGAGGCAGACCACTATCTAATAATATTCTCGACACAGCTCGCTCATCCGTATCCATGTCGTACATGGCTGGAAGCATATCGCACTGCCCGTTGAGCCCCTCACTGCACAGGTTTCAGCCTCACCATCAAATCAGGCTTCACCCACAACGTGTACAGCTTCTGCCCAACCAACCAATTCCTCGCCTCATCCTGAAGTTCAAGGTCGAAGTTGAACAAGATCTTTGCGATCATCAGACGCATCTCAGCGTATGCAAGACTATATTGTGACCAATCAGCGTATGAGGCGCCACTGAAGACAGGAGAAGACAATATCTTACTTCTTTCCCAAACAGTTCCTCGGGCCAAAAGAAAACGGATTGAAGCAAGCGCGATTATCGCCTGCATATCTAGAATCACCTAGCCAGCGCTCCGGAACAAATACATCCGGGTCTTTGAAGTTGCGGGGGGAGTGGTTAGCAGGGTATTGTGACATGTACACCGAAGCCTAGGTCACACACAAATCAGCATCAGTACTATACCCCATGCCATCACTTGCACAAAAGCGCGCACGCGAGAGAAGAAATACTTACCCCTCCAGGCAGATAGTACCCGGAAATCGTATCCCCACCCTTCGGCACCACCCTCGCGAACCCGGTCGGTACAGGCGGATACATCCTCAAGCCCTCCGTCAAACACGCAACAAGATACTCCATCTTTGCCACCTCTTCGGTGGTGATTTCGCTTTGTTTCTTAAACCTTCCACGAATCTCCTTGACAAGCTTGCCATAAACGCCTTCATTCGTCAAGATCAGATACGTAAAACCACACAACTGCGTCGCCATAGTTTCACTTCCCGCAACCATCAGCAAATTAGCGTTGGAGTCGATTTCGGCCTTGGTGAGGCCTTTGATGTTGTTGGAGTCTGTGGTTTCGTTGTTCATGTTCTTTAGAATATGAGACATGAAATCTGGGCGGGCGGTCGTGCCTTGCGCGATACGTTTGGAGACTTTGGCGGATATGATGGCAAAGAACTCTTCGCGCTTGGAGTCGAGGGACGCGTTGCTAACGAAGAGTTTCTTGATGTTCTCGATGTAGCGGAAGGTGGGGAAGCGGTTTTTTGCGGCGATTAGGGCGTTGGATTTCACTGCTAGTGAGACCTATACATATCGTCATATCAACTAAGTCTACCCACAATGAGGAAGTGTTTCGACATACCATAGATACCCAAGGATGATAGTCCTTATCCCTCAAACAGTAAAGTGGCTCCCCATAGATCAAATCCGTAGCAATATCAAAAGTAGTATAATTCAACCACCTCGTAAAGTCTACAACTTCGTTGCCTTCGTTGACCTGTTCATGTAGTCTTTCGGCCAGGAAATCAATCATAGCCTGTAATAGCGGTTCCTGCTCTCTCAGAGCCTTGTCACTGAATGCATTGCTCATATTCCTGCGATAACGTGCGTGCGTGGGTTCATCGGCCCCAAATATGGAGATGGTGCCGTTAGGGGGTGCAGGAGTTAGGCGCATGTCTTTGAGATAGGGAGGCGTCTTGTTCTTCCCAGTTCGGAAGCCATATATGTCTTGCCATGCTGTCTCGCCTGAAATGAAGGAGATTTCGTGTGGCGCCACACGGACTACTTCGCCGTATTTCAGATGGGCGGCGTGTAGCCAGGGGATGAGTTGGCCATTCCGTTGAAGGAGAGCGAAAGGGATCTGGGTAGCGCGCGCCCAGAAGGGGCCGGGAATATGTTTGTAGGGAGAAAAATACAGATTGTATATGACGGTCCATAGTAGCGAGGTAGTGACCTGGAATTGGTCAGTGATGTTGTTTTCGGAGCCTCTGTTGACCAGTTCTGCTAGAGTGGGGGAAATAAAATCTAGCCGTTTGACACGATCACGGACTCCGGAGTTATGCGCATATTCCTTACGGAGAGTTTAACATACAAAAGTTAAGAACAAGGCTAGTGCCAGAGCAATACTCGACAGACTGAACAGATGGAAGCCCTCCGGAAAGACTCCAAGTACGTCTGCCATGATATCCAACAACCGCGTAATATCTTGAGGAACTGAAGACGAGAGATCCTGTTAACCGAAACGCACGACAACGAGGTCATATACAACGTTGACTAACATGTAAGACTGACATCGGCCCCGCTTCAGTATACCGAATCCGGCAGGTGCTTTATCAGTATCTTTTCGAAGGAATACTGAAGCCTATCTGCTTTAAGCTTCTATCCGCCACTGATATGTCGCTTTCTGTCGTCAAGTTGCCTAGCGGGTCAGTTGGTGCTTATGAGTATATCGGTAGCAAGAAGTTAGTACACGATGAAATGACGTGAGAAGGGATTGGAGTACTAATACGTGCGTACGAACATAATGAAGTATATTTTTCATTCTAAGGGATGCTTATGCGGGGTACTGGCGGACATGACTTTAATACTTTGCGCAAGACGTTATCTGGATAATAACCGGCTCGGTCAGCATTTCGTTAGAATTGTCCCATACAGGCCTCGAAGATGGCCCAATGCGCCAAGAAGAATATCGTGACCGCAATTTCATACGTTTGTTACTCTCCAGTATTATCATACTGAAAAATGCGTATCCTCGCGATCTCACTCATGGACCTTGCCATCAGGCCGTTATGATCCGCCCATAGCCAATACCCAAAGAAACCGAAAATTCCAACTCCACCATTGTTATACAAACATGCCCCTCGAAAAGCATATGCCAGGTTCACCCCTGTCGTATATCCTGAACAGAATATATATGTGGTAGATCCGACGGTTTACTTAGTCCTCGTCTGACTAGCCGAAGGCCTCGGGCTCGTGTACGACGAGGAACGCGTCCCGGAAGGTCTACATTCAATGTCAGCCGTTCACTTCCCTTCTCTGAATGGGCTGGTATAGCAAGGTACCTACGAAAGCCTCTTTCCCTCGCCGTCGTGCGCAGCATTCCACGTCTTCACGAACGCGCGCTGCGTGCGATCATTATAGTCCTCCGCCTTGATCTCCTTAACCGCCACCTTTGCGCCCTCCTTTGAGAACACCACATTCTTCTTTTCCATCTTGCGAACGCCGCGCTCGGCCAGCTCGTTAGAGTAGAGGTAGATCTACGGGGCCAAGGCTGTCAGTTGTGCCGAAAGAAGGGGGCACGGCGATGGTGACGTACTTGATAGCCTACATATCCCACTCCCGCGACGACGGCGAAGAGGAGGATGAGAGGTATGAGATTCCCGAGTGCGCCCATGATGTCGATATGTAAAGCCGATTCCTCAGGGACAAGCTTTCCAGCTTCCAACAGCAGTTCGCAGCTCTGTGGGTACTGGTTCGGTGGGTTGCGGGGTAAGTCGATCGTTTTGTGAATGGAGCGTGCTCGGAAGTGGTCGCGCGCCAACAAAGCAGAGCAAACACGAAGAAAAGACGTTCAGAATTGTTTCTATTGTATGTCTCCTGAGGGAACGGGAAAGCAAACGGAGATGACAGAAGCGTTTTGGACGGCACGGAATCCCGATAGCTGACACTTGAAATGCAGGGGTTGGGCCTTGGCGGATGCGGGATGAGATGGGCCAGGGGCTTTCGGGCTTTAGCGAGGAGCGCGTGGGTCGTTGGCCTTGTTGATCCACTGCTCACTACTCCACCTACCTACCACTCCCACTCCCCACCAATCCTCAAAAACCGGCCCGCCTCCGCATCCCTATCACCATTGACCATCCCGACAATAGGCTCCGTACCCTCGCTCGTCGGCTTCGCTCCCGCCGCCGCGGTATTATGATTGCTCAAGTTACTGACCGTGTAACCCGGGCAGTACACAAAAACTTTCCAGCCCCTCTCTTCGTACTCGGCGTGCTGGCAAGCGCTCACCATGTTTAGCGCGGCTTTGCTGACGCGGTAGGGCTCCACTTTCATTGCGTAGAAGGAATTCGATTTGTCGAGGCGCCTGCTGATGGAACCGGCGCCCGAGCTTACGTTGATTATGCGGGGGGTGTGGCTGTTGGGGTCAGTGAAGAACCTGGAGGGGAGGCTCGACATACGGAGACTTGACGAGAAGAGACTCGAAGGCGATGACCGTGGCATGCGGACCAGCGGCGTTGGTCGTGAATACTTCGACCAGGGCTGTGAATGGTGTGCCCTCAGACAGAGCGATCGCGGCGTTGTTCACAAGAACATCGAGACTTTGGCCTCGTTAGTAACGTTCTGAGGCTCAAAGTTATCACTCATGGGACTTGCCGGCCGTGCTTCTCCTCTACGTGCTTAGCAGCAGCATTGATCGATTCCTCCTTCGAAACGTCGATCTGAAGGAACTCGACGGTGCCGGGCAAGTTCTTTGACTGTAACTCCTGGACGGCCTTTTCGCCTTTGGCGACGGTGCGGCTGCCGAGGAGAATGTGTTTGGAGGCGTCGGCGAGGAGTTGGGCAGCGAGTTCGAAGCCGATGCCACTGTTTGCTGTACAATGGTTAAATTGATGATTTGGAATGGGGGAGAGGGTGCGGCACCACCAGTGATAAGGACGATGGACTTGTTTGTAGAAGCCATGGTTAGAGGTTCACTTAGGATGGGCTTTCGATTGCTTTATATCATCTCGACACGTCCATTAGCTGTTCCTACTTCACGTCGTCTCTCGTGTGCAATCGTGCGGTAAGACGGAGTTAGCAACGGTAGTAAACTCATACGGCCTTGTCGTGGGAAGTGCTTGGTGGTTGCCATGGCGGCATCAACGGATATAGCATTTAACGCCGAATTGCAATATGCAAAAATAGTGAGCAGAGGGAGGCCGCGGACTCCGCATTATTGATGTGTTTCGTCCCTCCAGATGGCCCTTGTAGCACCATGTGAGGGCTCCCTATCTCCAACTTTGCAACAAGTCTATAGACCGCTGCCGGCTCCTAGCAGGTTTGCAAAGTACCAAGTGTTGTTCTTGTGGATAGAAGGCATGGTGTTTGCGCGGGGCATGTCTGGATACACGTACTTCGTGTCTGTAGGCCGCTCAGGCCAACATGTGACCTGACCTGAACGGAAGCCTGCTGCCTTAACGACATCGACGTCTTCACATCCGTTATTAGCAAAACAAGCCTCACCAACCGTCCGTCGCATTCTGCTCCATCCAGATCGAGCAGCGACGACGCAAACATTCCTTGTGACTGGCGGATTGGGATGCTGATTGGCCGCCTTCCCCCGATTCTCGCCCTGAGAAAAAGTTTTGCGACCACAACCAACAACCCCTCCCCCCTCCTCTTCTCCTCCCCTCACCGCACCACAGCCCCTTTCACTTCCGCACTACGTCATCGGCAATCGGCGCTCATTCGCTTGCGGCGCCTCACCACGCTCATAAGCCCCATGTCTGCGGACCAGAATGGCGATTCAACCTCAGCAGCTCGATCCAAGCGTAAACAACCACCCACACCCTCAAACGAGCGCCCCATGAAACAGATCAAACCCGAAATGGACCCACATGCGCGCAACGGCACATACGTTGCGGAGAATGAGCTGAATGCTCGCGACCAGACGCCCTCGCCCGACGTCGAGATGGGCATGGAGGAACTGGCCCCTATTGCAGGCGCGCTGCACGACACCGTCGAGTGGCAGAAGACCATTGAGAGCGTCGTCAGGAGCGTGGTCTCGATACACTTCTGCCAGACGTGCTCGTTTGATACAGACTCAGCCGTGTCGTCCGAGGCTACCGGCTTCGTCGTAGACGCGGAGAAGGGCTATATCCTCACGAACAGGGTAAGCATGCAAGATATGTGGACGTGTACTGAGAGCTAATTCATAGACAGCACGTTGTCGGCGCAGGCCCTTTCATCGGATACTGCATCTTCGACAACCACGAGGAATGCGATGTCTACCCCGTCTACCGCGACCCCGTTCACGACTTCGGCATCCTCCGATTCGACCCGAAAGCCATCAAATACATGAACGTCACAGCCCTCACGCTGCGCCCCGATCGCGCCAAAGTCGGCGTCGAGATCCGCGTTGTAGGAAACGATGCGGGCGAGAAGCTCAGCATTCTTTCTGGTGTCATCAGCCGTCTGGACCGAAATGCCCCCGAATACGGTGAGGGCTATTCAGACTTCAACACCAATTACATTCAAGCGGCGGCTGCGGCCAGCGGAGGTAGTTCTGGTTCCCCGGTGGTCAACAAAGATGGATTCGCCGTGGCGCTCCAGGCCGGTGGTCGAGCTGACGGCGCTGCGACCGACTACTTTCTTCCCCTGGACCGCCCGCTCCGCGCTCTTGAGATGGTCCAGCAAGGCAAATACGTCACTCGCGGAACGATTCAGACTCAGTGGATCTTGAAGCCCTTTGACGAATGTCGCCGCTTGGGTCTCTCCCCCGACTGGGAGAAGGCCGTTCGTACCCAATTCCCGACCGAGACGGGTATGCTGGTCGCCGAGGTCGTGCTGCCAGATGGGCCGGCATCTACGCAAATCGAGGAAGGAGATATTCTCATGAAGGTCAACGGTAACCTGATCACAAAGTTTGTTGAGCTAGACTCGATAATGGACAGCAGTGTCGGTAAGAAGGTCTCCGTGACCATTCAGCGTGCTGGTGAGAATATGGACATTGAGCTCAATGTTGCCGATTTGCATGAAATCACCCCTGATCGATTCCTGTCGGTAGCTGGCGCGTCATTCCATGACCTGTCGTATCAGCAAGCCCGTCTGTATGCTATTTCACTCAAAGACTCCGGTGTTTATGTGTGCGAAGCTGCTGGCTCCTTCCGATTTGCTGACGGATATGCTTCTGGATGGCTTGTTCAGGAGGTGGACAATCAGCCCACTCCGAACCTCGACATATTCATCGAGGTTATGAAGAAGATCCCTGACCGAAAACGAGTGGTCATCAGCTACAAGCACCTCCGCGACCTCCACACTTCGAACACAAGTATCATCACCATGGACCGTCATTGGCACGCCAAGATGAGGATAGCAAAGCGCAATGATACCACCGGACTGTGGGATTTCAGCACTCTCGCTGATGCTGTGCCTGCCGTACCCCCGATCCCGCGTCGGGCAAACTTTGTCAAGCTCAGTTCAAAGTACCCTGAAGCTGTAGACATTGTACGAAGCTTTGTGCGCGTGAATGTGACAATGCCAGTCAAGCTCGACGGATTCCCCAAGGCGCATAAGCAAGGCTACGGTTTAGTTGTAGATGCCGAGCAAGGTCTTGTTCTAGTGTCGCGAGCTTTCCTACCATATGATCTCTGCGACATCTCTTTGATCATTGCCGACTCAATCTTCGTTCAGGCGAAGGTAGTCTTTATGCACCCGCTGCAGAACTATGCTATCATCAAGTACGACACCTCTCTCGTCAATGCGCCAGTTAAGACGCCGAAGTTTGCCACTGAGTTCGTTAAGAAAGGAGACGAGACCATTTTCTTTGGTATGAACCAGAACTTCAGGCCGGTCGTCGCGAAGACCGTGGTCACCGATATCTCGACCGTCGCCATTCCCGCGAGTGCAATTACCCCTCGTTACCGCGCCACCAACTTCGACGCTATCACCGTCGATACTAACCAAGCTTCGCACAGCGCTTGCGGTGTGTTGGTCGCTGAGGATGGCACAGTTCAGGCATTGTGGCTGTCCTACCTCGGTGAGCGCACCTCCCACGGCGGTAAGGACGTCGAGTACCATCTCGGCCTTGCGACTCCCATGATCCTGCCCATTCTCAACGAAATCAAGAGCGGTCGAACACCCAAGCTTCAGATCTTGAACGTCGAGTTCCAGACCGTCCAGATGAGCCAAGCTAGAGTCATGGGCGTGGACGAGAACTGGATCGAGCGATGTGAGCAAGAAGATCCGGAGCGCCATCAACTCTTCATGGTGCGCAAGGTCGACTCAGGCCACGAGGAGGGTCTGCAGGAAGGAGACATACTGCTCACGCTCAACGGCACACTCGTTACCCGGTCCTCGCATCTTGATGTGATGTACAGCAACGAGCACCTCGACGCCGTCATCATCCGAAAGCGCCAGAAGATGAACTTGAAGGTCCCCACCGTACCAACGGGCGACCTAGAAACCGACCGTGTAGTCAGTTTCTGCGGCGCCACACTGCACCGTCCCCATCAAGCTGTGCGCCAACAAATCAGCAAAATCCATTCCGACATCTACATCTCGTCGCGCGCCAAGGGATCACCTGCTATGCAATACGGCATCGCGTCTACCAACTTCATCACGCATGTCAACAACGTACGCACGCCGAACCTCGACGCCTTCTTGGAAGAAGTCAAGAAGATTGGTGATAACACGTACTTCCGTCTGAAGGTCATTACTTTCGATAACGTCCCGTGGGTCGCTACGCTTAAGAAAAACGAACACTATTTCCCTACCATCGAGTATGTCAAGGATGCGAGTGAGGAGCTGGGCTGGAAGAAAATCATCCACGAGTGCGATGCGGGTGGTGCGCGGGATGAACTTGCGCCGGATGAGAATGAGAGGGAAATGCATGACGATGAGGAGATGGAGAGTAAGGCGGTCAAGCCGATGCTTTAAACAATGTGCAGGAAGAGGCTATGATAATGGGTTGGTGGCGGGAGGAAGATGGCGGTGGGTAGCTCGAGACGGGCATATGCATTAGAGGCCTTATACCCTCCGCTTCGGGCGTTATGTGGACTAAGCATTCTGACTCCACGCTGTAACAATAGATGGCTCTGTCAGTGTCTGGGTAGATGGAATTTTGCGACGGTACATGAATAGTTAAAATCGAGCATATCGCATCTGTATGTTTAATCAGTGGGCCGAAGTGAGGACGATGTGAATGGACTGCTCGTTTAGTCTTACGTTCGTTAGCGAGCTTAGCTTCGACCTTGTCATCGTGCTGTTGTGGCTGATCATGAACGACTGACGCAGTGTGTGTGTGTGCCTTGGACTAATATATCTTTATTGCTTTTATGTATGTCTTGCTTTCGCGTGGCTGGGGCGGAGTAGAGTGGACCGGACCGTTGCGGGTTCTCGAGCGGATTTCGCTGTTGGGAGCGGGTTTTCACGTGGGATGGGATGGGATGGGATGGGGATTTATGATATGGTGCATGCATAGGGTCGGAGGAAAGAAGTCCTGTATACGGCCGAAGCTAGGGTTTATTTAGTAGTACTGCTAAGGGTGGTGAGATTTGCGGAGTTAGAGTATTGTTAGACCGTAATGTAGATGTTATAGGATAGTGTTGTCATGTAGGTATGTATACTTGTCCCTGTTTAGTACAGGCTTTACAGGCAACTTATACATGTATGCTATATTTAATACTGTCTGTACACTGTACAGAATAGTTTCTTAGTGTTAAAACAAGCTTATTAACTAAAATTCTAGTATTATTACATGAAAACCTAACTGAATATACTTATTACAAAGGAAAAGGACAGATATTCAGACCGTACAGAAGAGAACCCCTCTATCTACCCCTGCAATCTAGCCCGTACAATAGAGGCTTACTACCTATTATTATCGTAATAGTCACACCTGTTGCCTAGAGACTGCTAGATACAAGAGGAGCAAGCTCTACCTTAGAAACTAGGAATTGTACGGCATCCTAGGAAAGGACCTGACCTCCTGCCTACTCTGCACCTCTAATAGCAGGGCTTATCCTTATCTGCACAGCTCCTGCTGTAGATTAAGAGCACACGGAAATAGCCCTCTCTCCTAATAATCTTAGCAACAAACTTGTACAGAACTGTATTAATATGCACCTCTACCTCTATATCCTAGGAAGGCATCCTACAAAGCTATCTCTCCTCCTCCTATGCGCACGAAGTTAGCTTTATCTACAAGGCAGTTAAAGGTATTTATACGTTAACAGCTAGTATCCTTAACAGAGCCCTATTAGCAACTAAGCTAGTAGGCAGAATTATCCTCTTCTTGTTACTTACTGTACGAACAGTTAGAGTCCTAAAAACCTAACTAGAAATAACATTAGACTAAGTAACAAGCGCTATCTCGTACGAAGATTCTGCATCTTAGTTAGTAAAAGATTACTAGAGAGTAGATAATTACTATACAGAGAGGATAGATAGAGAGGCTAAGTAGTGTGTAAGCTAAGATAAAGTTTTCCCTGCACGGATGTGAGAAGAAAGAGTTAGATAAAGCAGAAGGGAAAGGCAGAGGCAGGAGAGGCCTATTCTTATACCTCTCTAAGAGACCTAAGAAGCTTAGTAACTAAATAGCTAGCTAGCACGAACACTAGGGCACTAAGCAGGTTTCCCCTTATTGCGCAATATGCCCCCTAGCATACCTTACTACTTAAACTACTGCACAAGCTTTCCCTAGGCTTCTGCACAAGGATTAGAAGATTGTAATTTAATTTTGTACTACACTTACTGTTTAGCCTTATATACAGCCTAATAGATAAAGCTCTATCTATCTGTACCCCTACAAGGAAAGAAATAACGCTAAACAGAGGATAGTTAGTACCTTAATTAAATTCTGCATAATAGAAAAGAGCCGCACGATAGAAAAGAGCTGCACAAAGGGATTTAACACTAAAAGAGAAAAGTTCTAGTGTCTATACACTGTACAGAATAGTTTCTTAGTGTTAAAACAAGCTTATTAGCTAAAGGATTTAGGTATCCCTACTAAAGGATTCAGGTATCCTAATCCAGGTAGTGTTCAGATAAGACTCAGGTAGATAGACAAGGGTAGTTCTCTATAAGAAGCCTCTCTTCTCGTACAGAGAAGAAGGCAGGCTAAACGAATAGATTTATATCTTGTCCTTATTGTTACTTTCCTTTTACCGTACAGTACTCCCTGCTGGTCCTGGCATAGGACCGTACACCCGCTCTACTCCCTGCTAGTCCTGGCATAGGAGAGCGTACCCACTCACCTGGCAGAGCTACTGTCGCGACAAGAACCATTAGTTGTTGATTAACTGACAGATACTGTATATGTTTTCTCTATTGCAACTTGTTACCGTTTCGCTTCCCTGGAAAGGGAAGGATTCAGGGGCTGAGTCACCAAGAGGCCTTGAAACAAGGCACTGTATTGTACCGGTGAATTGGTCAGGGGATTGGTCGACGAAAATGTTCTTCAGGGAAGGGACGTAGTGCCAACCTTAAAACAACCTCGGGAGGCCACCATTTGACCAATGTGCGATCTCCGCTTACGGACCATCTGTGGCGCTGTCAGTAGGAAGCTTTGGCGAGTCTCTATCTCACACGTGACTTGCACGAGGATACGAAGATACAACACACATTGCGCGGACGAGTGCGTCACCCAGTATGCAGGGCAGCAGGACTCTTGAAAAGAGCCTTGCATCATATCGCACACGATCTGTAGGCTATGGCTCTGCTTGACCATACCACCGGTGGTATGTAAGCTTTGCTGCGCCACCAGCCAACACCCGAACGATGACATGCCAAGACGATAACTTCTAACCGAATGTGGAGGCGCTTGCGAGGACTTTTGGACGACGGTCGATGAATTAAACATGCTGTACCCACGGACCGGGAGAACATGTATTCCGACGGTCCATCGATTCCTGATATTCCCGACGGCTTTCGTTTCCAGCTGCTGGGGAAGGATCATTATAGGCGGTTGTCAACTACTTGGTCAATGAGCGTACGGGATTCTTTTCCATCTTACGGCCGGTATTACAGCCGATTTCGAGAAGTGTGGCTTTGTTGCTGTATCTCATTCGAGAGGCTCCCGAGCTGGAGGGTCTTGGGCCAAGAGTAGAAGCTTGATCAGGCGGGACGGAAGTATAGTACGGAGTAATGGGTGCTTGACTGATATTGGTCAATCTGGACACGGTTGGCGTCGTCGTATGCTTTTGACTGTAGTCGTGTGTGAAAGAGGCGGAGCCTGAATATAGCTGAAGCGGATTGCGGATTTGGGGTCGGTCTATATGAAGGAATCCATGTAGGACTCGTCGAGGATGGGAAATATATAGATCGAGGGTTGTTTGTGTACTCTTCTTTCCGTTAGCCTTTTAGCCGTTGTACCTCTTTTAAGAATTTCTTGCGAGATGCCGTACACCGGGAAGCCGAGCAAGGGGTGCGGGACTTGCAAAAGCCGCAGGATCAAGGTATGTTACTCATCTTTCGTTGCCCCATCTTCGTCTACAAGGCTACAAATGACGTTCATATCGACCGCCGCTTTCGGTCTCCGATCATGCTTGCGAACGGAGCGTGGGGAATACGTACTAATCGAGCGCTAGTGTGACGAAAAGCGACCGATATGTGGAAACTGCATCAAAAGTGGGCGTGATTGTCCGGGGTACCGAGATGAATTCGACCTTATGTTCCGAGATGAGAATAAGGCGATGGCGAAGAAGAGCCGAAGAAATAACAGGAAAAGTCAAGAGACGCGTTCCAAGTAAGCAATATCATTAGCAAGTAATTACGAGGAAAAGATGGAAGGCATCGAAGCGCCTTCTGCCTAGCTCAAAAAGAGGAGCACCTGCCCGGAATGTTGATGACAGAAGCAATGATCAATGTCTAACATTCAACAGTACTCCAAACACGAGTCTCCAGCCCTCTCCAAGTCGTACTTCCCGCTCGGCAACGCCCCAGCTGGCAGTAGAGTCGAGCTATAGACAACTCGAAATCGCCACGCATTATGGGGTGCCTAATGACCAAAACGCATGGAACACGTTCCTCTGGAATCTCCAACACGACGTCCCACCTACCATCACATTAAGTCCCGAATTCGAAGCCGTGCCCTTCTTCTTCCGCAACTTTGTCTCTCTGCCGCAACAGGCGGACTCGATGCGAGGCTATCTCGAACTCTTGTTACCCCTATACAATCGCTCGTCTCCGTCCTCTGCCCTGCATCTAGCGACCGTTGCCGTGTCTCTCGCAGCTTGTGGAAACTATCCCGGTCGGGGGAGCCTACAACCAGAAGCTGCGAGAATATATGGGCAGGCACTCGGCAAGCTGAATGAAGACTTGCAAGATCCTGTGGCTGCAAGGTCGGACGAGAGTATACTTGCTACGTTACTGTTTTCCTTGTATGAAGTAAGTCGGATCATTACTTCTGCAAGATCTCCTGTAGTCTTCACTGCCTTGGCGCGCACCGCTTGAAAGGTGGAAAGCTAATACTCGACAGACTGTCACTTCTACACAGAACACGATTACGGGATGGGGGAACCACGTTGATGGTGCGGTGGCATTGACGAAGTTGAGGGGAACGGAGCAGTTCAAGGATCCGATATCACATGCTGTTTTCCGAGCAGTGCGGACGATGATGGTCAGTGTAATGAAGGAAATGTATGTCGACCGTTTTAACACCTCTAGATCACAAGTTGCGTGCAACGGTCAAAACCAATTGAGGAGCCCTTCCCAGGCGCCGAAGGCTGGATCGGCGGTAACGACATTAACGAAGAAAATGCGGCGAACCGCCTCACTCTCCTCTGCATCAACCTCCCCGAAATCCGCTCACGGGCCAAAAGGATACGCGAGAAGCCCTATAGCCCCTCTATAGAAAAGGAAGTTCTTGAAGTCCGAGAATTTACGCAGATGGTTGACAACAATCTACTACAATGGTACCAGACACTTCCGGATACGTGGTGGCATCGGACCGTTGGCTTCATGAGCGAGCCTATCGAAGACGGTTCTATGTCTTCCATGTGGATGGGCGAACAGCATGTATATCATGATGTACCATTGGCTACTATTGTGAACGACTATCGGGTTTGTCGAATCTTCTGTCAGCGGGTCATTATGAGCTGTACGGAGTGGCTAGCCAACAACCCTGCTCATAAACCCACGCCGACAATCCCCCATTCTGTATACATCATCCAGCAAATGGTTGATGAGATTTGCGCATGCGTCCCATTCCACTTGTCTTACGAAATGCAACCCACTGCGAAGGAGCTTGGCCAAGACAAAAATGGTGAGTCGAAATATTTGTAATAGGTCAATTGCAGAACTTGTACTAACGATTTGGATGATAGCTGCTGAAGCTTTAGGTGGTTATAGTCTTGTCTGGCCTCTATACGTTGGAGCTAATGCCGAAACGGTCCCCCAAAGGCAAAGAGATTGGTTGTTTGGGAGACTGTATCTCATTGGTATGAAATTCGGGTTATCGCACGCCCAAGTCTTGGTTCTTGCAAAGCAACATGTGCTCACGTGTGGGCCTTCGTTTCCGTAGGATGTGGGAATCCCGGTCAGATTTATTTCCTCTGGAGCGACTGTGCTGCTCCGGAGAGTGCATCCTTGTTCTGGCGGAGAAATGATGGATGGTGAAAAACTCCAGTATGCGAGGAAGAGGCTGGGAAGATTATTCCTGCACACAGAAGTCTTGTAGCAACTAATAAATCCCCCTCATAGTCCCCCCCCCCCCCCCCCAACACTTTCATATATGGCCTGATTCTCCTGACAGTGTCAAAAGCCTAGCCATTAGCTGTACACGCAACCTATATAACGACATGGAATCATCTTCACTAAAAACGGTAATTCAAACTACAGCAAAGGCTTCTATCGTACCCCCTCAATAACGACCTTGAACACACCTTCCTCCGCCTTCTTCACCAACTCAAACGCCTTCTCCGCGTCCTCAAACTTGAACCGATTAGTAATCAGCCTCTTCACATCAATCATCCCCGACGCCACAAGTTGTATAGCACTCGGATAACAGCCAGTCGAGTACCTGATAGAGCCCTTGATGGTAAGAGCCCGGATGCAGGCAGTGGTGATCGGAAACATGACGTTCTGAATCCCAGTAAGCATCCATCAAATCTAGACAATTGAGGGGATAGGGAATGGTGATTCATACCTCCTTCCCCATACCAGCCTGCACATACGTCCCCCCCTTCTTCGCGACATAAATACCTGCCTGAATACATGGTTCTGCCCCCGTACACTCGAGCACCACATCCGCGCCCTCCCCCAATCCAAACAAAACCTTAATCATGCCTGCAATCTCTTCCGAATGCGCCATGGGCTCCACGCCCAACTCAGCCTTCGGCGGCACAAACGTCCCATCAGCAGCGAAACTCTTCGCGAACGCCAACCGTGCGGCACTGATATCGACGGCAAGCACTTTCCTCGCTCCTGACGCTTTAGCCACGGCTTGAGCTAGCAGGCCAATCGGACCGGCGCCGAACACGACGACGGTTTGGTTCGCGCGGAGGTCGGCCACTTTGCAGATTTGTACTGCGACTGATACAGGCTCGACTAGTGCTGCTTCTTCCATATCCATGTGGTCTGGAATCTTGTAGCAGTAATCGCTCGCCACGGTATAGTACTTGGCCAGTGTTCCGTCCCAGGGGGGTGTAGCAGCGAAAATGGTGTCATTGCAAAGGCCGTAGGAGCCAGAGCGGCAGTAATCGCATCGACGGCATGGCACGCCTGGCTCGATGGCCACACGGTCTCCTACCTGGAGATTGGTGACGGCGGATCCGACCTCGACGACTGTTCCCGAGCTCTCGTGGCCGAGGATGATGGGCGAGGAGAGAACGAAGTCGCCGATGCGTCCGCGTTGCCAGTAATGTACGTCGCTGCCGCAGATACCGGTTTGGGCAATGTGGACGCGGACTTCGTGTGGGTCGCGTAGGGGAGAGATACTGCGCTTTTCGAAGGCGAGGTCTTTTACTGCGCGGAGCACGAAGGCGGGGTTCTTGGATGGGGGTCCGTTAGTGGGGTTGTATGCGGTGTTGATTTTTGGTTTGGTTATATGCTGCTCACCGTTTCAGTGGTAGTAGCTGAAGCCATTCTTGCGATGCAGAACTGTTCACGATGATTCGAGGAAATCTAAATGGAACTCTCAAAACCAAAACATAACAAAAGGCAGCCAGAAAAAGAGATCGCAGACACGAGGCTTTGTTTTCTTACATCTCCCCCGCAGCAGGTAAACAGGACCCCACGTGCGGGGTGCCGTGCATGCCCAAGTGTGGAGAGCTCAAAGGTCTATGGTGGATACTGTAGTTATGTCACTTATGTGGGTATGCGTATGTGTTTCGTCGTGATGGGTGGATGCATGTATCTGGTGTTGATTGACGAAGTGTGCACGTGGTGTCTTTAGACGGGTCGCTCCTCCCACAAAAGTCCCATCCGCCCTCGCCAATCAAAACTCCAGTCGAAGATTCAAATTGGTATCTAAGCCTGCATATACGCTCAGCGAGGTTCCCATCGAAAAGGCTCCAGACTCCAAGATTCAAATTCAAACATCCCCGCCCATTATTTTTGGGGACACCCGGATTTCGCTGCCGCTTTGTGTACATACAATTGGTCCAAAGAAATGCCATGAATAATGTTGTTCTATGCCGGGCCGTGATGACGCAGAGATTATAAAAGTACAAGTGGTGGCTGGTTGGTATGCCGCTGTTAACGCCTGGAACGCGTCCCGAATAACTGCCAAAGATACATGTACATGTGTACTGCGTACCGATCCTGGAGTTAGCAGTGTCACATCATTACTGTCATTGCATATGCTGCATATTGCCCATCATGTTCATATTCATGGCACCCGCGTTGCTGGGGAGCTGCATATTCGGGGGCAGGCCCGCGCTGTTCGGCGGCTGCATGCCCATGCTGTTCTGCAGGCCCGCGCTGTTCGGCGGTTGCATGTTGGTGGGCATACCGGGCATGCTGGATTGCGACGACGTGGAGTTGAGGCGCTGGGGGCCCGGCGATGCCTTGGCTTGTGCGCCTCGCCAGCCAGGGAACAGCATCTGCAGTTTGAGGTACAGCTTCACGAGCTCGTCGGGCGTCGCGGGCGCATTCATGATGGCGGGGCCGGGCATCATCGACTGGCTCGGTTTGCTGTGCCGTTCTGCGCTTTGCGCGAGGAAGGCGAGGTTGGCCTGCAGTCGGCGCATGCAGCTGGAGCAGTCAGAAAGGCTTCGTCGAAGGGCTTGGGGACGGGGACATACTCGCGATACTCGAGCGACGACTGCTGCTGCTTGTCGCCGTCGGGCACAGTAGGGCCGATATGGCCGGTCTTGCCCTGCGTGTGGAGCTCGTCAACCTCCTGTATGAGCAGCTGGTTGATGGAGAGCAATGTATCTATCCGCTCCTGTTCGCGCGCCTGCGTCGCCGGTGACACGGGCGACTGCATCTCGGACTTGACGGGCGTGGACTGCATCTCAGACTTGACCGGGGTCGTCGCAGCCATGTTCGGCTGGTTGTTCGAGGGCACGCTCGGCGACCGGTATGGGGGGACGCTGTTGTGCGCGCTCGACTGTCGCTGGTGGGCGAACTGGGGGTGCGCCGGCGACGACGACAGGTTATGGGCGAATGGCGCGTTGCTATACGGACTCGGCGACGATGGCTGTTGCAGTAGCGGGTTGCCTGCGATCATGTTAGACGCGCCGTCCATGGCTGCGGTAAAGGGACTGCTGACCTCGAAGCTGGCTCTGAGACAAGGGCGGCATCGTACCCCCGGCGGTAGCGCCACTCAAGGCGGCTCCGGACATGCCACTGCTCGGGAAGCCACTCGCCTGCCCATTATTGGTGAACTGCTGGCCGTAGGGGAGCTGTAGCCCAAGCCGAGCCTGTGGGTCATGTTGTTGCGGGGGTGCAGGAGAGTATCCGGCAAACGAGGGCTGGGGACTATTATTACTGAACGTTGGGTAATCCATCCCGATGGCTACTGTATCATTGGGCACGTTGCACAACGCGTTTAGAGCGATGATCGAAGTAGGAATTACGTGGTGGTGTGATAAGGTGAAGGGCCTTTCGTAAGACGAGCCCTGTCTGTGGCGACGATCGCCGGCGCGAGTAGGCGAACACCACCGTCATCGCCGCCGTCGTCTTCACGCCCACGACTCCGAAGACACGGTGGGGGGGGATAGATAGAGAGGCCGAAGAGGAGCAGAGGAACGGCCAGGGCAGGCCGCACATGCTTGTCTCATTAAAATGCCTGCGTCGCCTCCACGCACAAAGCAACTTGGATCGACTATACCCTTGTCACGCTTGGCTCCACATCCAGATCCGACCCGTAACGAGTCGTTCCGGTGGGACGACGCCGTTGTCGACATCTTACCGTAGCTTCTAGCCCTGCCCTATGGCGTCCTCCCGTGGCCACTGTCAGAACGCCCTTCGCTTCCGCCCTGTCCTGCATGATGCTAGTCATCACTGTCTCTGAACCAAGACTCGAGACGAGAGAGCCGAACATGGAGCAACTAGAACTGATGCCGACACTTGACTCTTCCTGCTCACTATTCATTACGACCCAGAGAGAGGCCGGCAGCGAGAAAAGCGTATTCTAGTCCGAGAGATCCAGTAAGGGATTTGCAGGGTAATGCTGGGGCGTCGAGGATGGCGGAGCTATGGGAAAGTATGAAGGTAATGTAGACTGTTTTCCTTGATCTAGTAGTCAGGTAATATGGCAGGTAGGTATACCACAGCGGCCTCATCTTTCGAACCATCACGTACGTCATACCAACTACACCAAACACACAACCCAACATCACATGCTCCAAGCAAAATGCATAGGCACCCAGACTCACAAACACCCTATATAAGTTGTATTATCTTCAAAAATCAGTATCCCTACGGCGAAGAGTGGCACCCCTTAGGCTGTAGTTAGGCTTCCTCCTTTTAGTACGCAATGGTAGGGACAAGGACGGCAGTCCTTTTTTGGAGTTTTTTTGGAGGGTTCGAGTTCGAATCGCGATGTTGTAGAAACTTTTTTTTGGATATTTTTGGGTGGAGATGTAGGATAAATGGTAGTTTAGCTGCGGCAGATTGCTTCGCATGCGGTGCATGACTGATATATATATGTATTGTATGTATGTGTCTAATTGAAGCAATGATTGCTAATATCGGGAATGTATGGCATGGCCTGATTGACGTCTTTTTGAAGAGGTTCTGTGTGGTAGAGGTACTCCTTCTCCTAACCTTCACTCATCCCTCCACCGTACCCGCATGGTGGCGTACACCAAACATTTCTCCGGTGAGAACCCTATTGCCTAACGGTGTCACGACCATAGGTATTGTACCACCGGCTTCCAACTCCCGCTCAACCGGTCTCAAATGGAGGTTTGTAAGAGTGTGTCTGTTATCATGTGGTAGGATGTGGATCAGAGCGAGGCCGATATGGCCGGCTCACGCAGGATGGGCTGTAGCCTGAGGGAGGGCGGTGCACAACAAACGACGCTACTCTCTGATACTGCTTATCTCTGAGACATACTAGCACGTCCTTGTATTGTACAAGGGTGGAGCATGAACGGGTTGCCCCCTCCCCCTGTCGCCCTTAGCGTCTTGGCCGAAAAGACGGCCGATTTCTCAACTCTCTGAGAGTCAATTTTGACGATTTCTGTACGATTTCGAGCTCAATTCTGCTGATTTTTGAAGTTGATAGTAGGAAGGATAGTCAAATTGATCAATAGACGCGTAGAAATGGGCGTTTTAGCTCGGATCAACTGTTGATCCGGCCGTGCTGACGTAGGATTGTTGTGATTCCAAGAAGACGCGTGATTTCTTAACACTCTCTGTACCCTCACTGCCTCTGTACACGTTTAGTTATT
>MU006785.1:1404261-1490216 GCA_010093635.1 Massarina eburnea CBS 473.64
AAGGAGGCCATACTAAGTGGTAGTTGTGGGAAATATGCCGTCTTTCTAGAATCGGGCAGCGTTTTAGTCAATTCTGAGGCACTTATGTGCGCCAAGACCTCCGGAACAACCATTAATCCGCGCCAAAAGGCCTATTTAGAGTAGTCTATTGATCAATTTGACTATCCTTCCTACTATCAACTTCAAAATCGAACTCAAAACCATCAAAAACCGTCAAAATTGACTCTCAGAGAGTTGAGAAATCGGCCGTCTTTTCGGCCAAGACGCTAAGGGCGACAGGGGGAGGGGGCAACCCGTTCATGCTCCACCCTTGTAGTTACACATCCCCTCCCATTACATCCGGACGGGTACCCTCCTTAGCGCGAACTATACTTGACACCTGGGCTCACAAAAAGTTACCAAGGTGATGCAAAAGAGCGTGTTGAGCTCCACGGCCTGCAGTCGTGTCTACGGTCGTGCCTTGGGTCGTGGTGGACGGGTAGCTGCCGCTAAGCTAAGCCTTACGGGTAGTCTGATGCGTCCGGTGAGTGACCGCTGTCCTACCTGTCAGAACATGGTTTCTGTTGTGACGGAAAACGGCTCACCGGAAGCGGATCGTTGGTCTGATTTAGTCGCCGGGCTGCGCTTGCACAGAGTTGCGACCAAAATTGAGTTTGTGTGTACCTTGCCACTTAGTACTCGTCGCCTGGCTGGTCCTGAGCCCGAGCCCGGTGTCGTCATCTCTTACTTGAACGAGGAAGGCGCAGCTCGTGGCATGGTTGTCCCAGATAGGAAGCCACCAAGTCTTGTGGCCAGCACACCACTACTAGTAAAACTCTGGAAAACTCTGAAGCACGCAGCCCTGTCACCGACATACTCCGGACTACTCAGAGAGGGCCGTACCTTGGTCACATTATTGCTGTTAGTCACAAATGAAGGTCAGGCACGCATGGTGAGAGAAAGCTGAACACGGCACTGGAGCCAGCCACCGAAGCCGTCTTGGCGCCTCACCGCACCACGGGCTGTGCAAGACCACGTTTCTCTTAAAGGGCGGGCGGGGTCCGGTGAGGCTGCCGAGGAGAAGGAGAGGTGAAATAGTCGCATGGCTTATAGGTAGGTGGTGGTGGTGAGGTTGCGCAGCGTTAGGTTGGGGGCCGGGATATGGCGGGGAGCAGCGACATCACGAGATCCGGGGGGGTTTGATAGATATATATAGGTGTACATATAATAGATGTCTGCAAAGGGGGGTGTCGTGTGTCAGTCTGCAGTCGAGTTTTCCCTCTGCCCTATGGGCGTCCTCGCAAAGTACGTCATCAACGAAACTGGGCAGCAGCCCTCTCTCACCCACCATCTACCCATTGCGCCTGATCGCCCAACACCACGACTTCTTGTCGCGCCTGACCATCTTCGTCTCACCGACCTTCTCGTCCTCCTGTAACCCCACCCCATTCTATTCCCATTCCTACAATACAGCACAAACTGCCAATCACCCTGCGAACTGTGCGCATCATAACATCGTTGCGCCGCGCATCCCCCGCGCTGCCAGTCACTCGATCGGCATCCTGCAAGTTCCCGCCTCCACCCACGCTACAATTCGACACCGACCGGCTGTGCACTACTGGCCCTCTCCCGCTTCACCATCGCCTGTCGCATCCCCCGACCTCGAGCAGCCTACGACGCACGACAATCTAGCAAACAATCCCGCAGCTAACCGCCTGCCAGTCGTGCCAGTCGTGCTTGTGCGCCATGTCGACCATATTTAGAGCAGAGCGCGAGCGGGACTGGGAGACCGGCTCCCACGGAGCTCCCCGCAGCTACACCACCGTTAAACGCTACAAGGTGCCCGACCACTCCCTGGAAGAAGACGTCTACGAATCTGAAATGCGCCTCGTCCATCGCCCCCGCGATCCAATTGAGGAGCGCCGCGAAGTGCGCGAGTACATCATCGATCGCGACGAGCCGAGAGAGCGCGAGGTCCGAGACTATCGATACGAAGTGGAGCGCTCACCCTCCCCGCGTCGTGAGGTCCGAGAATACCGCATCGAACGCGAGCTGGAGCGCTCCCCGTCGCCCGTGCGGGAGTACCGAATGGAACGCCAGTACGAGAGGGAGAGGGAGAGGGAAACTCCCCACGACACTCCCTACGGCGATCTCGAGAGGTATTCGAGGTCTACCGAGTACTTCCGCCCCGAGCAGCCTCCGCCCCAGCCCATCATTATCCGCAACGAGGCTCCGCAGCCCATCATTATCCAAGAGTCTGCCCCGCAACAGATCATCGTACGGCGCGAAGAGCCGTCTTACGAGGTCATTGAGCGTGCCGAGCCAGCACAAGATAGGCCGATTGTGCGTCGTGAGCCCCGTGACGAGGACTACTACTACGAGCGCAAGATCACAGAGGTGGACCGGGGCCGTTTGGAAGAAGACTACTATGACGACCGCGACTACGGCCGCGGCCGCTACCGAGAGCGCGATGCTTACAGCGAGGATGACGTGGTATACATTCATAAGGAGAAGGATACCTGGGGCCGTGACCACAGTCCCAACCACAAGCGTCATCTCGCCGAAGGAGTCATCGCTGGGGTAGGAGCGGCTGAGATTATGAGGCATCACCGCAAGAAGAAGGGAGAAGATCCGGGTCACCATGTTCGATCAACTGTCGGCTACGGCGCCCTAGGTGCAGTTGGCGCCGAAGTCGTCAGTAGAATGAGGAATCGGTCTAGGTCCAGCTCTTACGAACGCGACCCACGGGGCCGACGACACCATAGGAGTAGGTCGTCATCGCGGGTCAAGAAGCTTGGTACTCTCGCAGCCGTTGCGGGTATTGGGGCTCTCGCCTACGCTGCAGGCCGCAAAAACAAATCCGCAACGCCGGTTGTCGAACATCGCCGGAGTAGGTCACGGCGTAGGAAGTCTTCCGTCTCGAGGGGGGCCTCGCATTCAAGACGTAGGTCGTCGAGCAGGCCCGCCAGCGAGACCGCTCTCAACCCGGAACACCGCAATCGTCGAGCTGCCCAAGTCGGTCTTGCCAGCGCTGCAGTGGCCGGTCTCGTCGAGCGCCGGATCAGCAAGTCACGCGAGCGAAAGGGTAGCCGTAGCCGTAGCCGTAGCCGTGTACGTCAAGGCATTCCTATTGCTGCTGCAGGCGTTACTGGTGCGGCAATCACGGGTCTGTATGAGAACCACAGGGCAAAGAAGGAGCTCAGAGGAGCGTCAAGATCGAGATCAAGGTCAAAGTTAAAGTCAAGGTCAAAGTCAAAGTCAAGATCAAAGTCAGTTCGCAGTCGCTCCAGTAGACGTGGTAGCACAGTGAGTGACACAGGTCTAGTCGAGTACGGTGGTGATCCGATCTACTCGGATCCAGCCGTGAGCCGTCGAACCCGCGATTACGATGACCCGGCAGACCACAGGAACAGGCATCGGCACTCTTCTTCCTCGAGCGACGGAGGACGTCACCGACATCGTTCGCGATCAAGCCGCGGTCGGAGCAAGAGTCACACTAGACAAGCAGCAGAAACGGCGGCGGTTGCCGGTGTAGCTGGTTTGGCTGCTCACGAGGCAGCCAAGCGGCGAGATAGCAGGAAAGCTAAGAAGAGGGAACGACAGCGTAAGTTGAGCCAAAGCCCATTGAGGGGGCAGGTTTACTGAGCCATCATCAGGACGAGAAGAAGACTCAGCCTACTCCACCGGCAGCTATAGTCCTCCTCCTACCACAGCCGATGGCACAGATACCCGCTACTTTCCCGAAACCAACTACTTCCCTCCTCCGCCTAGCCAACCCATCGATACCCACTACGCCCCTGAAACACAATACCCACCATACAACCCATCAGACTACACTTATCCCCCCGGCAACATCAACATGGCCCCACGGACCGGCTACACCCCACCGCCTGAACCCGGAAACCCGTATGCTAACCACCAAGATCCCCGGTACCGGCGCCCGGATGACAATGTGAGTGCACATCAGTCGCAGCCTGCACACCCCCTTTTAGAGAACATGTCTACGCGTGGTGGGTCTAGACTACGGTCTACCCATGATTACGAAAATTTGGATGTTAGCTGGGCTAACCATGTGCCCGTCACAGATGGTCTAAACCGTCCAACCTCCATCTCGGAACCTGTGCGCAACGGGTACGTGCCGCACTACCAACAACAATCTTATTCGCCTGTGCCTGTTCCGGTCTCCGTCAATCACTACCCTCCTGCTCCTGCCCCTCCTCCTGCCGTTTCCCGTTCTTCCCCTGCTATGAATAATCGTTACTCCCCCTCCCCTCGTTCCTCCCCCCTGGAAAATACATATAATCCCCCCTCCCCATTCGCCCCGGACCCTGTCGCCCCGCAAAGTGCCAAATCCGTCCAATTCGATCTGAACCCTCAAGCCCTGTCGCCGGATCGCCAACCCTCCCCCACTCCAACAAATATCGACGAACACGAAGGTGACGAGGATGCTTGGAGGGATTTGGATCCGAGGGAGCCTCCTCGCCGAAGTAGACATCGTAAGAAGGACTCTCATCGTCATGGGCATGGGCATGGGCATGGGGATAGACATGCAGATAGAGAGAGGGATAGGGCGAAGGCGAAGAGGAAAGAGAGAAATGGTTCTCCTGCCCCGTCTTCGGACTCGGATACTACTATCGATTTGCCGCCAAGATTCGACGAGTATGGTCACAGGAGAGACGAGGGGGGTGGGGAGAGGGAGGAGGTCCCGTTGGTCAATAAGTTGGGGAGTGTGATTGCTGGCCTTTTTGGATAGATTTCTTGTTCTTTTTTTTTCTTATGATATTTTGTGTTTCTTCTCTTTCCTCTTCTTAGCTCTCTGGCTTTGGCTTTCTAATTTTGGGTTTGGTTTTTCTTAATTTCTATTATCTTGTCTTCTCTTGTCTTGAGTCTTTATGTTTTCGATTTTGGTTTCAGTCAGGGAAGGAGACTCCCTCCCCTCTCTTAGTGATGAGTCATGATAGAATGGATGATGAGTATGGTATGGTACATGTAGCGAGTTTCTTTTTCATTATCTGAACGATTTCTTTTTCTTCTCTTTTCGTAGTAATAGGAAGTAATACTAGACATTCTGATTGCGATCAATCTCGTAACAATGATGTTTTATTTTATATGTGTATGCTCTATTTCTCAGTGTGTGAGACAAATGATAAGATGGTGTGAGATGGGGGAAGTAGGAGGTGGGAGGATAAGGGTAGGAATCAGCATGTCAATATGCGGCATGGAATGTTACGAGATTGCATGAGGGGGAGTGACAGGATGGAGGGGGTGGAGGCAGTGATGGTTACGGTTGTAGATAGGATAAACGGTGTAACTGTGGCAGAGCGGGTATCTCAAGCGTCTGCCTGGTATGATCTCGATTATGTGCCCTGCTGATAAGGATGTGCTCCGAAGTCCTTGTTAGGGAGAAGAATGCCTGGCCTAGGCAGTCATTATTGCTAGAGTGGCACGAGTTGGCGAGGTAGATGCAGTGATGATGCGGGACGGTATGGGCTATGTGGGTGAGTAGAGAAGCTGAAGCTGCCTTGATGCCTTGCTGTCCTGTTTGGTTGGTGAAGACGAAAGCAGTGTCTGACTTTTGATACATGACCTTCAGCGTGGGGTTGGTGCAGCTTAGCTACGGACTTGTTGCAAGAAGGTTCGTTCAATCGATGTTGTTCAATGTTTCATTGGTCGTTTGGGCTGCACAGTACCGTGTTTAGGAATGCGCGAATGTCTTCAGTGGCTAGCACATATCTGGCGTCCGGTCAAGTAGGTGGATAGTATAAGTCATACAAGGAGAGATTCTGCCTTATCCTCAACCACCCAACCAGCATAGAACTTCCAACAGCACCCAGCGACTCAATACGTCCACACCGTTCAGTTCAAGCCCACCAACAGCAAAATAGAAAATAGATACGGCACAAAAGGAGCAACAAGTAACAATGCCGAAGAAGTCGCGACCAACACCACCAACATAAATCTTACCACGGCGCGGTGCCGCAGAGCAAGGCGACAGGCGCGCGCCTTGCAATGGCTTTCGCGCGGATGTGATATGGCGAACGTATCCGGAATCCTATTCGTTCGCACAATGCCTCGCCGTACCTGACGAGGCAGTGCAACGACTGTGCTGAGAAGACTCGACGACGGCCAGCGCGACTAGCGACCATCTACCATGGCTGTGGGATGTCATGGGATGCGCGTGTATGCAGAGTGGGTATCCGGTCTTTCTGGAAGCATGTATGCTAGAGGCGCAGCACTTGCAAAGTCTTCCTGACATCACCAGCCTCATCTCACGCTCACCTCCGAGGCTCCGAGTATCGCTGGAAATAAACTCCACCCGCCCCACACATGTCCGTACATAGGGCTGCGCGGCCCAGTAGTACCTAGGTAGTAGACCCGGTGTATGTATGTGAGAAAGCGGCGGCGCGTGACCTTGTCTTCTTTGAGGGTCACCTGATCGGCTAGTGTATACTAGTACCGAGAGCGAGCCATGTTGACGTCGAAGAAGGAACAGATGATAACGGATACGAGGTGTGAAGGGGGGAAAGGGATTAATTCTGCCTTGGTGGCCACTTGGGTCTAGGATGCTCACCGGCGCGATGAGCGATGCTGACTACGGAGGTTTGGGGGGCCTTACGGACCTGAGGTGCGGCCGTGTTAACCGGACCATCGCACGTGGCGCATGGGTGCTGCATGTGTATTGTAGACATGAACATGGAGGTGTGAAACCGTTTTGCAGGGCCGTGAAGGAGAGAGGAGTTTTGTCCCGCGTTTGAAGAGCTGGTGGTGGTGGTGATGGTGGTGGTGTGGTTCGCCCCGCGCATTCACGCTCCCCGACCGTTCGTGCAAGCGCAGTGATCGCAGTGAGAGACATGTCATCTCGGGCGAGGAAGTAAAGACAAGACGGGTGAGAAAGAAAACACAGCCCCTTCCCAAGCCTCTTGACTTTGGTTAGGCCTGGCACTACCACCGACTCTACGGCGTCGGTAAACGGCAAGGGCTGTGGTGCTTGCTAGCTTCCCCGCTTTGAGAGCTGCTCCGGGTTACGTAGACATGGTGGTGCAACTCCTGCGAAGTATAAAGGCAAAACAGACCTCCGCCCAGCATCCCAATGAGTACATTCCACGAGTCCCCGCACTCTTATAATCAAGAACACCCTTCGCCTCATCCATCTTTGTATTCAACGTCTTCGTCGACTCGTCCTATCATTGACAGCAATACAGTGCTAGGCAACAGGTAGGTAAATGGATCACGCCATGCTCGAGAACCATGTGTAGTCTAACAACAGGACAGTGATAGCAACACAATGTCATCGCAAGCCCCCCACAACAGCTCCGTCAACGGCAAAGCGCCCGTGAACAGCGCCCACCATGACGAGCCGATTGTCAAAGTCCAACCACCGCGTCGCGAAGACCTCCAACCTTCCTATGCGCGCGTCATCAAAGCCGACGACCAAGATGCCGACGCCCACGGCTGGTACGGCGCGATGGTCAACAGTCTAGGCTCCTGCATTGGAACCCTCGGAGCCATCCCATGCTGCTGCGTATGCCCGAATCCGTACAAGCCAGTGCAGCAAGGAAATGTCGGACTGGTCACAAAGTTCGGCCGATTCGCGCGTGCCGTGGACCCAGGACTCGTAAAGATCAACCCACTATCCGAGAGTCTGATCCAAGTCGATGTCAAGATCCAGATTGTTGGTATGTCTGCTCTTTCCCATCCCATCTCACCCCGCCATCGATCAACGAACTGCAACCCTAACACCCTCCCCAGAGGTCCCCCAACAAGTCTGCATGACCAAAGACAACGTATCCCTCCATCTAACCTCCGTCATCTACTACCGCATCACCTCCCCCCACAAAGCCGCCTTCGGCATCTCCAACATCCGCCAAGCCCTAATCGAGCGCACGCAAACCACCCTCCGCCACGTAATCGGCGCGCGCGTCCTGCAAGACGTAATCGAGCGCCGCGAGGAAATCGCCCAATCGATCCGCGAAATCATCGACAAGACCGTCGCAGACTGGGGCGTGGAGGTCGAATCCATGCTCATCAAAGACATCATCTTCTCGCAAGACCTCCAAGACTCGCTATCCATGGCAGCGCAGAGCAAGAGGACGGGAGAAGCCAAGGTCATTGCGGCCAGGGCAGAGGTCGAGAGCGCCAAGTTGATGAGGCAGGCGGCTGATATCTTGAGCTCTGCGCCTGCTATGCAGATCAGGTATCTCGAGGCTATGCAGGCTATGGCCAAGAGCGCGAATTCAAAGGTCATTTTCCTCCCCGCGCAGAACCAGACGGTACAGTCGCAGCTTGCCGCTGCTGATGCGGCGGGCGAGGGTCCGTCGTCCTACGGGTATAGGCCCGGGGGCGGGAATGATGCGCAGCATGAGTATGGGCATGGGAACCCTGGGTTCCAGAGTGCGATCAACTCGCATGTTATCGAGAACATGTAAACTCTCCAAGTAACGTTCTGCTTGGGTTCGGAGTTGCATTGTTGGGTATGGCTTCCTTCCTTCTTCTTTGTAAACTTTTTCCTGTTTCTTCTTTCTTTTTGAAGGCTGAGTAAGTACGGTCATGATACCCATCGGCGTCAATTGGGTCACTCGCTTCAGCTTCGGGTTTAAGGGATATATAATATAATGGCTAAAACAATGCTTTGGTTCCGACCATCCCTTCTCGGCGTAATGGACGGTGAATGCGTGCTACGCCCGGGCAAACAGCGATCGATCTCCGCAATCGGCTGAGTCATGATCCCTGACACAGATCTGCCGCGTTCGTGCATATGATTCGCCTCAAGTCCGGCGACGTACGCCAAGCCGACACTTCTCGTGCCGTATCGTCGCGCTCGGCGCATCTCGACGCCATGCGCAAACCTCCAGCATGTTTTGATGCTTTGTGCAGTACAATAATGTGAACTTTTCCACAGCATTCTGAGCGTTCTTGTGCTTTTATACCCTGCCAACTACTCCGTGTTGTCAGGACCGACGAGAATAGCAGGGGTTTGTACAGGGATAGTAGTACTCAATTTGTCGCTAATATTCATGCGTAGAGAGCCAAGACCTCCAGTTTTGCAGGCAAAAGGTCCGTGCGCTTCATCAGAATTGAACGTCACAGACTCTAGATCATCCAGCTAGAATCACAAGGTTGTAGAGGCTCGTACAGAGGCCTATCGCGGGTTAATTTCATGGTGTTGTAGTTGATTTTAGAGTACTCTAGGCTCCTCTAAACTATATACAGGCAGCGATCGACGCTAGCAAGGCTTTGTGACAGTAACCCTGCTATTCTCGTCGGTGCTGATAAAGGGCAGTAGATAATACCACCTACTCGCCCGTTGATGCTGCGGGGTCACTAGTACTCACTGCGACGAGTAAGTTTCCACGGCTCCTTCACTATTGGGCGAATGGGATGTGAAACACTCTGAAGTCATGATTTATTCCCGACCTCTTCCGCTCCCAACTTCTGCATCGCTCTCGTGTCTTCCTTTTCCAGCTCGGCTGGTGGTGTTGTCATTCTCCATATTGGTTGCTTATCGCCCATCGTCTGCACCTTCCTTACACTACTGTAGTTTCTACGCCGTCGATTGGTCGGCTTGGAGCCTGTCACAGCCATTATATCCAGTACATCAAATCTCAGTGAATGCGTATTGGCCATGAAGCTGACTGCGCAGTGCCTATCGTGCCTTACGCCCATGATGGAGTCGGTCAGGTGCCTCTCCGGGGGCTCCTGCCCGACCTGTCCTCGCCCTCGTCCACATCTCCCGCCATACTTCCTACATACCCTCCGGCAGCGGTATCCATTCCAAAAGACGAACCTTTGAACGTCGCGCCGGACGCCTCCCACGAACCCATCTATCCCACCGTCGACATTGCTATTGAACACCCTTCGCATGAACAACCGGTCGGACCAGCTCCGTCGCACCACTCCCTCGCTTCTGCCAGTGGTCTTTCCAACATCTCGGATCCGCAGATGAAGGGACGGAAGTCAGCTATTGCAGCTGCAGGCACCTTCTTTAGCTTGTTCACCTTCTCTCAGCTATACCAGCACGTTGTATCCCAGAACATATTTGAAGGCTCGAGGGTGGAAGATCAGGCAAACTTTATTCGGTCGTCTCGCTCGTGGTTGGACCGGCGAGTCTGCACCTGGTTTGGGCTTTGTGGATTGGCGCATCTGAATAGGTCGAATTGGGACAAGTTCGAAACCAAGCAGGTACCTGTGTACGCAGGACCCAGGGAGCAGGTAGACCTACGCGAGTTTGCGAAGGATGCGCAAACACTGCCCGAGGACTGGTCGGAGAAGGAATTCAAGGAGCGCGAGATTCCGCAATACGTTCTTGACCATGCACCACTGATTCACCTATACTCGGGGGAGGAGTTTTGGCCCGGGGATATGATAGATCATCTGTGGCACACGACCCCTCATCTCAATTATACCCCGCTCCAGGCCGTGGACGACCATCCCACACTGAATAATCTCGGGAAGCTCAACAGCTGGGGACGCCATGTGTATCTCACCAGTGACGACAATCCCGAAGAAACGCCCCCGCCTGAATGGTTAGCGGGCGAGGTCAATATCCCCAACGCCCCCGAAGATTCAGAACCAAAAGACCCAAATGAGGGTGGTCGCACAGGCGGACATCTTGAGGAAGACAAGGAAAGCGAGGGCTCGAGTTGGTTCAAGTCTGGGAAGGGCGATACGGTGGAAAGGGGAGGGTTTCGCCCGACCGGACCCGCTTCGTCGCCCCATCCAATGCCTACCGACACCCCCGAAGGCGAAGAATGGGTAAACAAGAAGCCAAGCTGGAGACCGGACCTACTTCGTGAAAAGATGAAAAAGAGGGGCCGAAAGGTTGTCGGGGGCAAAAGCGGCGCGCCAGCAGTGCTCATCGTTGTGCCCAAGGACGATGGAGTTGTTGACGCATTCTGGTTCTTCTTCTACAGCTTCAACAAAGGCAACTCGGTCTTCAACATCGTATTTGGAAACCACGTCGGCGACTGGGAGCATACGATGGTGCGGTTCCAGCATGGCGTTCCCAAGGCCATCTTCTTCAGTGAGCACAGTTTTGGGGACGCTTACGTCTGGGACGCGGTGGAGAAATCTGGCAAGAGGGTAAGCCCCACAATATATGAACCTGTCGGATCTAACTAATGCAATGCAGCCTGTCGGCTTCTCTGCGACCGGAAGTCATGCCATGTATGCCACGCCAGGCGTTCATCCTTATATCCTGCCTGGCGGGATTCTTCACGATGTTACTGACCGCGGGCCACTATGGGATCCGACGCTGAACATGCATTCTTATACCTACGATTACCAGAGAGACATGCTACGGAGCTCCAACCTCGAACCTGACGCGCCCACCAGCTGGTTCTACTTTTGGGGCCACTGGGGCGACAAATTCTACCCCCTCAACGACCCACGGCAGTACCAGTTTTTGGGAGAGTACCATTATGTGAATGGCCCTCTCGGACCTCGCTTCAAAAACCTGGGTCGGCAAGAAATCTGCCAAGGAGGCGACACGTGCGTGGTCAAGAAATGGCTGGGTGACAACCACTTGCCCCGTTCGCGCACGAAGCGATATCCCAACGTCGGACAGGGAGAAGAGATGAGTGCAGAGGACGTGCAACGGTTTGTCGGGCCGGAGAAGGGCCCTGCATGATATGAATGATCTACGATAGACGAAGTCGACATTTGTTAGCGATGTTTGCAGTCCTTCATTTTCAGTGTTGCATGGCGCTCTGGATACTGGGACCTGGGGGGTGTCGGCAACTGAATTTTTTGGGGTTGGAAGATTGATGGCAGCCGCACGTTGTACCTGTTGTATCCTATCCTGCTCGAGGGTTTCCCGTTTTGCCGTTTTCCTGGGCTGCTGCTTTTCCTGCTTTCATCGCAAATTGTGGGGTTGGCTATTTCGAGATGGCTAGTGTTGTACTGTAGGTGGTAGAGCTGCATACGCATGCATACACATGTTCATACGATGGGCTTTCGTGGACACAATTTCTTGCATGTTGCCGCGGCATCCGAGGTTCCCAGCCTCCTGCGAGCGCTCCTCCTGCTGGGTTCTTGGTCGTGGAGAAATGCGCGAACGCCACGTACAATATGTTCGTGGCGGTGTGTCTCGCAGCGCATCGAAGGATTTACCATACATACGTTTAGGGGGCTGACTGGCTGGCGGGCCGAAGAGGAGGCTGGTGAAGGCAAAGCAATAATGGCTCATCCCACTCATCCCATCATCAACGAGACAGATGGCGAGACTATGGCGAGCGCTGGGGCTAGCGGGAGGGGGGGACCAGTGGGGACGAGGAGGGGCACGACTGATAGGGTAGGCGGTGACGTGCCCATGTCTCGTATCAGCTTATCTGAGCGATGCGCTGGACGCACCAGTAGATAGTATTGTACATGTCCATCTCCGTTGTTGTGTTTGTGTTCGTCCGTGTTCTGCTGTCGTCCACGTGTGTCCCACCTTTGTTTCCGTGGGTTGCATCTGACTGCCCGCTTGAAACGGCGTACCTTGCGTGCTTGCCTTTGTACATGTCACCCGCCTTGGAGACGTGTTCCGGAGTAATTTACCGTCCCTTTTTTCACCGCCGCTGCCGCTACGAAGAATAGCTTCGCGTCGAAGCGTGAGGCGGTCGAGCAGGAACGGATCCGCGCGAAGCCCACTTAGAACCTATATACACCGACTCTCCGCCGTCCCCCCTCACTAGGTAGCCCCCTTTCTTCCAACTCTTCCACCCACTTCATCGGAACCATGGCCTTCCGACAGCAGCAGCAGCAGCAGCAGCGCCAGACCTCGAGGCAGCTGCCGTACCCCGAATCCGCACTTGCGGACCATGTCGGCAGAACCGAGTCACCGTCACGAAAGAGGCCCCTCGAAGACGCAGAGGAATGGGTTCTCTTCTCTCCTACCGCCGCACCGTCGACTACGGCTCGCACGCACACCACATCCTCCCAGCGAACACCGCGCACAGCTGGACTGTCGCATCTGAGTGACTTTGGCTCCTTCAACACGGCTGCCCGATCCGATCAAGACTACGACAATGTTACGTGCATGGGCACCGAGGAGGGGACGGAATTGGACAGCCTGGATGACGGCCTGTATGCCTTCCACGAGCCGTCGGAATATGCAGGGCCGTCGAGCAGACTGCTGCACAGCGGCGACACCGTGCTGCCCACACATGACGGCATGGGCACTTTCCAGCCCAATGCGGATCTTCAAGAGCACATGTGGCAGTTTGAGACGGCCACACCGAGGAGGCGGCAGCCTCGACGACGGTCGAGTGTACAGCGCCGCTTCGATGCGCTCGCCGAGACGGACGATATGAGCCAGGAGCAAGAACGGCGACAAAGGATCGAGAAGTGGCGGCTAGAGCAGAGCAAGGCGCTTTTGGAAGAAATCGAGCGGGAGACACGACGGAGGCGACGCATGAGCATGGTGAGCGCAGCCCGCAGTCGGGCGGACAGCGCACACCAGAGCGCAACAAGCGAGCCGACGCTGGCAATGAAGTCGGTGCCTGAGGGACAAAGCGAGTCGCCAGATGAGAGCACCGAGGATCTTTCCTTCTGGCAGCGGTTGACGCGGCGGGTCATTCGCGACCTCATGGGCATCGACGAAGAGACACTATCAGTCATCTTCGGCGAATCACTGCCTGAGGAAGCAATGATGACGCCCACGCAAACCTCCGAAACGAAGCCGACGATACATGCGACGCTACAGAGCTTAGAAAGACCCCCAGCATCGGGCGAGGGCTGGCAGCACAGGCTGCTCGAACGCGTCGCCCGCGAGCTCGGCATCCTCGTCCACCAACTTTCCGAACACCCCGGCGCATTCTCAACATATCGTAAGACTCAAGAAACACCCGCATACGCCGGACTGCCTACCACACACTCCACCACATCCCTCGCCACCACCGCTGTCAACACCCCACCCCCGACTATCGCCGAGGAGCCAACCCAACCCTCGGCAGCACCCTCGGCAGCATCTGCGCAGTTCGCCCCGTCCTTCCCCGCCCAACAGCCCGCCGCCACACACAGCGAAGCCTCCCTCTGGGGCATCGAAGAAGAACCCGAATCCGACCCTCTCGACTCCTTTAGCGCGCCCCCAGTTGCCCCACCCGTGCAACCCGTGAACCCAGTCGAAGAAACGGCCAAGGAGAAAGAGTACTGGGAGCGCGAACTCGACGTCAAAATGGTTTTCAACTTCCTCGTCCAACGCTTCTCCACCTCCCGTCGCCCCACCCCCACCACGTCCTCTACCCGTCGCAGCTCCCCCGCCGGCTCAGGCGCAGACAGCGAATACGCGACCACGCGTCGCGCTGCCATCATCCGCCAACACCACCCCCTCGTCAACCAGAGCAGGGCTGCAAGAGGCCAGACTACTCCTACTTCTCTGCCGACTAGCTCCGCCCAAGCCGCTAGTAACAAGCGCAAGGAAGCTCCCGTGGAGAAACAGTGGTACCAAACCCCTGGCGCAAGGAGCCAGGTCCTGAGCTCGAGCTGCGCGAGCCAGAGTACGAAAAAGAGTCGCAAGAGTAGCGGGAGTGGGCGTCCCGGGAGGAATTATTGGGATCTGAGTGGAAGTGTGGGGAGTGGGAGTGTCATTGCTGGAGAGGTGTAGATGTTTGTTTTGATACAGGATAGAAGTGTCATAGATGAGTATGGCGAGGCATGACGACGTTTTGTTTTCTTTTCTTTTTTGCATGGATTATTTGTATGATTGATGGATGGATAAGATATTTATGGGTTACGCATTCTTTTAGATGGATTCACGCTCGAGCGGGTACGACTAGGTACGACTGCAGCATCTGCATCTGCATCTGCATCATCTGCATTTTGGCATTTGGCATTCTCTTTTGTTGTTTTTTCTATTGTTTTTGGGGTGTATTTGGGATGGGAATCGCGCGCTTGCGATTGCGATGTTTCTCGCTCGTTTATGCTTTTTAGTTTCTCGACTTTTGCTTGCTTTGCATGAATTGCGATTGCGATAGATACCATGGTTGAAAAGATATATATATGTGTGTGTGTGTGTGTATAGAAGGGAATGGATTGCAATGGAATGGGGATTTAAAGGGGGGTGCGGACTATGACGAAAAGACGTTTTTTTTTTGTCGGTTGTGAATGTGTGATGTGGTGTGATGTACTTTTTCGTGGTTATTATTTGGGTTTGGGGTTGATGATGGATTGGGATTAATTAGCTAACTAACTAACTAACTCACTAACTCACTAACTAACTTATAAGGTAGGGTGGAGTGGAGCAGAGCAGAGTAGAGTAGATGAAACACTACTGTGGATTCCAAGGAAAAGATCTTTGTAGCTTAGGTAGTAGGTAGAAGTTCGTGTATTGTAAGTACGGTGCGGTACCACCTAGTAGGTCTTTTACTCCTACGGTATCTAGTAGTTGTTTGTATTGTAGGTACCTATTTGCATAGAGGCGGGCCCTATTGTAGTGTTCCTCCCCACCTGGCGGGGCTGCATCTACATATTATTGCACATCATTTAATGTGCCCTTTTTTTTCCCTACTTGTGCTACGTGCCTGTGTAATCGACGTAGTGGGGGTGCGATCGGGGTGGTTTGGATGGAGGGGGTTTGTTTGCTGTTTGGGGAGGGAGTGGGGGGATGGTTTGGTTGGTTTGGTTTGGTTTGGTTGGTTTGGCTTGGTTTGGTCTGGTTTGTTTGGTTGGTTGGTTGGTTGGTTGGTTGGGGGAGTTGGGTTGGAGTCTGAGATACTGGACTGGACTGAGCGATTTAATTTCCATTTATCGTACTGGATTGTATGTGTACACTACCATTGGTACCTCCTTGTGGTGATATGTAGCTAAACACGGCTTTTGCATGTTGGACAGAGAAAAGTTCCATCTGGGAATGAGTTTTCATCGCCTCGGCGTCGGGAAAAAACGGTTGACATGGTAGAAGGGGTGGAGGCGGGGGAGTTTTGTGATGAGTCAATGAAGTCGTCTTTCAAAACAATGTTCCGAATCGCGGTTTGAGTGATTCGTCGAGTGCCGATTTCGGCAAGAACTTCTGCAGATCGTCTCTGAACATACATTCTACCATATGATCTTCGAAAAAACGACAAAGGTCCTCCTTGTTCTTCACTTTCCCGGAGATAGACTTAACAGCCGTTGAAGTGAGGCCAGATGCTGACGAGTCATATCAACCTTGTTTAGGGTTTTATCTCGACAGCGATAGCTACTTGAGAGGCGCTTACGACAGTAAACGAACTGTTGTATACATCGATGGCGAAATCAGCATAGAGGAAATTCTCCAGAAGAGACCTTATTATCCCAGTCCACAAGAACGATACCACTGTCCAAGTTTGCAGCCGACATCTAATACCCATATCTATCTCTAGAACACGGCAAGAGCTCAACACCAATCCGACAGAGCAGCAACGTATCGAATGACTCCCTCAAAGTGGTTAGTCTCGGGATCATGCTTCTCGAAATTTGCTACATTCCAATCGAGGAAATCCTAAAGCCTGAAGACCTTGGACCCAATTGCCAGATCACTGAGACTTCATATCTACATGCTTCACGCCGTTGGCTGATGGGAAACGAAGAGGAGGGCAATTTTTCGTATGCCTTTGTGGAAGCTATCTCGTACTGTCTCCAATGCTTTATGAATCCTGGTGCAAGTTTGTCGAATGAGGCTTTTTTGAAGACCTTGGAACAAAAGGTTTTGGTGCCTTTAGAGATGGAAATGGATACGCTCTTATTTAGACCTTTACAGAGATAGTATTACATCCTGAATCAGGGACCAACGGTGTATTATGAACGAAGGAATTAAACAGTAACTAAGCATGCTGACTTCGGAAGAGGCAACCGCTCGCCACGATCTGCTTAAGAGTCGGAAACATCTTACCCCCCCCCTAGTTATTGGGCGAGTCGGTAGCCCTGGATATCGATTCGCCGGCCTCGGATCCGCAGCCCTCCACTTCCAAGTTGACGATAACGATCTACGCGGGGTAAACGTCCTTTAACCGTGGCACAAATTCCTTACAACCAAGCGTACAATAATGATTAGCTTTGTGTGTGTTCTGGTGCACAAATTCATGCTAGATGGCCACCCTAATCGGTACTTCGACTCTCGCAAAAAGGATATGCATATTATATCTCGCACATTTATGATTTTGAGTAGTTGACGGACCTGTGGCTATGCGGAGACTTCTCTCTCCTGTAGATACCCGAAATATCAAAATTTCATTCCGAACTATATTAAGCATGCGTTGCTAACCTAGGTGCTCGTGCGGAACAATCAGACCCTCTCTATAACATAAATCATATAGCACACTAAAACATGGGTGAGCTGGAAGTTACTTCTATCGGTGTTATTCGAGTAGCAGAGCTAGTGGCCTTTCTCTGGCAAAGGCCGCAACCATGGACGACTCTCAGCCACTGACCCTCGTTCCGAATCTCGCAATCACATGCAACTTGACAAGAGGGACCCTACTGCCCTGATTTCCGCAAGTAACCGCCTAATTAATACTCTCCAACGCGCCTTCATCGAACTATACAATGATAGAGAGATCTCTAATCACATCTGGATAACTTCTATATGTGTGCCTAGTGTAGAACATGTTTACCATCATGCGGAACTTCTGGCTCGGAAACGGAAACCCTCAAGCTCTGGAAAACTCCGCTAGAGTACATTTTCGTTATATCGGTTATAGTGTTGACACAGCCTTGTACGATTGATGGGTAGCGGATTCTTATCTCCTTGGCGGGTACAAAGAATGTTGGACTTAGGTTTTACAAATTACAGAACATGTTAAAAGAGAATGGGATTCGTAGGATAGGGTAGAGTTAGAAGACAATGAGGTAGACACACGAAATGAGAATGCTGCTATCAAGCTGTGCTTATAAGCAGAACTAGCGGAATTAATTGTTAGAAGGCATAACTCCTATACGAAGTTAACTTCTTAGCTTTGTTCGGTTTGTGCGTTCTTGACTACCCGGTGGGCGATACTGAAGGCTGGCGGAGGTATCAATTTAATTCACACAGGTTGAGTAAGGTTAGGCACTTGTAATGATAATTCTTTTACTATATATTAAAACATGAATATAGAAGTACTAGTGCAGGGATGTAAAGGTGAAGCGCGTTAGCATGCGGCTAATGAAATGATTATCATCGGTATTTACGTTGCGGATTTTTCTTGCTACAGATTCAAAATCTAAAAATGAACGTTAATAGAATGTCATCTGCATGGAATGTGTCTCGTTACGTAGGGAGGAAGTTTGTAAAGCAGTTAAATTATATCTATATATTACAGGTCTAGGTTAGTCTGCGAACAACAGTGTATATCGTATCGACTTGGTGTGTCCCGTACTAGGCAAAGGTAGGACAACTACTGTGTATCTCTACTGTGTAGCGTAGATAAACTCTTAAAAAGCAGTCACGAATAAAAAATATTAATCTAGTCTAAAAACAATTCCCCCAGAATTCATAACAAAGAGCATTCTAATGTTTTTGCCTTATCCTTAGTGCCGCAGATATCGATACCTCAAATCCTTGAATTGCTTTCGAGCCGAGCGTGAACTAGATTGGGTGACGACGGTGTTGCTATAACGGGGTACATAAGGCTCACGGGACCAAGTATTACAAAAGTGGCAGAATGGCCTGGAGAAGTTGTCTTCTACGATCAGGTCTTTATGTATACCACCGCTTCATTGTGGTAGTAATGGTACCAAAATATTAGAATTGAACAGATTAGGAAGCAGAGCCTTTATATCAAGATGGAAATGATCTTCAGCGTCTGGGTCGTTGAACATGAACAGCTTCCTCAGCCCGCTTGGAGTATATCCGTCCTGGGGCAAATGGATAAATAGCCAACGAAGCTGCGCCTTGACTTCAGCAGAAAGCCCATCAATAACCCGAAGCATAAAAGCGCTCGAGAACCTAAACTTCCACAATCGCAGATCGAGGATGAGATAATAGCCCTTATTAGAGTTATTGTTGGTAAAGAGGTAGTTCTCAATACCCAACGAAGCTGTGAAGGGGGTTAACTCAAACCAGGGCGTGAAATGGTTTCCCTGTAGTTCGAACAGCTTCAACGTCTCGGCGCGGAAGAAGCGGTTGATGTGCATGGTGGTTGCGTACTCCGTCCTAGGGGGCTGGATATCGGGCTTCCAGAAGAAGCTAGAACCGATGCTGGGGAGATATGTGAGACCGAGCTTTGCACAAAACTTTAAATCGTAGCCCGGCCTGTTCCTTGAACGATACTGGGAGGTTGTAGTCTTCACCAGATCCTTTCCCTTCTTTTTTTTCTTCGAAGCGGACTTGTTAGTAAGATCGACGTTGTTGAAGATTTGGAGCTTCAGCTCGTCAGGGAGATTGTTGAAAGACATTATGGTTTTTGATTTTTTTGAACTTGTTTTGCATGAGGAGAAGAGCAAGGATAACCTTAAAGGAATTCATTTATAGATGTAGTAAAGATATCCATTGTGTAGGTTTAAGTCTACACAATGAATAACAGTATGATAGTAAGTTTTAGTATAAGAGCGATAATATCTAGACACAAGGCATGTGTATCAAAATACACGGCGGTAAAATGTTAAAAAGCGTTATGCGACTTTCGGTAGCACAGCGAATGCTTTAGCCTAGCTTTGGTTCAAAAAAAGGCAGGCAAACTACCTTTTCTATTTAAGTACAGTTTTTAGAACTGACTCTACTAGTGCATATTCTAAGATTAAAACTATATGCTTACTTACCTTTATGCCGCAACACAATCTTAAGAAATAATGAATTATCTACTACAACCGCCTTACGGGAGATTTGCAGTTTAGTCAATCTGTTATTGTAGGCATATGAATGCTTATCTCTTCGGTTATCAGTTAATATAAGCACGATCTTGTTACTCTAGTATCTTCTAGCTACCGGAATATAGACGTACTCCAAAGCTTGTATTAACTAATCATAGAGCGAGAAAGCTAAGAAGTGAAAAGAAATCTTATTAAAGAAATGGTATAGTTAGTCATCTTTATCTAATGATGTAACTATGAAAAGAAGTGTATATCACGAGTAAAATAAAACAAGTAGTGAGTGAAGGGAAATGTGTTATAGAAATGTTTCTATAACTTCAAGTTAGTTCTAAGTACCTTGGGATTTTAACTAAATACATGCTACTTTAGCTCTTTACTTTATAGATACCAGTCTATTAAAACGCCCCATCAAGCAAGTGAGTAGACAAGCAGAGAAACTATAAACTACTCATTCGGTATGATACGTGTATGAGGAAGGACCGTGTTGATACGCGCCAACTGTCCTTGTAGCCCTGTAATTCCGTCATATCTAGTAACCAACCTCCGCATCATATCTACACGACCCAAGTATTGATGATAAAGATAACAAGACAAGACGTCAGCATCGAAAGAACTCTTAGCGCGATCCCATGATATACGTAGCTCAAAAAGCGACTGGCGAACTTCACCAGAGATCTGTTCGATCACGTGTATTACGAAATCCGCATCAAATCCAGACGGCCACTCCATCATGTCAAGAACAAGAACAGTGTTAGCTGGATCGAAGTACGAAAGGGTCGAGTCAGCTCGAGAAGTAAGCTTAGAGAAGCTGGGCGAGAACATTTTAATCGTTTTGGGCAAGCCTAACTCCTTCATCATCTCTACTCGAAAAAACTTGTTGACGTGATAGAGTGATGGGAAGGGAAAACTAGGGAGTCGAATCTCGGGCTTGTTTGATGCTGAACCAAAGGTCACGGTGACCTTATTAACCTTCTTCATCTCGCACCTTACGAAATCAAGAACAAAAATCCTAGTAGTCTCGTGCTGTGGGAGTTTCTCCGGTCGGGCATACTTGAACACCTGAAGCTTGACCTCATCCGGGAGGTCGGAGAATCTAGGAAACGTTTGAGGTGTCATGTTGGTGGGTGATATCCTGGTTTCTTCCTGGAGGAAGGTTTCAAAGGGAGTAATATGTCGAGAGAGGTTGTTTTTATATGTGCGGAATGTATACTTACCATTCACCACGTGAAACTAGTGTGACCTAGTCACAATCGTCGGGATACTTCTTCAAACGTAAACAATCACATTGTACAGCAAACCAGGAAAGTGCTCACGTACACATGTCTTTGTCTATAGTGTCTGTAACAAACACGAATAAAAAATGTTTCACATTGTGTAAACCTTAGATTCTTCGGCTCGATGGTGCCCGTGAATGTAATACACACGAGAGACACCACTTAAAACGCCGTCAGGATAGACAGAAGGCTCACTATAGAAGCTGGTAGGTCCTCCAGGTTATTCGAAATGGCTCGTTCCTGGCCCGAACCACCATTGCTTTACGTGTTCCACCCCCCCTTCGTTTTATCGTTGGTTTATCGTGACTTTATCCTTCCCCACTGCTTATTTAATAGTTTATACTCTGAGTTCGTCTCTTAACTATAGTCAGTACTAGCTGAAGGCATCACTAGAATTAGTGTCATATACTATACGCATGAGTAGGAGTGAAAAGCGTTTTATTGTAGGACTCTGAATGCATAATTATTGAATTCCTATACAGTAAGTAGGGTGATTACGACTGGCAAAGGCGAGAATAAAGAAGAATTCATTCCAAACTCTGTTGCTAGGATTCTACACATGCGAATCCCTGAGCCTCATCCGTGAAAAAGGGAGCCTATGGAGAAATTACCAACTCTCTAAAATATCAGCAAGGATACATAATCTGTGTGACCCCTCCTATTCTATGCCGTTCCCGAAATCCAATACGTCCAACCACGTATTATCTCCTCAACGCCATTCAGAGCTTTCAATACCGATCTCTCAAATACCCTCCCTGTAGATCCTCCCCGCCCAACTAGAACACATACACCTTGAAACTCCTGCCGTTTCGAACTCGGTCCAAAACGGGTGGTGTCGAGGTTTCCTCATAGTTTCCAATAAACTAGTCTGGGTTATCCACCTATTGCTAGGGAATATCCTTATATTGTCCGGAAACGGCTGAGCGTCACCGGCCTGGGGACACCAAAATCTGAGCTCCCTTTGGACGTGCCAGATGATTGGTCTCATTACGTCTTCATTGCCAAATGTTATGTCGTGGAGATTTCGTAGGAAGGTGTCGTGGCCTCGAAACCGGTGCTGGAAGATGAAAGCAACGACCAAGAATTTCCGTTCATTGTCCAATGCGTAGTGGCGTATTTTGACTTTGATGGTGGGGTATTCTTGAGCAAAGCGAACCAGAGGATTGGAACTGTCCATTACGCGTCTCCGGTGCTTTTGGTCGTGGCGTATTTCCTTTGTTATTACTATCGTGATAGCATGGATGGAAGCTTTGCGCGCGGGACTGATATTCGAGAGGAAACGTTGAAACTGGGCGTACATATCCTCTTTGCTATTGTTAGGTTCAATGAAGATGATCTTGTTGTATTTGAGACCAAGGCCGCGAGTTTCTTCATGGAGCTGGCGGTTGACGAAGCGTAACTGGTTGGCCTCCGTCGCAACATGGGTGTCAGATGCGCCTTCTGGTGTTCGTGTGTAAAGCTTTCCTATCGTTTGAGTACCAACAATCTCCTCGTGGTACTGCAATCCACCTGGCTCTTTCAAGACGAGCATGTAAATTTGGTTGCGGATCTCGGCAGGGCATTGCAATAAGTAAGCCTCCATGGTTGGTTGAGGTCGTAGATATTGGCACGAATGAACGTTAGGGATATCTGGTGAGGTTGAGAGCGTTGTCAGTGGGGATATGGAGGTGTTAAATAGACACGCTGGAGGCGATGATGTCTAGGTGAGTCGTTCGTTATTAGGTAGCACAAACGTTTGTGCCGCATTCGCCGTTTGCGAAACTTGGTTTCAATGACATTGTCACAGTGGAATGAGTCGTTCGTTATTAGGTACCACCTAGCACAAACGTTTGTGCCGCATTCGCCGTTTGCGAAACTTGGTTGCAATGACATTGTCACGGTGGAATTGACGAAGGAACGTCAATAGAAACAACAACTGTGGAACTCTATTCTTCCAACTTACAAGGAAGCCGCAACCACACGTGTCACATAGAAAAGAAAAGGCCACATGATAGCCGTAGACCTATCCCTCGCATGGCCAACATCGCCCTGCCACGGGCCACCCTATCCAATACCAATAGGTGACTCTCTCTAACACTAAAACTCTGTGGCTAGTACGTAACTGATATAGTGCACTTGACCTTGATTGGGGCAGAATAGGGTGGTCCGTGGCAGGGCGATGTTGGTCATGCGAGGGATATCATATACTCATGTCCTTCCTCAAGCTACGCCTCTAGGCCGTAACAAAAGAGATTTCCAGGGCCCTTGTAAACCGCAAAACAGCGTGCTACTTAAAACTCCGTAAGCTAGACTAATAACAATACTGAAAAGAGAGACTCTGATTCTCATGTCTACACAAAAACTTTCTATTCCTTATTATATACCTTTGCATCCCTTCTTTACCTTTTTATTTTCTTTCTACCTACATAAGTATTATATATAACTATTACACACACCTATTACCCTAACCTCTCTCCTTCTCCCTCTCTCTCTCCCTCCCTCCCTCCCTCGCTCCCTCCCTCGCTCCCTCCATATAGATACACACCTAACAATCACAACAATCTACCAGTAAACAAATGTGCATAGCATGTAGTATGTAGTAGATAGTACACTACAAGTATAGTACTCCCAAATACTCCGTTCATCAAAAGGAAGGCAGGGAAGGGAATAGTAGAAGGAAAAAGACAGGACAAGGAAAGATCTAATAAGCACAGAACCTTTATTCGTTTCCGACTCTAGAGCGAAGATACATACTATACAATCACCCGTCAGTACGGTATGATGTAAGAACTTTTAAAAATGCCGGAGGGAGTACAGATGCAGATGAAAAGAAGTACATGAGTTGCACGAGAAATTCGCACAGTCCAAAGGCGAACGAAGGCTCGCACACTCCAAGCCCAATCGATAAACCGAACCCTACTTCCCCTTCAAACCCCCCCTCTCCCTAATCCTCTCCTCCTTCTCAAACCTCTCAACAAAGATCCTCCCAAACAGACTCAACCACTGACAATCCCTCGCCCCCAACACCTTCCCAGGGCTCTTCCACGCGCCAGCGAGAATCTCCCTAACCCTTCTGCGCAAAACTTTCAACGCAACCGCACACCTCCACTCCTTGACCGCAAACCTCAGCACATTCCCCGGCAACCCAATAACGCCAGCATGCAACTTGAAATCCATCTCGGCACCGACCATAAGCACCATGGGCAGGGGATACACCACCGAAGTCGAGTGTGCGTTGTAGAACTTGTTGGTCGATTGCATGATACTGTAGTACGAGAGGAATCTCGCATTCGAGGGGTTAATGGACGTGATTTTATTGACCGACGTGGGTGCGAGGCTAACGGTTTGATTATTAGAAATATTGCGCCAGCCCTTTCCTTCGCGGGTGAGGATCTTGGGGTACAGGGCCATAGCGATGACAGAGTTGACGAGGATGTCGTTGTCGGAGTACGTGTCATAGTGGGCGGGGACAGAGACGAAGGTGCGGTGGCGGGATGTGCTGCGGTATCTGCCGAGCGCACGGCGCTCGTCGGGGGTCATGTTGATGAAGCCTGCTTCGGTGAGGGAGGAGAGGAGTTGTGCTTTTAGGTCCTCGATGTTACCAAGGTTCTGCGGACTGAGGAAGTTCTTGGTGCAGAAGGGCATTTCGGAGCGGTTGGCTGCGAGGCATACTTTCTTCCACGATTTGTACGCGTTGTAGGTTGTGAGAAGGTCGGAGTCGCCTTTCTTGAAGGCTAGGCGGGCTGCGTCTGCGCGTTGCTTTGCGCCGAAGGGCGTGAGGAACGGCGACTTGGATGAGAGGATGGCTGCGATGGTGATGGCAGCATCGACGCAGCCGAACATGCTCGCCAGTAGGATCAGTTTTCCAAGATGTGCGTCAAGAGGCAGTTTTGCAATTTGCCGTCCAATGGGAGTGAGCTCTTCTCCTGGACTGAGAGCATCCACTTCAATGAGCGCATCAATGGCACGGCGTATATTGCGTGTAGTAGGTGGGTCTAATGCATCGGACAGCGTCTTCTCGATATCACCGAGTTTGCAGATCTTGGTCCGCATAACAAGGTCCTGCAGTGAGAGTCGAAGCATCTCCGGTGTTTGTTGATCCATCATGAGATTGTCGTGTCGGTATTTTGTGAACAGATGGAAACATAGGCCTTCTTGAACACGGCCCGCACGTCCTCGGCGCTGTTTCGCATTTGCGCGGGAGATGAATGATTGAGTAAGACGTGAAAGTTGGCGACGCTCGTCAAATCGCATTTCTTTGTGCTTGCCGGTATCGATCACGCACGTGATATCCGGAATAGTGACACCTGTTTCGGCAATATTGGTGGCCAGGACAATCTTCCTCGTGCCTGGCGGCGGAAGGAGGAAAGCAGCTTGTTGCTCCTCGCTCGAGATGGAGGAGTGGAGAGGATAAATTAGCCACTGCTTATCGAAAGCAGGATGACCTAGTAACATATCGTTCATTTGACGAATTTCCGCTAGGCCAGGAAGAAAGCATAGGATAGCACTACTGTATCGACTGAGCTGGGAATCATAAGCGACCACCTCCATAAGGCGGATGATCAGATCGTAGTCGATGGCGACCTCGTTATAATCTGCCAAAGCATTCCGTGTGGCAGCGCTATAACCAACCAACTTGTTCGGTATTCCCGTCTTATCCGTGGGCACGTCCTCCTCGTCGTCTCCGCTGGTCGCTGCATCGGCCGTCTTATCTTCCGATGAAGTGTAATGCGTGAGCTCTATCGCGTCTTCGAGGAATTTTGTTTGAACAGGGAAAGTGCGCCCGGGCACATTTAATACCGGCGCATTGTTGAGATAGTTGGAGAAGCGGTTCGCATCTACTGTCGCACTCATAAGGATAACCTTTAGCTCTGGCCGCTTGACCATTAGTGAGCGGAGAATGATGAGCAAGAAATCGGTATCGATGCTGTAGTCGGTTAGCTTTCGAGAACTTGCAAGATATGAAGTCAACGACGTGAACATACCTCCGCTCATGTACTTCATCAATAACAAGATGTGTGACTTCCTGCAGGTCCTGGGTGGACTCAAGCATGCGCAATACGACACCAACCGTGGCAAATATAAGCCTAGTCTGCGGCGATGTCTTTGACTCCAAACGAATAGAGTATCCGACCAATGATCGAAATGTCCCAAGATCCTTGGACCCTTCGCCTAGCTCATCGCTGACACGTTGAGCGAGAGAGATGGCAGATATACGCCGGGGTTCTGTGCAGAAGATTTTACAAGGTCTCCCGTGATTAAGCTCATGCTCGAGCAGAAAAGAAGGTATCTGCGTGCTCTTTCCGCAACCCGTCTCGCCGCAGATAATGGTGACTTGATTCTGATCGATGGTCGAGAGAATAGATTCCCGGAATCCAAACACAGGGAGCGAAGATCGGGCGGCAAGCATATGCTGATAAGATTTGGTGGACGACTTTTGCACCCACAGGTCTCTTAGGCCTTCAAATGCTTGGCGAGGGGTGTTCTGGCCCGAGGTAGAACTACTCGAAACCGTTGCTGCTTGGTTACGGGCCTTGAAGCGGCTAGTGAGAACAACTCCGTCGGACTCCTCGTTGTCCCGTTGATCTTGGATGAGAGAGCGATAGTACTTGATCGCGTCGCGGTCGGCTGCATCTAAACGCGCATTCCGGTGCTGCAGAAAGTTTCGATAGACGTCCTTCCAGTTAAGCGGTAGCCGTAGGTAAACCTTCTCTTCCTTCGCCAATGCTGCACTGATGCTAAACAAGGCCGCAGTAGCGACGAACCCTTCGCTCTGTTCAACAGATACGGCGGCAACAGTAGTCGCTTCGAACCTGATCTGACTTGACGATATCGTTACCAAAATGCCAGCAATATCCGTGTCGTACTCGATATCCTGCTGTCGGGACCAGTTGATAATGAGCGCGTGCCGGCACGAGTAGACGGTGGGAGAGATGAGTTTATAACTTAACCGGGCCCCTTGGTCCCTAAAACAGGGTTAGCTTCAACTGGGGAGTGTAAGGGGAAGTGAAGCAAACCTTGCTCGTACTGCTTCTTCCAAAACTCGACGTGGAGATACGCCGCCGACCTGTTTGCCGAAATCGCGCAAGAAAACATTCTCGGCCGTTCCATTCACGGCAGCACCATCGGATAGCGTGACTTCATCGGGCACTGCTGAGAACATGTCTCCCAGCATCCCCGCATCTTCGTCATCCGAAGTAGCGCCTGTAGCACTTGCATCCGGTTCGTTTATATCAACTGGGGATGGTGACTCTGGTTTGCTAGCTACAGTCTGTTCCTTTGAAGGCGTTTCTGTGGAGGCCCGTTGATCAGCCTTTATCAAAGCTAATTGGTTGCGTTTTGTAATCCACAGAGCTTGCGCCTCTTCTTCGTCGAAGAGCGTATCAGACTCGAGCAATTTCAGTTGCGACAAGAGTTTTCGCACCGCTGGCGATTTCGGTGCGTCGGGAGCTTTCATAGCTCGTCCTTTGCCTTTTTTCGGCTGCTTTCGTGCTGTCGACTCCAACACCTCGGGGTCGAGCTCGAAAAGCTTGGCTTTCACCTTGAGGTAGATGGGAATAAGCTGATCGGGTTCCACATCACTATCGATATCACTGATAAGAATATCACCATGGTTAGGTTCAGGCAGAGCAGGCTTGACGGCCGCAGGGAGACTTGGGGCTGCAGATGCTTCGGTCTCAGACCCACGGGACGCTGCAGGATCGGCAGTAGAAGTGAAAGATAGCGGAGTAGCTGTACAAGGTCAGCCAAAGCGCTAGAAGAATGCAGTCAACCTACTTGGCCGTGAAGGATTTGGGGAGTCGGCACGACGTCGCTGTGGTTTTGGCTCCCCGTACGAGAATGAGACACCGTCGTGGTGATTCAGAGCCAGCCACTCCAGTGCTTCTTGCAACCCCCACACACCGGCAGTCTTGTCGATGCTGGCCGCATTTGCGCACAGCCAGCGGAGGACAGACTCTGTGTGTTCGGGGGAGAAGCCGAGACCGCGTAGGGTCAGGTCGAGAGACCATAGTCTAGTCAAGGCCTCTTCTTCGGAAAGAACTTTTAGGAAAGGCTGCTGGGCCTGTCTACGATTCGAGTCGTTGGACTCTGCCCGCGCAAGTGACATGACAGCGTCGACAATTTCGGACGATAGCCAGTCATGCACAGTCATGCTTTCAGACTGCGAACGGAGGATGCGGCGGTCGGTGTGGAACTTGGAGATCTGGCGAGACGTTTCCCGGCGGACCTTGGGGGCAAACTTCTCAACCAGCAACTGCAGCTCATCATGCTCCAGCTGGGCCTCCAGCTCTTCTGGCGTTGGTTCGGGCGTTGACAGGGCAGGCTCAGCAGCCGGTGCAGCCTCTGGAGCAGCAATTGCTTCCTCTGGGACCACGTTGGCCGGGGCCTCTTCCTCCTTGGCGGCTCCGGGTTTTTCCAGCTTGGGCTTGCTCGCAATGGAGGTGGTCGCGAAGCCACGGGCGGGATTTCCGGCGGGCTTCTTCTTCTTCTTGTTGTTCGGCGCCATGGCTGGACGGAGGGTGCGGTTGGCTGGGTTTAGGCGGGCTTCCGTATAGGCCGTATAGAGAACCACGGAGCTTGATCTTTGGCTAGATCAAGATTACGGCGGGCTGCGCGGCTGGCTGGACGCATTTAGGGCGCAGGGGAGTCTGCTGCTGGCGACAGGAAAAGGGCGATGGCACCGAAGGCGCTGCTGGGGCTTGCCAAAGGGCGGCGGGGACTGTCACGTGACTGTATAGGGCTAGTGCACGGACTTCGCTGTGAGGTCAGCGCGTCCAAGAGCCACAAAAAACTGCTACCGGCGCCAAACACACCCCGCCCACACCCCGCGCTGCGCTCTTATGGACAGCAACACATGATGGCTGCAGATGGGGCGAGCAATGCGCCTGCCATGGACCGCGAGGCGGTGCGGCGGGCCGTCGTGACGAGCTCGACGAAGCTCAGAATCGCAGGGCTCGCGACGCTGCAGCACCAGGTCGCCGAGGACAGTGAGTGCACGTGGTACGGGTGAAAGCGACACCAGGACGGCCTCTGACGCTGCATCTATCTAGCCCTCGCCCACGCGGACCTCAAATCCGTGCTGGACACGCTCTTCGAAACCTACCCGCTGTACATCGACCGCGCGTCCCGCCGGGCGGCCGAAAAGGTGCTCCGGACGGCCATCAACAGCCCGAACGGCGGCCTGGCACTGCCCGCGACGGCCGAATTCCTGAAGCGCGAGTGCGCCAAGAAGGGCATTGCTCACGTGAACGCGCTGGTGCTGTCTGATTGGTGCGCCGTGCTCCTGCTCGAGTTGGCGGGCGGGCAGGAGCGATGGGCGAAGCACGGCCTGGACGTTGCCCGCGCGCTGGCAAGAGTGCTGGAGACGTGCGTGGGCATCGGGGCGGACCGGAGGGGTCGGCGCATTACGGACTCGGCCCTCGTCTCGTCGCGGCGGGCCATGCGCGCGCTCTTCACCTCGGCCGTCGGAGGGGACGGGGAGGAGGCGCTCGGCACGCTGGTGGCCGCCCTCACGGCCAAGGGCACGTCCTCCGCCGCTGCCAATGCCGTCTTGCTCGGCGTCATCGCCGGCGTCTGCGCGCGCAAGCCGGCCCTCAAGCCGGCCCTGGAGCGTCGCAAGCCGGAATATTACGCCTTCTACGTGCGCGAGATTGTCGGCTCGCGCGCCCAGGTGCCGGCCCACATAGCGGACGCCCTGCACGACTTCTTCGACACCTTCGCCACCCTGGAGGACCTGCAGAGGGAAGTCATCCCGCCGCTCGAGAAGGCGCTGCTCAGAGCCCCCGAAGTGGTGCTGGATGACGTCGTTGCGCCCATGGTTCTGGCCCTGCCGCCGTCCATGGATCTCTCCGCCGTGCTTCTGGGGAGCCTGCTGAAGCCATTGCTGTCGAACGTCAAGTCCACGAACCCCGCCATTCGTGCCGGCGCTCTGCGCACCTTCCAAGCGCTTGCGTCGCGGTCAAAAGACGACACGGCTGTCGGCCAGGTCGCCGATGAGATCTTGAACCCGCTCAAGCAGGGGAAAGTCGCCGGCGTAGACCAGAAGGCCATGCATGCGCAGATGCTTGCTGCCCTCCCGCCATCGGTGGCTCTGTCGCAGAAAATCCCGCCCGCCATCGCTGCGGTTGCGTTGAAAGAGCCGAATGAGCCCGCAACGGTTGCCCATGTCACGGCGCTGACTAAACATCTGTCATTCGGCCTGTCCAACGGAGTTGCCATGGACAAGGCCGTATCGGATGCATTCCTCAAAGGAATCGCCGATAAGCGCATCCCCGTTCGTCGTTTGTGGGCTATTCGTGCCGCTGATCTTTGGTGGTCATTCACACCCGCGCAATTTGCCCAGTCCGATGTTTTAGCCTTCTGCCACAGCACCCTTCCCAAGCTTGTAGAGATATGGCAAGAAGTCGTTGCCAATCCCGTCCCCGCAACCCAGAGCGGCTTGATAACGGTAGCTTACTACGTCACAGCTCTGCTTACTACCAAGGTCGGCACTTCGGACGACGCGACGTTGGCCGCAATATATAACAAATCCGATGTCATCTCTCAGTCGCTCACACTAAAGCCGAAGCCGTCATTCCTACTCAACACTCGCGTCTATTCCAAATTATCGACCGAGGACGATGTCACGATAGTCCTACGTGCTTTGGCCGCGGTTGCACCACACCTGTCGGAAGACAGAGTGTCAAATGAGGTCCAGGAAGCATGGGCACATGCCTTCATATTCTTCATCGTTTCCAATACTATCTCGGGAAAAGCTAGATCGGCGGCAAAACTGGCCCTGGTCGAAGCGTATAGTCAGGCCCCGGCAAGAGTAAGCAGCGTGATAACCGCGGGACTTTGGTCGTGGTACAGATCGGATGCGCAAGGAGATAAAGAGAGCGCCGCAATTGCCGCAAAAACTGGCTCCACGGAGCTATACGCTGTACTTGGCTGTGTGTGTCTGCCTGAGGAGACTTTGACGAAATACGAAGCAAACGTGGATGCGGATACTCGACGCAATCAATCAATCAATCTACTTGTCTTAGCACGGTCTGAGCTACTTCCCCGCACTTCTTGGATAGACATCACCCTTCGAATGGGTGTTGATCCCGGCCAACTCGTCCGAGACCGCCTAGACGAATGTCTGGACACGATAAATGCCTCAATTGTGGTAGGTCTGTTCCAAACCAAACTTCGACGTGGACTGACAGCCGTAGAAAAAGGAGAACGAAACTTTCCCCGCGATTGCACAAGCAGCATACAGCGCTTACACCGACCTAGCCTTCGTCGCTCCAGAAGTTGCCTTGCCTGTTATCGTCGACCAGTTCGGTAAAGATCTTGACCCAGAGCAGCTAGAAGTCGTTGGCCCGACTGAGGCCGCCATCTTTCGTACGCCGGAAGGTACCGCCTATGTCGATGTACTTTCCAAGAAGGCCCCTGTAGTGATAGACAAGAACACGAAAGACTACGACACGTTGAAATGGGAGGAAGACTTGCGATCACAATTGCAACAAAAGACGGGCCAGAAGAAGAAGCTTACGCCGGAGGAGCAAGCCAAGGTCAACGCTCAGATCGCAAAAGAGTCGAGCATTAGACATGCAGTCGGCGCTATTGAGCGAAGAATGAAACGCGGCGTCGGCATCATCCAGAGTCTAGCTGCCGGTCCACCAACCGAGGCAGAGCGTTGGATGGGTCCTGCGGTCGGACTTCTGATACAGATCATTCGATCAGGTGCTGGGTTAATACTCGGTGACTTGCCGGCGACGGCTCTCATCAAATGCTCTGAACGCACTTCCACACGGCTGGGAGTCATGCGGCCATTTGTCGGAATTGCCACTCTCAGGACCATTGGCTCCATACAGCTTGCGGAAGAATACGCGGAAGAGGATCTTGGCGATCTAGTGACGAGAGTACTCTATCGCCTCCGCTTCATGAGCGAGCAACGCCCTTTGGATCCCGTATCGCTCGCTTACTGTTTTCCTCTCGTCTTTCTCGTGCTCGAAAAGGGTGGCATCGGACGATCCGCATCTGAAGACGCTGATGAACAACTTATCTTGGCTCTCGAATTCCTATCGTTCCACACAAACTCATGTGAGTAAATCCCATCTTGTGCCTTTCAAGGCTAACCGATCTAGGTTCCGATAATCGACTTCCGCGAAAAGACCTGATTGAAATATTGATCTTCTCGATGCAGTGCTACAATCAGCACTACAAACTAGTCAAAGATTGCATCATGGACCTGGCCCGGGGACTTGCTGCTACTATCACGGATGAAGAACTGGGTGCCTTGCTGAAAGGAACCATTGTCCCGGAAGCGTCTGTGCGCACAACAGTATTACAAGCAATCGATGCTGATTTGGACATGAACGACATGAAATTCAGCGACGAGATATGGCTCGCCTGCCACGACGACGTCGAAGAAAACGTAGACTTGGCACAAACGATATGGGAAGACAATGAGTTGGAGCTTACTGCAGAGGTAGCTGTCAAGATAACACCGTATCTAGATTCATTAGATAAGCAGCTCCGGAGAGCCGCGGCACGATCCATTGGCGAAACAGTCTCAAAATATCCGGAGATATTTCACAGTCTCATGGACCGCCTGCAAGAATCGTACAAAGAGAAGGCGAAACCTCGGGTGCCGGAGCGAGATGAGTACGGTATGCCGCGCAAGGTCGACCTCCGTGATCCTTGGGAAGCTCGAGATGGTATAGCTCTTGCTTTCAAAGAGTTGACACCTTCATTCACGGACAAAGACTTGGTTGAGTTTCTCAATTTCATGGTCTATAACGGACCACTCGGTGACCGTAGTGCTACAGTCCGCGAAGGAATGGTGGAGGCAGCGACCTATATCATCACAAGCAAAGCGCAGTCTATGGTGGAACCGTTGATGGAGCTCTTCGAGAATGCACTAGAAAGCCCAGACCGGAAATCAGAGATGTATGACCAGGTCAACGAAGCCGTCATCATTCTTTATGGTGCTCTCGGGCGACATCTCGACACGGGAGACGAACGTGTTCCCAAGGTGGTCCAGCGACTTTTGGCCACTTTGAGCACACCATCCGAGACTGTTCAATATGCCGTTGCGCAATGCCTTCCGCCTCTAGTGCGAACATCCCAGCAAGAACTTTCTACCTACGTTGAGAAGATGTTGGAGCAACTACTGCAATCAAAGAAATACCCTGCGCAACGTGGTGCTGCATATGGCTTGGCTGGCATTATTCGCGGCAAGGGCATTAACGTGCTCAAAGAGTATCGTATACTGTCTACGCTCAGAGGAGCGACGGAGAACAAGAAAGAAGTTCACCAGAGACAAGGCGCCTTTTTGGCATACGAGCTGCTTTCACTCATCCTCGGCCGTGTCTTCGAACCCTACGTCATCCAACTTGTACCACAGCTACTTGCTGGTTTTGGCGATTCTAGCGCGGACGTTAGAGAAGCGTGTCTCGATGCTGCGAAAACTTGCTTCTCCACACTCACTTCATACGGAGTGAAGCAAATTCTACCAATCCTCCTGGAGGGTCTAGATGATCACCAATGGCGAAGCAAGAAAGGAGCCTGTGACTCTCTAGGGGCCATGGCCTACCTCGACCCCAAGATGCTTTCGCTGAGTCTACCAGAAATCATTCCACCGCTGACCACTGTTCTGACCGATAGTCACAAAGAAGTCCGTGGCTCTGCTAATCGAAGCTTGCAACGCTTTGGTGAAGTCATCAGCAACCCTGAAATCAAGAGTGTTGTCAACGTTCTCCTCAAGGCTCTCAGTGATCCAACTAAATACACCGACGACGCTCTTGATGCACTCATCAAGGTTCAATTCGCGCATTATCTCGATGCCCCTTCGCTTGCTCTCGTCGTCCGCATCTTGGAGCGGGGTCTGGGAGACCGCTCCGCAACGAAGCGGAAGTCTGCACAGATTATTGGAAGTCTCGCACATCTCACAGAACGAAAAGACCTCATATCGCATCTGCCAGTTCTGGTTGGAGGTCTGCGTGTGGCTATTGTCGACCCCGTACCGACCACACGAGCAACCGCATCGAAAGCTCTCGGTTCACTTATGGAGAAGCTCGGAGAAGATGCTCTTCCCGATCTCATCCCCAGTCTTATGGCCACCCTCAAGTCAGATACAGGAGCTGGAGACAGGCTGGGGTCCGCACAAGCCCTCTCCGAGGTCCTGGCTGGTCTCGGAACTGGACGCCTGGAAGAGACACTTCCAAGCATCCTCCAGAATGTGGGGAGCAACAAGCCCTCCGTTCGCGAAGGCTTCATGTCACTCTTCATCTTCTTGCCTGCCTGCTTCGGAAACAGTTTCGCCAATTATCTCAGCAGGATTATCCCACCTATCCTTGGAGGTCTGGCAGATGATATCGAATCCATCCGTGATACCGCACTACGCGCTGGTCGTCTTCTGGTCAAGAACTTTGCCACGAAGGCTATCGATCTTTTGCTTCCCGAACTCGAAAGAGGCCTCGCAGACGACAGTCATCGTATTCGTCTCAGCTCTGTCGAACTTGTCGGCGATCTGCTCTTCAATCTCACTGGAATCAGCAACAAAGTCGAGCAGGACGAAGTTGAAGAGGGAGCAAAGGAGGCTGGCCAGTCTCTCCTGGAGGTCCTTGGAGAGGACAAGCGCAACAAGGTCCTATCTGCCCTGTATATTTGCCGATGCGATACTTCAGGCCTTGTGCGTTCAGCAGCCATCAACGTCTGGAAAGCCTTGGTGGCGACCCCACGTACTCTTCGCGAACTCATTCCCACCCTTACGCAACTCATCATCCGACGTCTCGCCAGCTCAAATATGGAGCAAAAGGTCATTGCTGGCAACGCTTTGGGCGAGCTTATCCGAAAGGCTGGAGACGGCGTACTCGCAAGCTTGTTGCCTACTCTAGAAGAAGGCTTGCAATCTACCGACACAGACGCCAAACAGGGTATATGCATGGCGCTCAAGGAGCTCATCGGAGCTGCCTCGCCTGAACAACTCGAGGACTACGAGTTGACTTTGATTCAAGTTGTGCGGTCAGCTCTTGTTGACCCCAACAGTGACGTCCGTGAGGCTGCCGCCGAGGCATTTGATGCGTTGCAAGAGATTCTTGGAAAGAAGGCCATCGACCAAGTCCTTCCACATCTACTGGCTCTCCTTCGTGACGAAGACGAAGCGCAGAACGCTCTATCTGCTCTCCTCACTCTCCTCACCGACAATGCACGTTCCAACGTCATTCTGCCAAACCTCTTACCAACACTGCTCAAGTCACCCATGTCTGCTTTCAATGCCCGAGCAATCGCGTCTCTGGCTGAGGTTGCAAGCGGGGCTATGACTAGGCGTCTGCCAATCGTTCTCAACACAATCATGGACAACATCCTTAGATGCAAGGATGCAGAACTCAAAACAGAGCTCGAGACTGCCTTCGACAGTGTCCTTCTGTCTGTTGATGAGTATGACGGCCTCAACACGGCAATGAGCGTCATGCTCGCGCTGGTCAAGCATGACGATGAGCGGAGACGTGCGACAGCCGACTTCCATTTGGCTAAATTCTTCGAAGAGACCGAAGTCGACTTCTCTCGGTACTATCCCAACCTCATTTCAGCCCTCCTTGTTTCCTTCGCTGATGGTGACAAGGAAGTGGTCAAGGCAGCATGGACTGCTCTCAGCGCGCTCACCAAACAACTACGCAAGGAGGAGATGGAGTCACTTGTCATCTCAACCCGGCAGACTTTGCTGCAGGTCGGTGTGGCTGGCTCAAACCTTGCTGGATTCTCCCTGCCCAAGGGCATCATGGCTATCCTCCCCATCTTCCTGCAGGGTCTCATGAACGGGTCTATGGAACAGCGTATCCAGGCTGCTCTGGCCGTATCCGATATCATCGATCGCACAGAGACGAAAGCGTTGCAACCCTTTGTTACCCACATTACCGGACCGCTTATTCGTGTGGTGACAGAACGCTCGACGGAGGTCAAGGCCGCTATTCTTCTAACCCTCAACAACTTGCTAGAGAAGATACCTACACACCTGAAACCCTTCTTGCCCCAGCTGCAGCGAACGTTTGCAAAGTCACTTGCGGATACTTCGTCGGATCTACTGCGCGCGCGTGCAGCCAAGGCTCTTGGTACCCTCATTAAGTTGACGCCTAGGGTTGACCCACTCATCTCGGAGTTGGTCACTGGCTCGAAGACTAGCGACCAGGCCGTCAAGAATGCCATGTTCAAGGCGCTATTCGAGGTCGTGAGCAAGGTTGGCAAAAATATGAACGAGGCTAGTCGGACAGCGATCTTGGGGCTCATCGATCATGACACCGATGACTCTGATGGTAAGTTATTCCGTCCGTTATGGCTTTGGATAAATCACTAACAAAGGTTAGATACTATGGCAATCACCAACGCCCGACTTCTGGGTGCCTTGATCGGTTGTCTTCCGCCTGATGTCGCAGGTAGCCTTATCAAAGCTCGTGTTCTCACTACGCACTTCTCCAAAGCTTCGGTCCTCGCTCTCAACGCCATCCTTCTCGACTCGCCTGATGCTCTGGCCGACAACTTCCCCGATGAGACGGTCAACATCATCTCGCAAGGCATTGCACATTCGCAGCCGGTAATCTCCGACAACTCGGTGTTGGCAGCAGGCAAATACCTTCTCAGCGAGAAGACCAACAAGACTTATGAGCACACAAAGCCCCTCTTCGAAGCCCTAGCGCCCGTAACCGAGCCTGGGACGCCTGCCGACACTCGACGACTCTCCCTAGTTGTCCTCCGCACCGTTGCGCGACAACACAATGACCAAGTTCGCCCGCACATTCCGCTCCTTACTCCACCGGTCTTCGCTTCGGTGCGGGACCCCGTCATCCCAATCAAACTTTCGGCTGAAGCTGCTTTCCTGGCTATCTTCTCGGTTGTGGACGAGAGCACGGCCGTGTTCGACAAGTACATGGCGGGACCGGGGAAGAGTCTGTCTGCAGGACAGCAGCGCAGTATGGGTGACTATTTCAAGCGTGTTGCGTTGAGACTGGCTGGGCAGGCGAGGGAGAGGAAGGAAGCAGAGGGTGGTGCTGGCGGATTGGGATTGAGCAGTGATGAGATGGAGGATGAGAGGGAGGTGTGGAGCGTGGGGATGGTGGAGTTGACGGATGTGTTTGGGGATGATAGCTAGAGATACCGTTCGTCGCATGCGTGGATATTGGAACCGGATGGGGGTCTGGATGGAAAAGAAAGGAAAGGGTAGGGTGGCTTAAAAATGGGGGGGGCCCTGGTGTTTCGTGGTCATGGAAAAGCGTTTTTCCTAGATATGATGCTGCGATAGTGGGTGTAAATGTATCAAGACGTGTTACATGTATAATAATACAAAAGAAAAGGTTCAGGAACGTGGTTTAGTTCCGTTGGCACAATGCCACATAGCCCCGGACCCCAGCTTCCATGCTTCCATGCTAGTCTGCCCTTTAATTCAACCTCACCTCAACTCTCACCACGACCAAAGCCTCCCTCGCTTTCGCCCGCCACGTCTCATGCATTAATCTTCCATCGGCGCTCATCTCTACTAACCTCCGCGATACAATTCCGCATCTCGAAAAGCCGTCGGAACGCTTGCGCAACGCTGTAGCTGCTGCATTGCTAGTTCCGCCTCCCTCGCGACCTCCCGCGCGTCACGAGCAGTCGGCCCGCTGGCTGAACACGCGCAATACCACCACCACGTCGCATCTTCCACCGCTCCTACGCCGCATCCTCTGCCGTCCCTACAGCCGCCGCAATGGCAGGCACCATCCGCCCCAATGAGATGAACGTCTCAACCACACCGACCCTCTCCTCGAAAACGCTCCCCGACATGTCGCTCCTCAAGTCCGACAAGAAGGCCTCCCAGCCACGCGCGCCCCGCATTGACATCGAGCCCCTCTACACAATAATGAAGACGTCAATCAGCGACTCGGACATGCTCATCTACAAGGCCTCGCTCTCCTCCTTCCTGCTAGGGAACCTGAACCAGGAGGAACTGAATCAGCGGCTCGACAAGATACTCACGACGCCCGCGCTCGATCACGCCCACAACGCCTACTTCATGGGCATAATTGTGAACTCAACGCGAGATCCGCCCGAGCCAGGCGTCGCGAGCTGGGTCAGCAGTGACAAGCCGTCGAGTGGGACGGTGAAGGGCGCAGGCGATGAGGGTGAGAAGCGGCTGAAGCATGAGGTTATGCAGTTGAATCGCAGAGAGAGAAAGAGACTGAAGACGATGCACCAGGCGCCGAGTGCGGGGCTGGATGTACAGTGGGCGGACGGGGTGGGGGGCATCATGCAGGAGTACCACGAGGCGCGACGGGCCAAGCTGCCTGAGAGCGGGCCGACGAGTGCGGCGGGCGGGTACGGGAAGACCAGTACGTATACGCTTCCCCTAGTATGGGACAGGACGGAGACACTGACTACAGAACGCAGACTGGGACCTCGAAATCCGCAAACGCTACACCACCTCCCTCTTCACCGAAACCCACGAATTCCCCACCGCAGCCACCATATCGCACCGTCTCCTCCCTATATGCTACGAGTCCGGGCTCGCCCTCGGCCACACGTCCGATTGCGCAGAGTACATGAACATCGCTACCGAGACATATATCAAAGAAGCCCTGTCCAACTTCTTCCAGCTCATCTCCTCCAACGGCGCCGGATACGTGCGCACGGCAGAGTACAAGAACCGCGTCGACCGCGACGAGGAGAGGGTCGCCCGCGGGGAATTAATAAGAGTGCCTGGCGGCGAACTCCCTGTCGAGGCGGAAGAGCGTAAGAAGCGGCCGCCTATGTGCATGGAGGACTTGAAACTCGCACTTTTATTAGGCGACGGGTTCTTGGGACAGGTTCCTCTGATCGCGGGCTCGATCTCGAATTCAAGATTCCTGGATACACCCGGTGTGGAAGATATATATGCCGCGCCCCAGCCGCCGCATAAAAAGACCCTTACTAATGGTATCGCTAACGGCGTCAACGGCACGGCGAATTCAAACCTCGAGCAAGGCTGGAATGTCGATCTCGGGGATCCTATGGTGCTGGATGAGGAACTTACGTGGCAGGGTGGAAGTGTTAAGGATATAGATATTTTGGACGGTGCGCTGGATGATATTCTCGATCAAGGGGATATTTAGAGACAATCTCCTGATGAGGTACAGGAGGAGGGTGGGGGTTGGGATGGGAGTGAAGCGTTGAGTGTTACTGGCGATGACGCTGATGGTTCTACTGACAACGAGATATCGAGCGCGGGGAACAACGGCGTATCAAGTCGCGGTGACAACGGCGCATCGGGGGCTTGGGATAACGACGTATCGGCTTCTGCTGACAACGAGGCGCCGAGTCCCAGTGACCACGGTGTATCGAGGACCAATAACAACGACATAGGCATTCCCTCCAACAGGAACATACCCGTCTCCAGTCGCTCCTCACGAGCCACCCGCCGAAGACGAAAATAAAGGCTCCAAGACCTTCATATGCGACTTCTGCAACCGCTCTTATACTCGTCGCTATACCCTCACCTGCCACTACCTTAAGAAACACAACCACGTCGCCCAGCCAGCCTAAAAGGCTGTCAGAGTTTCCTTCTTCCTGTGTGAGATATGATGGGATGGGTGGATGGAGGAGAGGTGGAGGATTGTAAATTTGTCTTTGCATTTTTATCTTTTTTGATACCCTGGGGGGGTTTTTCCCCTTCTATTGATTTTTTCTTCTCTCTTCTTTTTGTGTTGGGGAGGAAGGCATTTCTTCGCTTTCAGGCTCGGGACTGGATTCATATTATATACATGGGTGGCTTGGTAGGGACTGCGTTATGCTTGCTTGCTTGCATGCATGTATTGCTGGTTTGATTCTTATTCTTTTTTTTTCATCTTAATTGCTGGGTTGGGTGGTTTTTGGGCTTTTACGCGTGCATTAGCTAGCGGATGAGGATGCGGGTATATGGATAACATAGTAGAGACCTTTTTATTACTCGAATTTGATAGGGAAGGATAGCGAGGGAGAGAGGTTGTATAGTTTGTAATATCACATTATATCGCGTTTACCTTAATCAGTCATAGGGAAAGAATAGATAGAGTAGAGAAGAGAGGGAAAAAAGAATCTGAAATATATATATACTTTGACTCGAGTTATCTCTCCTACTCTCCTACTCTTCTTAGCCGTGACAGACTTGAGTAAATAGCCTTTAATAGAATATATATATACATACTAGCTAGCGAGATTCCCCGTACATAGACGAAAAAGCGTTGCATATTTCTACAGAGCTAGAGAGAAGAGAGGAGAGGATAGTTCAAGCGTATATTCAAGGCACAGGGTCGGGATGTAAGGGTAGAGTTTTAGTTACGAAGTACGATGAAGCTGTCCCTAAGAAAAGATCTAGACTGAGATTTCGAATTAGATTGAGTAGCTTAGACCTTAGAGAGTTAAAAGGATTTAGTGTTTATAAGGAGTTTCTTTAATAGTTAATAAAGTTGTAGCGCAGGCTATGTAGGCGGCATACACGTCGGGAAGGGAGAGAAAACTCGATTTTTAATCGATTAGAATTTAGCGCGTACTAAAAAGTTCTCGCCGCGAAAAGCACGGCACACGCTACCCGAATACGCTAAATCTACCATCCATCTCTGAAACATATCGAATTGCCTTCCCTCAACGATCACACGTAAAATTCCCCTTTCACTCCGGTATATAAGCACAAAAGTCTTCATTATCCTCATAATCCAATACGGGCTTGTGGTTTAGTGGTATAATTTTCCCTTAGCATGGGAAAGGTCCTGGGTTCGATTCCCAGCAAGTCCACTTCATTTTTGCGTTTTATTTCGCTTCTTTTTTGTTCTTGAAAGATTCGGAAAAGGACTGTAGGGGTTTTTTTTGGCGCCACACGACAGCGGTGGTTGATGTGCTCGTGAGTGGTTTTTCTTATTTGACAGCGAAGCAAAATCGACAGAAAGGAAGTCTCGACCCTCCTGAAAAACAGAGATCGGGAAAACCCAAACCATTTACCCTACATAGGCCTCACCACAGAGTAGTCGGAAACACCCCCGGCATATAAACAGGCAGGCTAATTGTATTCACTGCATCGAAAACCATACACAGATCCTCCAAGTTTCTAGTACATAGTACCATACTCTATCACAAGTCACCTTCCTACATACCAACATCTCCGTACCGTTAAAGCGCACATTCAAATTGCAAGCATCTATCGCGGACCTTAACTATAAAGCCTCACCACACCACATCACGCAAGAAGGGGGATAATAGGACATTTTTGCATCACACAAGGATCTACGAAAGACCATCCATTGCAGAACACAGCCAACATTGAAAGAAATCTATATCCATCACTGCTAGCGGGACGGCTCTCAGGGGAATTCAAAGTAGGGTAATCTCCATATCATCACGGTCCCGTCCAGTTCGTCTACACATGCCGATTGCGCCAAGCTTTGATGCAGTGCCCTACGCTCAAAAAGGAAACCCATGTGTACGCCCGTTATGCTGTTCGTTACTCTGCGTGGTCGCACAGCTACCGATGTGGCCACATCGTTACTACGTCTGGGACTTCTCGATGACTGGCTCGGCAGGGGGTGCATCGGTGGAGCTCGGCTCGTCGGTGTCGGGCTCAGGGGTGGAGCCGTTGTTGTCAGGGTGTTGCGATATCCTCGTGAGCTCGTTGACAAAGGACGTGCCCCACCAGGCACTGAACATGTTAGCTGATATCGCCCGTGGCTGTGAGAGAGGCTTACCTGGTGTACTTTCTAATGTACTTGGAGAGCTTCTGGTAATTGAGATCGCGCAGCTCGTCGCCCATTGTGACGGCCTCGTGGATGGCATCTGCTAGCTCCTCGGTATTCCACGGGTTGACCACCAGACTTCCATTCAGACTCTGAGCGGCGCCGGTGAACTCAGACAGGATCATGACGCCGTGGCGCTTCTCCTGTGTTGCAATGTACTCATAGGACACCAGATTCATGCCGTCGCGAGTCGAAGAGACGAGACACGCATCGGAGACAGAGTACAGTGCAATCAACTCCTCAAAGGTGACTGACTTGTGCATGAAGTGGATTGGCATGAACTCAATGGAGCCAAACTTGCCGTTGATCCTGCCGACGAGCTCGTTGACGACGGCGCGGAGGTTCTGATACTCTTCAACATCCTGTCGACTTGGGACGGCGACCTGGACGAGAACAACCTTGCCGATCCACTCCGGATGCTCGGTCAGGAAAACTTCCAGCGCGTGCAACTTTTGCGGAACTCCCTTGATGTAGTCGAGGCGGTCAACGCCCACAATCAGCTTCACGCCATCGAACTTCTTCTCAAGCGCCTGGATGCGCGCCTGTACACTAGGCATCTTCAGGCCCTCGTCGAACTTTTCGGGGTCGATGCCGATGGGGAATGCGCCGACCGTGACGACCTTGTTCTGGAACTCGACTCCATTCGGCGTGGTTGCAAGGCCCAGGATGCGCGAGCAACTGCTGAGGAAATGACGGGCGTAGTCGTAGGTGTGGAAGCCGATCAGATCGCAGTGGAGAACACCGAGGAGGATTTCGTTTCGAACAGGGAGAATTCGATAAATTTCCGAGCTCGGGAAGGGCGTGTGCAGGAAGAAGCCCAACTTCACGTTTTTCTTAGTGTCGCCAATCTCCTCGCGCAGCATGGCAGGCAAGAGCATCAAGTGGTAGTCATGCACCCAGACCATGTCGTTATCCTGAACATCCTTCGCAATAGCCTTTGCGAATAGACGGTTGGCCTCGGTGTAAGCTTCCCATGCGGACTCGTCGAAAGTAATCTCTCCGGGGTGGTAGTGGAAAAGAGGCCAGAGGATGGAGTCTGTGCACAGTCAGCCTATTGAAGCAGCTCTCCGACAAGATTGACTTACTGGAAAAGCCGTTGTAATGGCGATCCGCAATGTCGTCGTCGAGCATGATCGGAACGGCATTGTGTTCCCTCTTCAGATCTTCCTTGAGAGTGCCAATCTCATCCTCTGGCACCTCCATGCCAGGCCAGCCATACCACTGAAAGGTGGTGGTTTTTGACAAGCCGCTCAGGCCACTGACCAGGCCGCCAGAGGACATGGAGAAGTCGTATTTGCCCTCATCGGAGCGCTTGATCGTGATGGGAAGTCGGTTCGAGACAAGCAACAGCCGGCCGTCCGAAGTGTGATGGCGCACCAGCTTGGTGGGTGGTGAGGGGGCGGATGCTTTTGGCGTGGAAGGCGCCTCCGAGGGGGTAGGTTCTGCCATGGTGGCGATTTATGGACGATATGGGCGTAGGGGGATGGAGAGGAAGAAGAGGAAGAAGTAATACAAGTTGGAGGTGGGGCTTGGGCTTGGGCTCTAAGGGATGTCGACCGTTCCCGCGTGTGACGGATGGGTAGCGATATTTAGGCGGGCCGCAGGCGATAAGAGTGGCAGAATTAATTTGACGGCGTCTGCAGTGACGGCAGAATGACTTGGTAGGTGAGGAGGGCTACAGCGAAGGCGGCGAAGGCTCTCGCAGGTTTCCGAGATGATGCCGCAATTGCGACAGGTCACAGAAAGTGCAGGGAGAGCGATCGCGTTGGCGAGGCAAAGAATTATGGACAGTCAACCTTGGTAGAGATTTATAGGGGCGATGCTGGCCACGTGTAGGCCGAGAGGGTGTCGAGAAAGTGAATTGCAAAAAGCATGCATTTTGCTGGTATCGTTGAATGGGAAATAAATGTGACGTAGCGCCTCAGCACAGCGGGGCACGGACTCCACTGTGCTCAAGCTGGCCCTGGCGCACGAGTGCACAGCAATCTAGGAACGCGCAGGGCATGGCAATATTTGCTTCTGGGAGACGGCGTACAGGCAAAAAGGACACTGATCTCTGCCAGGCCTGAGGCTGACTCTCCAAGCTAGGCCCTGTTTTTGCTGGCAACCACGGGCGTTGCTGCACGTGACACGGCAGCTCTAGCCCTCCAGAGCGGCCTCCAATTGGACCCCCGCACCTGGCACGCCTCACGGCCCTCACCTACGCTGCCCTCGGAACTTCTCCGCTCCGGCGCGCTTCCTCGACGCGACTTTGCGGCCTCGACGCGCTCGCCTCCACCACAATTGCTGATCCGCCGTGTCCCATCCACCGCAAAGTATGTCGGACTCGGAGACGACTAATCTTCCAGCCGAGTCGGCCATTGTCAAGGCCCTCCGCGACGTCGTCATCTCGATACACAAGGGAGGCAACACCGATGACCTCACCATCAAGCGCGTCAGAGCGAGGGCGGAGACGGAGCTGGGGCTGCCCGATGGCTTTCTGAGACGCCAGGAGTGGAAGCAGAAGAGCCAGAGCCTCATTCACGAGGCAGTGGTATGATGTAGCACTATAGGAGGCACTGCGGTTTACTCACAGTTCTTGCAGGAGAAGTACTGCGACGATGCCGAACCCGAACCCGAGCCCTCGCCGCCCAAGAAGGCTGCCAAAGCGAAGCCCGCCCCACGGAAGATTGCCAAGCCGTCGAAAGCGAGCGCAGGCGGAGTGAAGAGGAAGGCGGCAGCGCCGGCGAAGAAGCCGCAGAAGCGCAGGAGGACAGTGTCATCCGAGGACGAGCTTCCAGACGCCGCGGAAGATAAGCTCTCGGATGCAGAGAGCGAGCCGCCGAAGAAGCCAGCGCGTCGACAAAAGAAGGTGGTTGCAGAGGACTCGGATGAAGAAGATGCGCCCAAGGCACAGAAGGGGCTCAGCGACGAGGACGTCGACGACGTGGCTGTGAAGAAGACGCCACCTCCCCAGTCCAAAGACGACGCAGAGGATAGCGATCTTTCGAGTTTGATCGACGAGTCGCCCGTTAAGAAGAAGAAGCGGGGGCCGGCAGACAAGCCCAAAAAGGAGGCGAAAGCGAAAGCGCCACCCAAAGCAAGCGCCAATGATCCTGATCAGGCAGAGGTCAAGCGGCTGCAAAGCTGGCTTGTAAAGTGCGGGATCCGCAAAGTCTGGGGAAAGGAGCTTGCCAGCTGCAACACATCCAAGGAGAAGATCAAGCACCTCAAGGCAATGCTCTCGGAGGCCGGGATGGAGGGCAAGTACTCCAATGAGAAGGCTGCACGGATCAAAGAGCAGCGCGAATTCGCCAAGGATCTGGAGGCTATCCAAGCCGGCGCGGAAGCTTGGGGAAAGCAAGAAGTCACGGACACTGGACGACCCCGACGAGCAGCTAGCCGACCTGTTCCCAAGGCGGTGGCACCCGTTTTCAGCGAGGATGGCGAGGAAGCGAACGAGGCTCAGGATGACGCGGAGGACTCTACAGATGATGACCAGGATGACAGTGATGTCAAGGGGGACTCTGACAAGAGTGAAGATGATGTTCACGACGGTGACGGCGACGATTCCGAGTAGCGCTTTCCGTTTCTTTCCATGGTAACGGTCCAAATCTTATGGTGTTGTACGTGGAACTGTACAGGTGTAGAGTGTCGTTAGGATACCCATAGCTTTTTGCTTAATCAATACACATCCCCTCGCCTAGTCGCGAATAATGGCAGCATCGCACTCCTTCCTCTTCATGATCTAATAGCTTTAGAGGACATTCTCTGAGCAACCAAGCTGTAGACAGCGACCGAAGACATAAAGATGACGAGGTTGTAGAACTAGGCGCGAGATTTAGTGAGAAGCCGGTGGGTTTGCGTAGATACGTACAGCATTTCTCGAGTAGGCGCTTTCTTCGGCTTCGCTCCGGGCTTCCACAAAGAGGCGTCGCAGATTCGGGAGGTTAGATGGCTTTGAAGGCTGTGAAGGCTGCGAAGGCTGCGGAGACTGCGGAGACTGCGGAGACTGCACGAGCATGAGAAACTATGGAAGAACATTATTAACTAGCCATGGGACACTGACCATCTTGACTTCTCGCTGTGTGTATTGGAGTGGGGGTGACTTTCCCCGGCGGACTAGACAGCCACCAGCATCGTGCACGGACCGCGTTCCATCATTCAATGTGGCAGTCGCTATTCATCGAACAGAAGGTCCGCGAAATCGACTTTCATTCTCCTTCCACACCCACAACCATCCCTGCACACGACCTGCTGCCGCCCACCCGTTCGAAGACCACCCACCCACCGTACCCGGAACACAGCCCCAAACCCGCCGTCGCAGTCACCTCCCCCCTCGACTCGAATTAGCGCATGAGGGGTCCTCTACGTGTAAAGAGCAGAGATGGCGGTCAACAGGGTCAAGGCCGCATTTGCCGTTCCACGGAAAGGAGAGACGTTTGAGTTGAGAGCCGGCCTGGTGTAAGAATGTGTCTGCAATTGCTGCCGCCTGCAAAGCTAACCGTGGCCCTCAGATCTCAATATGCATACGAACGGTTAGCGCGCCCACTCTGGCTGGAATGAGGATGTATGTACTGAAGATGAAGCAGAAAAGAAGCGATCCAAAAGACCATCATGTCGATGACGTTGGGCAAAGATGTGTCCGCGCTGTTCCCCGACGTATTGAAGAACATCGCGACCGGCGACCTGGACCAAAAGAAACTCGTCTACCTATATCTCATGTATGTGCCAATCATTTGCGAGCGTTTCAAGCGCTCATATTCCATGCTAGGAACTACGCGAAATCGCATCCAGACCTCTGTATTCTCGCTGTAAACACGTTCGTTCAAGACTCGGAAGATCCAAACCCCCTCGTACGCGCGCTCGCTATACGGACAATGGGATGCATTCGGGTGGACAAAATGGTGGACTACATGGAAGAGCCGTTACGGAAAACATTACGGGACGAATCGCCGTACGTGCGCAAGACGGCAGCTCTCTGCGTGGCGAAACTCTTCGACCTGAATGCTCCCATGTGCATGGAAAACGGCTTCATTGAGCAGCTCCAGGAGATGGTCGGCGACCCCAATCCCATGGTGGTCGCCAACTCGGTCACAGCGTTGGTCGAAATCCAGGAAACGAGCACCGATAAGAGCGTTTTCGTCATCAACGCGACGACGCTAAAGAAGATGTTGATGGCGCTGAACGAATGTACAGAGTGGGGCCGGGTCAGTATCTTGACAACTTTGGCCGACTACAAGGCGGAGAACATCAAAGAGGCGGAACACATTTGCGAAAGAGTCTCCCCGCAGTTCCAACACGTCAATCCGAGTGTTGTTCTAGCAGCTGTCAAGGTTGTCTTTCTCCATATGAAGAACATCACGCCGGAACTTTTCAAAACGTATCTTAAGAAAATGGCGCCGCCCCTAGGTATGTTCACAAATGCTACTAATAAGGACTCCCTGACAAGCTTTAGTTACTCTCGTATCATCTGCGCCGGAGGTCCAGTACGTTGCGCTCAGGAACATCGAGCTACTTGTGCAGAAACAGCCCGACATCTTGAGCAAGGAGATGCGAGTCTTCTTCTGCAAATACAACGATCCGCCGTACCTCAAACTTCAAAAACTCGAGATCATGGTGCGGATAGCCAACGACAAGAACGTCGACCAACTTTTGGCCGAATTGAAAGAGTACGCGCTGGAAGTGGACATGGACTTTGTCCGAAGAGCCGTCAAAGCCATTGGACAGGTGGCCATCAAGATCGAAAGCGCTAGCGAAAAATGTGTCAACACCCTGCTTGATCTGATCAACACCAAAGTCAACTACGTTGTGCAAGAAGCGGTCGTGGTCATCAAGGATATCTTCCGAAAGTATCCAGGATATGAGGGGATAATACCGACACTCTGCCAATGCATTGACGAATTGGATGAGCCTAATGCGCGAGCATCGCTCATCTGGATTGTTGGAGAGTACGCAGAGAAGATCAACAATGCTGGCGAAATTCTCACAGGGTTTGTCGATGTGTTTGGCGAGGAGTTCTCACAGGTATGTGGTGAAATTTCCCTACTGAACGAATACTAATTGGAGAAACAGGTCCAACTTCAAATTCTCACAGCCGTGGTCAAGCTTTTCCTGAAGAAGCCGGATCAGTCACAAGGTTTGGTGCAAAAGGTCCTGCAAGCGGCCACAGCAGAAAACGACAACCCGGATATCCGAGATCGAGCCTACGTCTACTGGAGACTGCTTTCCAGTGACCCTCAGATTGCCAAAGTGAGTACATTTACGATGAACGTATTGTACGTGTCCTAATCCTTGCAGGCCATCGTTCTTTCCGACAAGCCCGCAATTACCTCAACGATCAAATCACTGCCACCGCAACTCCTAGACCAACTACTCGCCGAGCTTTCGTCACTCGCGTCTGTGTATCACAAGCCTCCGGAGGCTTTCCTCGGACAGGGCCGCTTTGGATCCGAAGCGATGCAAAGGGCTGCAATCGAGTATGTTATGAAACTCTTGTTGACGAGATGGCCGAAGCTAATGTGGGCAGGGAACAACGCGAAGAAGCCAGAGAGAACCCAATCGCGGCAGATGCCGTCGCTGCCGCGGCAGCTGGTCAAGCGCCACCCCAATCCAACGTCGAAAACCTGCTCGATATCGACTTCGACGGCGCGGCGCCGGCATCGTTGCAGAAAGAGCCGGCAACAGGAAGCTCTGGGCTGGAAGGTCTTGCAGGCACGCCTCAACGTGTCGCATCTCCGAGCACCGGAAAGGCGGCGCCCGCGTCGACAATGGACGACCTAATGGGCTTGTTTGGAGATACGGGCGGCGCGGCCAGTTCCTCGAATGCCCCAATGACGAACGACGACATCATGAACGGATTTGCAAGTATGAATGTTTCCGAGAATGGGCAGGCTCCTCCTGCAAGTGAAGCAGCAGCTGGAGGGCAGAAAGCACAGAAGAGCAATCAGGATCTTTTGGACTTGTTCTAGGCTTGTCGTTGATATTGGGTTACACTGGGCGAAAAGCGGTCAAGCATTTGAGGCGTATGAGGTATACCTGTATCAAGCGCTGTATAGAGAATGAAACGGACAATAATGTGACAAAAGTAATGAGTCAGATTGGAGGCTTGGTGAGCTCGTGGTCGACGCCACAGTGGCGCAGGGCTTGGCCCACGCCATTTGTTTTGATCATCGCGCCTGCGGCCTGTCTATCCAATGCACGACAATCTGCTGGCTTGCAGGCTTCACCCCTAAATCGAGCCCTGCGACTTGGACTATAAACCCGCTCGCCAGCCCTCGCCGTCGCCGTCACCGTCACCGCTCGGCCTCTGCTCGCCATGTTTATGCTCCGAAACCGTATGTTTGTGGTGCCCCGCCCCCGCCATTGTGTAGCAAGACGCACTGACACGCCAGATAGTTAGCAAGTTTGTCTTTGGCGACGGTTCCAAAGAGTCTATTGTCGAGATTCCCCAGGGCCAGCTCTATCTCGTCCGTCCGCGATCGGTAAAGGGCTACTCCGAGCTCATCTTTAAAGACGCTGCAGCGACCATCCGACGGACCGGCCAAGAGTTCCAGTACCAGCTCGTGGTGCAGCGGGCCTACGAGGAGGGCGAAGAGGATCTGCTAGCTGAAGAGGGCGGCCAAGCCGGAAGCGTGGACAATCTTGGGGGCGACAAAGACGAGAAGACATTCTTGCTCGACGAGGAGCTCCAGTTCCGCACCGACTTTCGCTCCACCGGCGAGAAGATATTTGCGTGGCGCGACCTGAGCGGTGACATTGACGACCTCTGGGAATTCGTTTGCGACGCTTCTGTCAAGCCAGAGACGGCCGCTTTGTTCGAGCGCATTGCTCTGCAGTGCCAGTTCGAGCGCAAGTACCGCGTCAGCCACGAGAGCGCGACCGAAGACGACCTTGAAGCGCTCGCCTACTACGAGGAGCCCATTCCAGACGCGAGCCCCGTGTCCAGCCCCGTGTCCAAATCTCCGAAAGTCCTGGCCGCACCCACGACTGCCGAGCTATTCCCGAATACTACACAGGAAACCATGAAGAAGAAGGCGGCTGGAAAGGCCAAGCTGCCCGAGGTGGCTGAGGACCCGACGGCTGCCCCGCCGGCTGCTGCTCAGCCCGATGCTCTGAGCACACTGACCGAGGCAACGGCTGAGCTGCATTTGTTCGACTTCCCATCCGGCACCTTCGTCAAGCAGGATGCTGCGGTGCGGACTACAGTGACCGAGATCGGCAGCTGGGAGTACTGGCTGCACATTGTCGGCGAGGACCGCGAGTGGCTGGGACAACCCATCATTGACGACATCAATCCGGTCTTCAACTACGAGTTCAAGTCGTTCATCTTCAATCACTACATGGAAGATGGCTCAGCCTATTCATGGCTCCTCCGTTTCTCCGACCACGAGGACTTGGAGAATTTCCAGACCGCCGTCATGCAAGCCCTGTGGGAGCACCTGAACCAGATGAAATGGGGCAAGGCGAAGGATTCCGACCGCGAGTACGTGCTGGAGGCCTTCCAGGATCTCACCATGGAAGATGCGCCAAATGAGGAGGACGAGGAGGAAGAGGAGGAGGAGGAAGAAGACTATGACGATGCAGACGATGGTCAGAGGAGCGAGCACTATGATGATGACGAGGAGGAAGAGGATGTCGAGACCGACATGAAAGATGGCGGTGTCAACTCCCAGCTTGCAGTCGGCTACAAGCACGACAGGTCTTTCGTCGTCCGCGGCAACAAGATTGGCGTGTTCAAGCACACAGACGATAACCAGCTGGAGTTTGCGACCACGATCTCGAGCATCAAGACACCCAAGGGCAAAGCCTTCAACCCCGCCAAAGTCATGCTTCATCAAGAAGACCAAAGCATGATCTTGCAGAACCTAGACAACCCCAATGCGCTCTACAAGATGGACTTGGAGACTGGTACTGTCGTGGATGAGTGGAAGGTGCACGATGACATTCCTGTCAAGGTGTTTGCGCCGGAGTCCGTAAGTGTTTACAGTCACTCACATGGTGGAATGAGCTAACACTTGTATAGAAATTTGCGCAGATGAGCGGCGAACAGACCTTCCTGGGTCTTTCCGGCAACTCGCTGTATCGCGTAGATCCTCGTCTGTCAGGCAACAAGCTCGTGGATGATCAGTACAAGCAGTATGCCACGAAGAATGCCTTCTCGGCCGCTGCCACAACAGAGAAGGGACACATCGCCGTTGCCTCCGACAAGGGTGACATCCGCCTCTACGACCGACTCGGCATCAACGCGAAGACGCTCATTCCCGCCCTGGGTGACCCTATTATCGGTATGGATGTCTCGGCAGACGGTCGATGGGTACTCGCCACCACACGTACATACCTTCTGCTCATCGACGCGCTCCAGAACAAGGGCAAGAACGAAGGCAAGTTAGGGTTCGAGCGCGCCTTCGCCAAAGACGACAAGCCCCAACCACGCCGTCTCGCCCTCACACCCGCGCACGTAGCGCAATTCCAGCACGAAACCAAAGCGCCCATCGGGTTCACGCCCGCACGTTTCAACATCGGACTCGATGCCAGCGAGACCACCATCATCACGGCCACGGGCCCCTTCATCATCACGTGGAGCTTGAGGAAGGTGCTCGCCAACCGACGCGATCCTTACAACATCAAGCGCTACGCCGAGGAAGTCAAGGCCGATAACTTCAAGTTCGGGTCGGACAGGAATCTCATCGTGGCTCTGCCGAATGAGGTGGATATGGTGGCGAAGCGCGCGTTGCAGAGGCCGACGAGGGAGAGCATTGCTATGCCGAGTCGGATCGGACCTGCTAGGAGGACTACTAGGAGTAGTTATCTTGGCAGGAACGATATCGTTGATAGCCCTTATTAGGTTGCAATGGGGGTGGGGTGGGGTAGGGTGGTTTGGATGGATGGATGTAATTGGTGGGGAGATGTGTGCATGGTTGAGTCTTTTTCTTCTCTGGTAAGAAATAGGGAGTGGTAACGGCGTTTCTTCTTGGGGGTCACTGTCAGTTTTTGTTTGATGATCGTCGGATGCATATTGTAGGGCCGTGCGCTGACGTTGTCGTCGTCGTCAACCGGCGCTGGGATCTAGCTTGTTGCTTACTTTATGCGCGCGGCACACGATTACATGCGAGATATGAGCAAATTTTGTGGAGATTCATGGACGGTACGGTATTGTAGGGTGGATGCGGAGATGAAACGGTCATCTACCGGGTTTTCTAAATAAATGAACGGTGAGAGTATGTGGTGTGGCGTGAGGGTTTTTGGGATGGATGAGCTTGGGTTTGGGGGAAATTGATGTGGCAATATCTAATGGGATGGTCCAAGGTAGGTAGTGTGTAGATATGTAGATAGCGATGTGGTGAATCTTGGGGAGATTATTATTGCTGGATTGTGAGCGACGGACGAAAAGGGAATGCTTCCAGAAGCCTTCCAGAGACCTTCCACGCGCCTTCCATAACCTCGCACAGACACTTCCGTCAAATCCCACCGCCGCCCCGCCCACAAAACTTTAAAAAGCGAAGAAAAAAAAGAAAAGAAAAAGAAAGCGCGAAAATCCCCCCGAGGGCAAAACCCGATCAATTCCCGCTTCCAAGCATCTTCCCAGCTGACCATAATTCTCCCGCCCCTCTTCTCCGTGCCCGGTTTTTTTTTCTTCTTCTTACCTACCTACCTACTACCGTATCCACGCTGCAGCACGCGCCTTGGAGACGGAGACACCGAGTCGGGCGCGTTAATTAAGCGCGTACGTTTCATGTATCGTATCAGCCCAGCACGTGCCTCTCTGTGCTCTCGAAGAATCGGAACATGTTTTGGCGCTACATTATTGTAGATTGACCAGGGGAACCCTCTCGCGACGTTTGGACCCAACGCTCGCGCAGGACGAGGGGACCGAGGGGGATGAGGAGACGGCTATGTGGTACACACTTCTGACAGATGGTCTCAGCCGCCGAGATCGTGATTCGCACTGCATATTACATAATGGCAACGGCTAAGGATGTTCGTCTTACAGGAGATAGGCGGACGTCGTATGTATGTCGTAGGGACAACGCACACCAACCTACCTACCACATCTTTTTCTTTCCGACTATTCTTAGCCAACTACTGTTACACTTTCGGCAGACATGCCTGGCGACGTTAGCCTTTTCGAGACAGCAGCATCGCTTGCAGGTGTGGGTATCGGATGGGCATCGGATGGGTATCGAAATTCGAGATGCGTATGGTTCGCTCCAACATGCGGCCGGACACGTGCTGCCGTTCACTCGGGCCGTGCAGGGCGCCGCTCAACATACATATTCGCTACGATAGGTAATAATGCGAGCCCGTAGCTCGGAAGGACGCGATAAGGCGGTGATGTGCCTCAGGTATCCAGTGCATGACCTCATTGCGAGCACGACCACCACCACCTTGTCTTGGGCTCTTGGGTCAGCCTCGGGAAACATGGATGCGGGCTGTACGTCCTCACCGCTTCGCAAAATTTCTGGTGCAGCGCAGGGGCACGACAGCCATTACCGCAGCAAAAGCACGACACTTCTGAGTCGCGTCGCTCGAGCCATCGTGCAAGACGAGCCGCACGCACATGGAGGGTCGAGGGCGTGCGTCATTGCTTCCACCACGTCGGACCGCGGTGACTAAGTGCGAGGTGGCACCTAAGTACCTACCTACATTCTCCGGCCCGAGACGCTGGGACCCCGAGCGGCTTTTCGGGTTGATCCTTGGCTGCTACTCCTTTCCCACCACCACTCGTCAGTCGTTCCTTTTCCGCAAATGACAGTACCTCGACTATCTACCACGCCCTCCAGCCCTCTGCCCATCGGTCCAACGCGCGCGTCCCCCCGTTACAAACTGTAGGATACCCTCCCAGTCCCGTCCCTGGGACGCACCCCCCCCACCCCACATAAATTGCCCTTCTCATGTGTTCGGTTCGTTAGCTTGCTCCTCCGTGTCATCATGCTCTAGCAATTCATTACCCTGACCGGGAGAAGGTGAGTGCCGTTCGCCATCTCGTTACTTGCTTGCTGGTCGAACAGACCCTGCTCGCCTTGTTTGCTTAGTCGGCCTTGAGACGGTGTGCCAATCAGCCTGGCCTTGTAATAAAAATGCGCATATCCGCGCCATGTCCCCTCGCGCCGTTAGCCCTTATCCCTTCCTCTTCGAGCATCATTCCCTGAGACGGTGTGTCGAACCCGTTACTGTCAATCCTTTTCCTGCCCTGTCTCCACCTGTGCCCCACACACACAAGTGAGAACCCGCTGTCATTCCAACGTTCGCACTCTACGTCTCTTCTCCAGTCCTTCCGTCAATGTTCTCCCCGTAAACACAGTCACAAGAGACCATGGATATCAGCTCAAATCCAAAGAAAGGCTCAAGTCCGGCCGTGCAGTCCGTCAACGGCGCGCCTGCTCAGCGCCTAAACTCCAATACGTCAAAAACTGCAGAAGCGACACAGCAACACGCACATTCGCCTGCCATGGCGACGATAGCAGATGATGACGACCGCCTGCTCCAGCGTATCGGATACACACCTGTACGTTCCATCGCCCCCAGTCTAGCATTTTTCCATTGATGTTCCCAGGTTCTACAAAGACATTTTTCAAGATGGTCAACCGTTTCATACGCCATATCGATCCTCGGTGTCCTGGGCTCAGTGCCCGCGACCTTTGGCAGCCCGATGAGTTCGGGAGGCCCGGCCACCGCAGTGTGGGCGTGGTTCATTGGCAGTTTCATGGCCTATCTGATCGCCAGTTCGGGTGCGTTTGTCCATGAGACTGCAGTGCTTGACCGCTGACCTGTCCGTCCACAGTCGCGGAGTTGGTCTCGGCATATCCAACCGCTGGAGGCATGTACTACGTTACCAAACACGTTGTCCCCAAGGATCATGTAGCACCGTGGGCGTGGATCATAGGATGGTGCAACTTCCTTGGTCAGGCTGCTGGGGTTGCCAGTCTTGCCTATACGATTTCACAGATGATACTGGCCACGGCTGTAATGCATACCTTCGACAAGGGTGAGGCTGGGTTTATACCGTATGTATCACCTACTGCAGAAGACGGCACGTAGCTAACCTGCTTCTACAGAACTGCACTGCAGACCGTCCTGCTCGCCATTCTTATCCTTTGCTTGTTCGGCACCATCTGCTCGTTTCCCACCAATTGGCTCCACCGCATCATCCTGTGGTTTGCTCCTATCAACAGTCAGTAACTCCAACGCAGTGCAAGTGCGTCATTCTTACTTGTGCAGTCGTTGCTTCGGTATGCATATGCATCACTCTCCTCATTCTCACCCCCGAGAAACAAAGCGCCAAATGGGTCTTCACCACATTCATGGACGGCTCTGGCTGGGGGAGCAAGGGATTCTCATTCCTCCTTGGGTTCGTCTATTACCATCTTAGTCAAGATGGGCACGTCTAACATGAGCAGTTTCTTGTCTGTTGCATGGACTATGACCGATTACGATGGCACTACCCAGTAAGTCAACCTTGCATCTTGCATGTTGCGTAATCTAACTTGGTCACACAGCATGTCGGAAGAAACCCACGATGCGGCGATACGCGGCCCTGTCGCCATCAGAGCAGCCATCCTCGTTTCCGGCGCTGTTGGATGGATGTTAACAGTGACCTTCTGCTTCTGCATGACAGACTACGACAGCATCATGGCGACGCCAACCGGTCTACCAGTAGCACAAATCTTCCTCAACGCCGGCGGAAAGACGGGAGGAACCATCATGTGGTTCTTCGTTATGCTCGTGCAGTTCTTCACAGGCTGTACCGCAATGTTGGCAAACGCGCGTATGGCTTGGGCATTCGCCCGAGATGCCGCCTTCCCGTTCTCGGAGTAAGTACACTCGTTCTGATCGGTGAGCGCGAGGCTGATGTGAGATAACAGTTTCTGGAGCAAAGTCAACGACAGGACCCACACGCCCGTCAACGCAGTCTGGCTCGTCGTGATCTTCTGCAGCTGCCTGAATATGATCGGCATCGGAAGCACTCTGACGATTGTAGCTATTTTCAACGTTACCGCTCCGGCCCTCGACATAAGCTACATCGCTGTGATCATCGCGCACAGGGTCTACGAGGATAGAGTGCAGTTCATCCCTGGGCCGTTTACCATGGGCCGGTGGAGCAAGCCGGTCAACGCAATTGCGGTCACCTGGGTCTGCTTCATTAGCGTGGTACTCTTCTTCCCCACGATCAAACCAGTCACGATACCGAACATGAATTACGCTATCTGCGTGGCCGCCTTCATTGGCCTGTTCAGTGCGGCATGGTGGTATGCCGGAGCTAGAAAGTAAGTTTCGTGTGTGCTGTTGTGCTTGCTAGCCTTAATCCACAAGGCCGAAAAAAACAACAAAAAGAGCACGCTCCATCCACACTCTACACCACAACCACACACACGCTAACGCATGCATTGCAGGACTTACACGGGACCTCGGACCACAGATACGATCGACATGCTTCCACCAGAAGATCCAGAAGAAATCAACCGCGATTACACCGACTATGACTTGCCGTAAATCTCACCCTCACACAGCATTCGTGTCTGCATCCCGCAATCGCAATCTAGACCCCCCCGCCACCATTCCCATATCACAGTCAGTCAAGATGTGCCCCTGCGTACAACGCATCGCCTTTGGCATCGACATTATTACGCACTCTCCCTCCCCCCTTCAGCATTATCCCTCGCATATACCCGTCATTTATCGGCAATGTTCGCCGCTTCCGCTGGCCTATTAGACGGCTTGTTACTTCTGCATATCCCGCGCTTGCATATGTTTTCCCATGCATCTCACGAATCACATCGACCCACGGAGTTGGCGGTAATACGAACCCAAGTTCATCATTATCATTGGTTGTTGGTTTTTTTTTTTCAGCGGGCGCACATCGGGAGGTTTTTTTGTTTTCGCTTTTTCTTTTTCTTTTTCATTGTACTTTTTGTTTTGTTTTGTTTTTTTTTGGGGGGGGAGGGGTGGGTATTTGGGGGCTTTTTGATGGTCACAGGGGGGAGGGGGGGCTTTTCTTCACACCACTACCTACCCCCGTTCCTGCTCCTGCACCAGCGCACGCGATTTCTTCCTTGGGAAATGCTGGCCGCGAATACCCTGGCTTGGTTGGGCTTGCAGGATTCCTTCTCACCTCACCTCACCTCACCTCACCTCGTACCTCGTACTTCTTTCTTGCCTCGCACCTTTTCACCGGTAGACGGTAGAAAAGAAGGTATCCTAAAAGTACCAATTACCCCCCCCCCCCCTCCCCCGGTTGGCGGCAGACGCGCTCGCCTCGCCTCCGGAACAAAAATGGGGACTTGGAAGGGAGGAGGGCGGCGACACGCGCCACGGTGATTGATTGATACCTTTATAGACTTGTTTGTTTGTTTGTTTGTTTGTTTGTTTGTTTGTTGGCTTGTTGTTTTGCGCGTTTCTGAAAGATACCCTAAAAAGTTATCGTTATGTATGTATGTAGATAGATGGATAGATGGATGGATGGATGGATGGATAGAAGCATGGATGGAAGCATGGAACTCTCTAATGAATGAAAGAATTTCGGGTTATCATGGTTATTACAACATATATCATATCATGTTTCTTTTCTTTTTCTTCTTGGCTTGCCTCGGGTATCTATCTACTGACTTTTCCTTTTTTTTTTTTTTTTTTTTTTTTTTCATTATTGGATCTTGATTGATCTGATTCGATTCGATTTAATTGAGTGTTAATTGTTGGCATGCACGTCATTCGCAACGGTCCGCTCCCGTCAGGAAGACATCGAGACAAGCCTGTCCTTCGGTACGATTGATTGATTGATTGATTGATTGTACGATACGATTCCCGGAGACGGAGAGTCGGGTCGGGGTCGGGGTCGGGGTCGGAACAACAGTACAAGAAGATAAGTGCGTGACTAGATCAAGTGTTTATTGTTTGTGGGTGGGTTGGAAGCTGATATGGAAACTAGAAATAGGATTGTTTGAATTACTATGACGTGGGTATGTCCCCTTACTCTAACGTAGCTATAATCATGAGCACCCTGTTATTCATCGGTAGTGAAGATAATGAGGGAAACCCTGCTCAGGGGGGAAACGTGAAGAGTAGGATCGAGCTTTGGGGGACCATGTGTACAGTGTTAGCATTATTATCCATTACTGACGTTCCCGTACGCAGCTATATCTTCTAGTGCTGCTGGTTGGTGTATAGAGTATATCTATTCTAATCGTGTTAGATAACATAGTGATAAATCCGTATTTGCTTCACCTACGTAAAAGCAGTCATGAGAGAGAATAAGACATCAACAAGTAAAGAAGATGGCAGAAATATATTACTGCTGATAATATGCCCAACCAAATGCAAACGTCAGACTATCCCAACGACAAGATACCAGACCCAAAACGCCGAGCCATGCAAATCACACCCAGCACTATCAAAACATGCGACCAGACCGCGACCAGACCCAAGTCAACAGCCACGGAGCCCCTTGATTCATGCAAGCCCTAAGACCGACCCCTCCTATCCTTCTTCAACGGACTAAATGCAAAGCCCTGATCATTCAACAAACTACCCCCACCAACTGGCGGAGGCAGAAAAGCTCCCTTGCCAGGCATACCTTTGCCCATTGCCCTAGCCGCAAAGATGCCCTTGCTACTATTCGCTTTCTTGGAGCCATCGTCTTCATCAGGAGCATCAAAAAGCGCACCGCCGACGGCAGATGCACCCAGCTTGCGCTTCTTCTTTTTCTCGGGGGCAGGCTCCTCGGTGAAGGTGGCGAATGACATGAGCGATTTGCGGGGTTTGGCTTTGGACTTGTTGGTCTTGCCCTTGGAAATGCCGTCATCGCCGTCTTTCAGGGGGACCGTAACCGGTGCATTCTCGTCTTTGGAGGACGTATGGGAGACTTCCTCAGTGACGGCTTCGAGGGCTTGTGCCGTGGCCTTCTTGCGGGGCTTCGCGTTGGTCTTTTTACTAGCAGCGGGTGCGAGGGCCTTGGACTTGGACTTCGACTCAGCTGCCTTCTTGGTGGGCTTTTTCGATGGTGCGGTAGGAGTTGCTTCTTGTGCGGCGGTTGGTATTGCCTCTTCCTCTTCTTCCTCATCTTCCTCGAGAATAATCTCGCCTGGCGCGACGCTGCCAGTGCGGTTTAGGAAGGGAGTCAATGAGAAGTTGGATGTATCGCCGACGGCAGAGGTACTGCGCTTCGCCTTCTTCGCCGGAAACCCGTTTCCAGGAGTTCCCAGATTGGTCTCTGGTACAAGCGATGCGGCCATGCGCTTGCGCATATTTGTGGCAGGGTTGGCAGAGCCCTCACGCGTCGACCGGGCTGGAGGTGCAGTCTGTGCCCGCTCAGCTTGTTCGAGTGCAGCTTCCTTCTCTTTGAGCTTGCCCTTTGTTGAGCGTAACTTCTCCCGGAAGGCATTGAGTTTGTCGTCAAGCACAGAGTTTTGACTTTGTAGCTCCGCTAACGCCTTGGCGTGCTCCTTCTCTTGCTTTTTGCGCTCGCGCTTCTCTTCATCCAGCTCTTTCCTCAGATCGTCAGATTGCGCATCGTTTTTCTGGCCGCCTTTCTTGCTGGCCTTCTCAAGCTTCAAGCGCTGACGCTTCTCATTCTCCAGCTCTTCCCGGAGCTCTTCCAATTCAGCATCGCGCTCGCTGCCTCTCTTGCCTGCCTTCTCGAACTTCAAGCGCTGGCGCTTTTCATCCTCCAGCTCTTCCCGGAGCTCTTCCAATTCAGCATCGCGCTCGTTGCCTTTTTTGCCTGCCTTCTCGAGCTTCATGCGCTGGCGCTTTTCGTTCTCCAGTTCTTCTCGGAGCTCTTCTAACTCAGCATCGCGCTCGCCACCCCTCTTGCTTGCCTTTTCGAACTTGGAGCGCTGGCGCTTTTCATCCTCCAGCTCTTCCCGGAGCTCTTCCAATTCAGCATCGCGCTCGTTGCCTTTCTTGCCTGCCTTCTCGAGCTTCACGCGCTGGCGCTTCTCGTTCTCCAGTTCTTCTCGGAGCTCTTCTAACTCAGCGTCGCGCTCGCTACCCTTTTTACTCGCCTTCTCCGCTTTCGAGCGTGCGCTCTTCTCCTGCGACACTTCTTCGCGCAGTTGCTCTATCTCGGAGACGCGCTCCTCATCCCGCTTGCTTGCCTTCTCCGCTTCCTTCTTTATAGCCTTGTCAAGATCGTCTTGAATCTGCTGGGTACGTTGTTGTTGGGTCTCGAAGTCAGCCTGTGCCTTCTCGACGGCCTCCTCAGCCTTCGCGAGTGTACCCTCCACCTTCAAACGCTCTTTCCTCTCCTTGGCCAGCTCTTTGCGAAGCTCCTCGAGCTCGGCACGCATATCGTTGTCTTGCTCCATCTTCTTCCCTTGCTTAGCCAGCGCGCGAGTGGAGTTGCGTTTCTCGTTCTCCAGCTCGACTTGGGCCGTGTTCAGTTGGCGTTGCAGCGATAGCTTCTCAGCGAGTAGTCCGGTGTTCGACTCGACTTGAGCACGGAGGTGCTCCACTTCGGGACGCAGTGATGAGAGCTCTCGGTTGAGGGCGAGTTTCTCGGACAGGATCTTATCCGAATCGGAGGTGACATTCTCCATAGCCTTAAGTTCGGCCTGCCAAGCTGTCAGTGAAGGTGAGGGCGAGGACGTGCTGGACACGCACCTTGAGGTTAGCAGCTTCCCGCGATTGCATGCGGATCTGGTTTTGCGCCATTTCTGCCATCGCCTTCTGCTCGTCTATTTGCCCCGTAGCCTCATCCAGCGCTACCTCGAGATCGTCTGAGCGCGCCTGCTCCTCTTCGAGCTGTTCGTGGAGGTCACTGGTTTCATCGTGCAAAAGACACTCGCGCGCGCGCAATTTCCTGATGTCCTCGTCCTTGGCGACTATCTCTACTGAATGCTTGCTGCGTTCGAGACTCAGCTCGAGGTTTGCCGTCCGCAGCGAATGCTTGAGCTGCATACAAGTCAGCCTATGTGAGCCGAGAGCATTGGGCGCGTGTCGACCTACGTCTTTTATCTCCGCGTCGTATTCCGACTCCATGGCTGAAGCCATAAGATATGTCCCAATTGAAATGTGCAGCCAGAGAGAATAGGGGAGAGGGGAGAGGGGAGAGGGGAGAGTATGCAGGTCGGCGGGGAGGTGGTGGTAGTTGTTGGTGGAGTCCGCGCGTAAACAAACAAGGGGATCGTGCCAAGACTGCCCCCTGCTCGTCGGGCTTGGCGCCGATTACGTACGTCTCAATCGGCCACCTTTCAGCCAGACGGCCCTCTTGAGTTCCAGATCCAGAGCTCCGAATCTCCCCACCACACAGCCAAACAATCGCAATGCGGTGGATACAGATCCTCACAGCCTCGCTCTTGCCCTTCACGGCTCTTGCAGCCAAGAAGCCGGCCGCCGACCGCTTCAATGACTTCCTCTCTAAATCGCAATCTGGCCCGCTCAAGCTCGAGGATGCATCCTACGCGCAATTGACGAAATCACCCCGGGACTACAGCGTTGCAGTGCTCTTGACGGCGATGGAGGCCCGGTTTGGATGCCAGCTGTGCAGAGAATTCCAGCCGGAATGGGAATTGCTGGGCAAGAGCTGGGCGAAGGGTGACAGGAAGGGCGACAGCAGGCTGCTGTTTGGTACTCTGGACTTTGTGGACGGAAGGGACACCTTCCAATCGGTATGAATATGCAGAATGGTGTGATGCGAGTTGGAATACTGACGCCGTGACAGCTGATGCTCCAAACCGCCCCGGTCCTCCTCTACTTCCACCCCACCGTGGGACCTAATGCGAGGGTCGACACACAGCCCCTCCGGTTTGACTTCACGGCCGGTCCCCAATCCGCCGAGCAGATCCAGACCTGGGTCTCGCGCCAGCTCCCCGACGATGTCCCCAAGCCTAACGTCAGTCGCCCTATCAACTATGTCAAGATCATCTCAGTCTCTACTGCTGTTCTCGGCGTCGTCACTTTCATCGCAGTCGCTTCGCCCTTCATCGCCCCGGTCCTCCAGAACCGCAATATCTGGGCCGCATTTAGCCTGATCGCCGTGCTCCTCTTCACTAGTGGACACATGTTCAACCACATTCGCAAGGTACCTTATGTGTCTGGAGATGGCAAGGGTGGTATCAACTACTTTGCGGGTGGTTTCAGCAACCAGTTTGGTCTAGAGTCACAGATTGTCGCCGCTATGTGTAAGTGCTTACCCATGTCTCGCGAAATAACGGTTGCTAATTTAGATTGCAGACGGTGTCCTTTCTTTCGCTACCATCTCGCTTGCACTCAAGGTTCCCCGCATCGCCAACGCCCAAGCCCAACAGATTGCCGTCTTTGTCTGGAGCGCTGTCCTCCTGTGCATGTACAGCTTCCTCTTGAGCGTGTTCCGAACGAAGAACGGCGGCTATCAATTCTGGCTGCCTCCTTTCTAAGCCCAAGCGCAATTTATATTGATAGAAAGGCGATAGAGTTTATGAGGCCAAGGGAGGTGGGGACGTGGAATAGAAGGCTCGGTAGCCTTACGGAGGGATCAAGGGCGGTGGTTGGCGCGTGTTGTATCATAGAGCTGCACCGTGTACCTCGATACCACAGTGTTTGGCGTTTATTTGGAAAGGAAAATGAAATTTGTTTCACTTAGGCGCAGATCCTATCTTGCTTCACATTAATAACGTTAGTGTACAGGTTAATACTGAGATTGAACATGATGTACGAAGCCCGCGAAGCTCGCCTAGAGGAATATCAATCAGTACACGTCATGATCACAATTTGTACACGAAAGTCAACCATCATGCATGCCATGGTAATCATTGTATGTCTGATTCTGGGCAATTCTCCAGCCCCGCGACTCTCAAACCCTCAAGAGCCATCCATAATCCACGATTGCCCATATTCCATGTGGCCACACCCAGGTGTCCATATAGCAAAGCTTCACGAACCACCAAGCCAACCCGGTGACATTGACGTTGACGTTGAGCACTCACTCGCACCCGCACAATCGAGCCGAGCGCAGACCTTAAACGTAAGCAGGATCCTCCATCTCGCCCTCGCCATCCTCATCCTTGATCACGGCTTCGCTCTTGGCTGTTGCGGCCTTCTTGCGTCCCTTCTTCTTGGGCGAACCCTCGTCGTCGGCGACATCACCCGCGGTGGTCTTGACTGGTGCCGCCTTGCGCTTGGGGGTCGCTTTCTTGGGCGTGGTAGATTCGCCGTTGTCTGTGGTGTAGTGGGTTGGGTTAGCTTGCTGACTTCATGTGGGAGAGGGAGATTGAGGATTAGAAGTACGCACAAGTCCCGGCCTTGAGCGCCTCGAGCTCGTCCTTGATGCTGGACTTGAGGCGGCCGACCATGCGCTCACAGGCGATCTCGGTACGATTGGTGGGGCGCGGCGTGTTCTGGGCAACGGTCAGTATGGGATTGCTGGAGAAGAGGAGGTGTATGGTACCTTGAAGTCGGGCTTCGTGCCGGCTTGTTCGAGCAGCGCGAAGAGGTAGATGAGCTGTAGGTGTGTTAGTTAGCGAGAAGAAGATCTGGGGGCGCAGACGTACGCGTTCCTTGTCGGTCCAGCTGGCGACTTGCTTGCCGCTGGTGGGGGTGTTCTCCATGATGTCGGACATTGCGATGGGGTGGGAGGTTGGTTGGTGGTGTGTGTTGAGGTGGTAGCTGGAAGTGGAGGTGAAAGCTTCGATGCCGAAAGTGTGAGATGTTTGTTGGTGGAGGGAAGATGGAGGGAGTAGGCGGTGGGGCAACCTTATATAGTATGGTGGGATGGTGAGGGGGGCAGTGAGAGGACGAGGACGAGGATGAGGGGAAGGTGAGAGTGAGAGTGAGGGTGAGCGCGCTTAGTGGCAGGCCTACTTTGGAATTAGACAAGGGGCAGACTGCAAGAGCTTCACATTCACCTTTTCAGATTTGGTTCCGTGTGCGGGGTATTGGATGGGAGTAGGCGCTTTATTATAATGCATCCCTTTTCATTCTCTACATTCATACCGCTTAATGTCCCTACTGCCTTCACATTATCGTCTATCTTGCTATTGATGGAATTATAAACCCTGATGCACCCTTAAAGTAACAGAGATTAGGTGTTGTGAACTATACTGTAGGTCCTTTAGAAGGGCTTTACGAAGGATTTTTAGTATGGAGTTTCTCTCTAAACTCAGATTGTTGCGAGAGGGTGGTTAGTACGTTGGTGAGCTGGAGATATTCATACTAACTAAAATGTTACCATTTATACCGTACATATATTTAACAAAGGGCAGTTGTTTGGCTATGTCTACATTGAGTATATATATAGATGAAAAAGTGCAGATTTTAGTCCCAGGTAATGATGTGTAGTTCTTTTACTAAGTTTATTGAGTTGAAGAAGGTACCTAGCTATAGCGTAGGGGGCGTCTCTTAGAAGATAGCGTGTAGCTTCTATAAGAACACGTTTCTGTATAGAATAGTCTAAGCACTTAAAGCCTTAGATAATAGTGAGCTTGCTTATAATGTCTATTAAGAGCGCTTTCATGTCTTTGTGCAGGTTGACGGGTAGCCCATTTTCTAAGTCTCTTTTAAACTGTCAGATAAGCTTTGCGATATTCTGCTCGACGAGCTTTGCTAGATCTTTAATCTTCTTTAGAGAACACGCGGCATTTACTTGGATTGTGTGTCGTCCGCAGTGTTCATATAGGTCGAAGAAGCCGAGAGATAGTTAGAAAGGATATGCGGTCATAGAACCCAGGATCGTTGCCAAATCACAATCCTATTCTTGTCCCTTCAAGAAACACTTATTCACATGAATATAGTTAACTTCGCACCGCACCGCACGACTAGGCCGTATTGCTTGTGCAGTTCTTCGATTTCGAAAAAGAATTGGCTTCGCTTTCTGAAGTTTCGATAGAGCTTCCACCTTGTTGGGAAAGCAATGCAAAGTTTGGTGCTGGAGTAACAAGAAAGAGGGTGAAAATATAGCTGTCGAAAGACTGTGACGAGGTGGAGAAAAGGAAGACAGGTTCAAAATAAGGGCAAGGTATTCGAAATCTTGGTTGACGTGATTCTATTTCATGTGCAGGAAGGCGGAAGACTATGGTGATGATGAGCGGCGCAGTTATTGAACATCTGGATGTTGTTTGTTGGTTACCATAAGGTATCCATGGCTGAAGTGGCAGTGTCGTTGCAAAACCTGTTTGCCGACTTCCTTCCTTCATCTTCTTTTGCCTTCTCTATTATCGGTCGCCGTAATGGCTCAATATCTTCTTGCAGCTATATGCAAATGCATGTAGTAGTCGTTTTTCAGCCCTCAGAAGTCGGTAATCTCATCTAAATCCATATTTTATTTGTGACACTACCTCAGAAATAAGTAGGAGTGTGATGATGTCGAATGGCCTTATGGTTTGTGGGTCATTCCTCATGACGGAGGTCTTCGGGCATTGTAGCTAGTGTTGAGCTGTTTCTCGGTATTACCAGCGCCTACTTACCTATTCTTCCCCCTTTGTTACTAAAGATCGAGTACAGGATGAAAATTAGCTACATAGAAAGATTGCTCGTGCGCACTTCCTTTAAGGATTCTTTTAAAAAGTAGAATGACAGCCTCATGGCCAAAGGTGTTGAGGAATTAGACTGCGACTATATTGAGCTCAATACATGGCCATCTTCTGGTGGAGATAGTGATGTGGGGCAGAGGGAGCTTGAAAGACTTTGGGAAAAACGATCTGTGGAGAACGACGTTGATAATAATGCTTAAGTGCACGTCAGGAAGTGAAGTGGCTGAAATTAAACGTGATTTTCCCAAGAATGGCACGTATTTCCATAGAGATACATATATCAGGCTAGGGTTGTCCCCATCGCGTCTTCCCTCTAGAGCATTCCTCATTCTTCCCACCACAAACTCAGTTCTTGCCTTGTGTGCCTGTTCATTATCCTCACACAGTCAAAGGTGATGGCCGTTTCTCCTTTGGGCCAAGCAGCAATATGGCTGAACGGGACGGTCTCGAAGGTGCTCCAAAAACGCATCTTTAGTAGTATAAACTGGAATTCCTCGTCCGTGCCGACGCAGTTTGAGCAAAACAAACCTTGCTTTGCCGTCGAAGCTGCCGAGCCCAACCAAGGTGCAATCGCAACAGGCATGTGAAGCAGCAGTCTGAATGGCAATGGAAAGTGGTGTGATCACGTCTTCGGCTCATAAAGAGTAATTTTACTTCTCTCTGAATGTAATGAGCCAAATGAGTCAAGGATACGTAAAGCAACGACAATCGTTGTCAAGAGGAGGAAGAAAAGTTCATAGAAATTTGATCATGATTACTGACTACCCAACGCGATTCTAGTCGATAAAACGAAAACGTGACAAACGTAAAAATTATAAAGGCTTTATATACAAGAAGTTAAGAAACGTTTCGTTCACCAGCCACCAACACTCTAGTACAATGAGTCCTTCAGTGAGTCATATGCGTTAATGTCGTAGATCCAGGTCTGATAGGAAGCTTCATCGAACACACACGTCTGAGTCATCCCATTATCGGTCCACAAGGGCCGTTTCGGCCATTGGCAAAGCTGAGCGTTGGCGCCTATAGAATCGCCACCAAGATGAGTAGCATTGAGGGTAGTAGGCGTCACACCATTCTCGACCCAATCGATCATAACACCCATGTTTGTCTGGGGGAAAGGGCCATTGGCCTGATCACCGCTCGGGGCACAGTGAGCCGCGCCTGGGACGAGGTACAGTTGCAGGAAATCAGAAAGGCGGGTGTTGGAGTCGTCGAGGGAGAGACCGGGATACATAAAGTTGCGGATCGACTCGTGGAAATGAACGGATGAACCTGTAGGAACCGAAGTATCAGCCTCGCCGTGGTAGACCAGAACCTTGCCGCCGGAATCCCGCATTGTGGTCAGGTTGGGGTTGTTCGTTTGCAGGTCGGGGAATTTCCACATTCCCTGGCTCATCCAATCCCGAAGGGTATCATATGTGACACCGTCTAGGTTATCGAGGTTTGTCGCGCCGATCTTCTCCTCGAGAAACCGGGCAACCCATTCGCCGCCCTTGGATGAAATGGAAAGTCCCCAAGTGTTGGTGTTCCAGTCATAAGTTGTCGTGGCATCATCCCAAGCACCACCGGGTTGGTAAGAGATCCATGCGCGTTTCCCATCGTTGTCGTAAATGCCGTTCAAGATCTTTTGAGCCAGCTCAATTCCTTGAGCAGAAACATTGCCCCTGTTGTTGGAATAGCAATCGTAGGGCATTCCAAGTGTCGCGTTGAGGTCGTAGTTAAGAAGGCAAAGGTCTGACCTGGATATCACACCGTCGACCTTCCCATCGAGGCCATCGCAGTTGGAAACAATCTCACTGCGGATTAACTGAAGTTCGCAGGGCTTCGGGAAGTAGTTCATTGTGTGCTCGACGATGTTGGAATATAGGTGTAGGGCTTGCTGCTGTCCGTATCGTATAGCTGGCGCACCGATGATGATGCCATCGTACATATCACCGTAGTTTTGAGCTTGTGACCAAGCGCTGCGTCCTCCTTCGGAGCATCCCTGATAGTACGTATACAGCTTCTTGCTGCCCATTGCGTAAAAGTTTGATGTGAAGGCTTTTCCAATTTTGGTGCATTCGCCAGCCCCCTGATAGGCGAACATACGGAGTAGATCCTGGTTGATTCCCGAGCCGTCCGCGTTGAGTGCAACGGCATCGAAGTTGGTCGAGAAGCTACCGAAGCCTCCGTCGGTTCCTCCAGTGGCAGCACCGTAACTCACGCCGGCTCCTCTGGTGTTCGGCAAGGTGGTAGCATAGCCTGCCCCTCCTTGTGTTTGGTAGCGGCCTTTGAAGCTTTCTGGAGCAGGCATCCAGTAAACAACTTGCACCCGGTCGTTTGTTCCATCATGACTGTAGGCGAAGTTTACTTCACAATAGTCATATGTTGCATCTGGAAACGTGTTCTGGCCTGTGGATACAACATTGTAGACGGCCTTTGCTGTCACGGACGTTGCATTTATTGTGATGCCGGAGATGGTTGGTAAGGTTGAGGTTACATAAGATGTCGTGCAAATGCTGGCCAGTGAAGTTGTTGAGTTGATGGCCAGAGCCGCTGCGAGCGAAAAAAAAGCTGGGAGCGCGTAAATTCGCATGATTCTGAAAAGAAAGAAACGAGTGTGGTATGTATTAAAGAGGAAGGGAGATAATTATGAAAAGAATTGTTGTAGAAGAAGACGAAGAACGAAGCAGTGGGCGAGCTGATGTTAAGCTCAATTCACTAATGAATATTTGATGTGGGGGCTCATCTCTCTTTATTAACTAGAAGTAGTTTTAATTGACCAGCAAGGTCAGTCCTAACGTGGCTTTATTAAGTATTCGATGCTGCATACTCGCGCAAAGCTATTTGCGTAGCCGGCCGGCCTGGTCGGGCATCTCGTACAAGGGTTCTTGTTAAGCATCTGCATTTTCGAAATGAACGTGTGGCTGATGCACGATAAGTGGGTCGAATAGAGAACCGCGAAGTGAGTTTGTTTCATACGAGGTGATAGTTCGTAGAAACTAGCCTTGAGATTTTCTAGTGCGGATGTCGACGCAGGATATTTTCGGAAACGGACTTTGCATCCCTGCAAGATCGGTCCAGATATCTTGCCGATAATGCATACAATCTTAGTTATCTCAAAATTGCATCAATGCATGCTGTACAACCCACATCGATATTCTATATGCCGTTCGCCTTCTTCTGTGAGCTGGCGTCATGGAGTAGAAACGAGCTGCATATTCACTGTTCAATAAGAAACCTGTTGTGTGGTGGTAAGGCGGAATGTAATTTGACTTGAACTATAGAAATTTCAACGCGATGTTACCTCCCTAGGCAGTAAGATTGATATCGGAAAGACGACTAGCCTTTTAGAACTATGTGTCTCTATCACTAGGTAGGGCACGTGGGTACTGATATCGCACCGATTCAGGAACTGTGAACCAGAGTGGTAGATAGTGAGTGTGATCCACTGAATACGGCTTGGAATAATGACTAGACCGACAGATCGGCAGAAATAAAACCTAGTGCACCGAGCATAGTCCGGCTCCAAGTCCAGTCTCCCCGAGCTCCATCAAACACTACTCGATACAGTGGGTCAGTCTTCTGAATCAGGGCATATAACATACTAGAAATATGTCATTGTTTGTCTACTCTGTAAACCTCTCCTGAGTTGAGGGGTCTATACTTAGAGCAATTGAGAGCGGCCGAGGATTGAATTTTTCGTTGACATACCTAGCGTTGAATAGGGTAATAGTTTCTTTGGCTGACATGACTAGCTTTAGCCTGTATAGTATCTTCCAGTGCGTTGAACATTGATAATAACGATAACCTTTACATGGATATGTCACTGTTTTCATGGCTGAGAGGCTGAACCTTTTGCCAAGACGAAAACTTTCACCTGAGCCTTCTTCCCTGATGTCATATTGTCTCATTGGTGTCCTGTTTCGGTTAGGTTTGCTTGTGTTGAGGCCTACCAATCGAACTCTCGGTCCTTGGCTGATCAAGACTTTCTCGAGTAGTCGTAGAGCATTGTACCCCTAAGCCGTATGTACAGTCATTACTAAATGTCGGGAATCGCATTCTTAAGAATCTGTTTTGGCAGTTAAATTACCCCATAAGTCTCTCAAAACCAAGCTATACACTAATCTCTTTACAAAACGCCTGTGCTACATATATGCCTCACTTACTTACATACGCGCAAGTCCCCTTATCCGTCTTCTCGGCCTTAACATGCGGACTAATATCGAAATCAAATATATCCATGGGCACGCCAATCTATTTCTTCGTCAGAACGTGCAAACAAACACTTAAAAAGCAGTCGTGCGGATGAGTCAGGTTGACTTACAGTCGTGCAAGCATTAGGTATATCCACAATCCCCGCAATATGGCCCTGAATCGGCGCACATGAGAGCAGAAGGTAGATCTGGTAATCGTCATAACCTGCCAGCCAATATCAGCGTCATCCACAAAAGATCCACTCCTCTCCCGTGCCAAGAACTCACCAAATCGTCTCAAATACTCAATAACCCTCAAGCAAGTCTGTCGATACGCCACCGTAGCATCAAGGTAGTGCTGTTTGCCCTTCTCATCGACCGAGAAGCCCTCGAAATAGATGTACCTTCCGGGACCAAACTGTGGTTCAACAGGCCCAGGGATATAGATTGGGCTCTTCATCCCAAGATCCTTCATACCGTCCTTCATGACAGTGAACTTGAGCGTGATTATACCCGCCATCTCGATTGCGCCGCAGAAACTGATTTCGCCGTCGCCTTGCGAGAAGTGCAGGTCTCCGACGCTGAACTTGGCACCTTTGACGTGCACGGGGAGATAGACTTTGCTACCGCGAGATAGGTTCTTGATGTCGCAATTCCCGCCATGCTCCGGTCGTCCGGGAACTTTAGGGTTGTCAGAACCGCACAAATGTGCATATATAGATGTGAAAGAAGAAGAATAGGAGAAAGCTTACCGGTACGTGCACCTTGTTTTCCGACCTTCTCCTTGAGCTCGCCCGTCGCGGACCCAACGTGGACATTCTGCGGCTCAGGGGGCAGCGCGACATTGCGCTCCATATGGCTACAAGAAGAAATAAGCTCAGCCTCGCGCTTATTCCACGTGTCCAGAATTTCCGCAGAGGGCGCGCATCCCAAGATACCCGGGTGGATCAGGCCCGCGAAACGCACGCCAGGGATATGTCGCGACGAGCAGAAAATGCCTTCAAAGTCCCAGATAGCTTTCGCTGGCTCGGGGTAAATCTCGTCGAGGAAGCCTCCGCCATTGCTCTTGGCGAAGATACCTGTGAACCCCCATGGTTGCTCTTGCATGGGCTGCACGTCTTGTATCTCTACTAACAACACATCGCCTGGTTCGGCAGTCTCGATATCGAAAGGCCCAGTTAGGTAGTGGATCTTTGTAAGGTCAACGTCCCGGGTAAAGCTCAAGTTAGCTTGAGATTCTAACGAGGGAAAGGGGGTGCTTATATGTCGTCGGCGGAGTCGTTGTTGCCGATTTGTCCGCCTGTCCAATCTACACATTCTATCTTGACGACCTCGCCGTTCTTGATGGTTTCGTAGGATGGGACGTCTGGGTGCCAACGATTCTGTTACGTGTTAGTTGGATGGAGGCCGAGCAGTGGGAGTGGAAAGGTTATAAGCCTGGCATTGTTTTGGTTTATTTGACCTTGGTAAAGCGTTGCGAGACATGGACATAATACGTTGGGAGTACGGGGGAGGGTAAAGTCTTACATGAAGACATTCCTGCTCAGCAGCTGACTTATCCAGTGACACTTTCGCCGCTGTTCGAATCCCCTGTTTCCCCATATCCAAAATATTCAAATCAAGAATTTCTAAAACAAAGACAACCTAGCCAAGTTCCTCGTCCAAGAATGATTCAAAAGGCAAAGATAGGTGGTAGGACCAGAGATGGAATTGAGGTTAGGGGAACAAAGGCTTATTATCAATGTAGGTGCGGGGAAACCGCATCTCTAATACCCGTGGAGATGTATCTCTAAGCTCCGTCAGGACGTATTGAGGAACGGGGAGGGTGATAAGCTCAGATAAAGTGGTGTTACGTATCGTCGGATAGCGAATAGGAGGGGCTGTGGCCCCGCAGCGGGGTACAGCCCATGCACGTCAAACGGTATATAATCATCATCACACATATGGATAGCTTAGCCGATGCTGATATCGGTATCTATGTAGCTCCATCGTGAAGTGCTTCTTGAAAAAGGCCTTGAAATTGATGTATGTGTACTAAATTAACAACCTCCATAGTGCATTGTCGTGTACTCGCGAGACGTCATTGTAGCACACATTCATCTTTATATCCCGTTTCCAAAGCTTTCTCAATACAGGTTTAGCTGAACTGCTTCCGTGGAGTCTGTCTTGTCTCGGAACGGAACTCATCATTCCCCATCTCGATATTGTGATGGTCCATGTTTTGCCACGGCAGGCTAAGGAACTCATGTTTGTTCTTCCAGCGTATCGACTCTTCCTTGTACTCTTCGGATTCGGATAGGGGCGGTGGCGGATCAGTGACCTTGGTGATAAGATAGGCCGTCGAAGCTTCCGCGAGACCGTAGATGAGGACTCCGACCATGGGTATTTTGACGAACACGTAGAAACCAAGGCCGAAACCGAAGAGGACACCAGCTCGGTCCTTGAACCAACGTTGCTTTTGATCTTTGTTGTAGCGGACACGGGCGAAGTACGGCTCGAGCTATGTTGTGTTAGCGCGCAAGTACCGAGAGCTTCTGCGACGCACTTACCAGTTCGCGCATCAAAGTTCGAGAAGAAAAATAGGATTGCAAGAAAGAGACCAGGTAACGGCGTGGCATGACTAGTGATGTAGCGAAGATTGCCATCGCAGGCTGAGGACCGACGGCATTCTGGAAAGTGTAGAAACTGGCGGCCGGGAGCACAAAGCGTCCCACGTACGGGAGATATGAAAGCGCAAGTACAGCAAGTGAAATGCCCGCCTTTCGACCATACTTGATAGCGAATACAGTCAGCGTCTGCTTGAGGGGCTTCTTCTGCTGGTCTCCTTTGGGCGCATGTGTCGGGTACTGCTGCAGGTTTGGATAGTACAGCGCTCGAAGACTGTGAGGATTTTCAGACTTGTGTTTCTGGATGTACGTCTGGTCGACCCAGCGCAGAGAATCCATGAACATTTGGTCCAGCGTCGGGGTGATGTAGCGCATGAGCGTCATCATGAAGAAAGGCACTTGAAGCACGCTGTGCTCAAGGAAGTGCAGTCCTTCTGAAACTACATCGTCCCACTGCGCATGGTCCATGTTGATGAAGAAGGATAGAAGCCATAGCAGCACTCTGACACCTTGGATGGGAATGGCGACGAGAATGCGGATGGCTACGCCGGCCGCAACAGCCAGAGCGGCCTGACGATAGTGTGTCGAAGTGAACAGGCCCGGGTTCTGGAGGGCACGGTGGACTATTCGGCATGTCAATATGTTAATAAGCCCAACGGTATCCTGCGGAATGACCATACCTCCAACCAGAGTAAGCTGAGCTCCCCGTAGGATAGCATTGGGGTCAAAATTCCCCAAGGTCGACATGGTTCCTCTCTCGACGCTCCAGGAAGTGTTGTGGGAACTTGGGACGAGGTTGAGGATTCAGCATGCTGGCGTGGCGGCTCCGTCATGATTCGGCTGACGATGTGGGCACTAGCCACACCCGCCACACCCGCCAGCCACATCAGCCACCGCTAGTGGTGGGACCTATGACGTAGCACCTGCACTCCTAGGAACCACTAATAGGAGCCACTATTCATTCATTATCTGAACCTCTTACCATGCGCTCTGGTCTGTCGTCTTCCTTCTCATTTCTCATCAGCGAACGCGCATCGTTTGTGTAGGCATGCGCCCGGTTGTGAAGATGTAGAATAATGCAAACCCTCCCTGAGGCACACATTAGGCATAGATCAAAGTGAAACCGCGTCCGTGCATTCGAGGGCAGCCAGCCACAGATCTCGTCCAACGCCCTCCTCTCCCTACAACCGTCCTCCGTACAACCTCCCGACCCCCCGACCTCCCGACCATCGTCCTCTTTGCTGCAGGCCGGCGATGCTACCGTGATACCATGGCTTCGAACCACGCCCGCAAGCGATCCGTCACTATTGGCGCATCCACGACTGTAGAGCTATCGCGCATCGCGCATAGACCTCGGGTCTCCCCCGATCCCGCGAACAGCGCCGATGGGATAGAAACCCTCTTTGTATGCACGTCTACCAAGATCGTGTCGTTTACCGCATCGGTTCCGAGGCGAGCATCGCCTTCGCGACGCGGGCGTGGAAATGGCGAGGACGACACGCGCTCGATACCCTGGCGATCACCGGCCGAGCGCACAATGGCAGTCGGTTAGTCGGGCCACGTACAAGTACATGAGATGGTGCAGTAGCTGATCGAAAACAGGCGTGTTGCGCATATACCGCGTGACCTCATCCAACGTCTCCTTCCTAAACTCCGGCAATCTCCTACACACTATCTTTCCAAAGTCACAGTGCTGGCGCGTTGACGGCGAGTCGATATTTGTGCTGCGGGTACGCCAAGACTCTTACTACAGGATGGAACTACCCTATGAGTCTGCAGAGGATAAGGAGAAGGTGGAGCAGTTCAGGGGTGTGCTGGGCCAGGTGCTGCAGTTCGAGAAGACCCAGAGCCCTTTCGACTGCGAGGTGCAGGTCCAGCCACCCGAGCGGCCGAAGACGCCGCCGCGAAAGAAGCTGTCGAGGCCGCCGGAGAAGGCTAAGAAGTGGCTTTTCGACAAAAAATGGATGCCAAATGACGGCTCAAGGCCGAATACACCTGTGGCAGCTTCAGACTCTGGCACCGTTTCTTCCTATGAAGAAGATGACCGCTCGAGCGTCACCACCGACAGGAGTGAACTAGTGCCTGAGTCGCCCGAGTCGCCCGAGACCTTGTTGGAGATCACGCCGCCAACAAAGCCTGCGTCGCGGCCGCGGATCCTGTCTGTTGCGGAGCGAACGAGGACTTTCCAGATGCGATCCGTTACTGCGCCTATAGAAACAACGAGTGTAGCCCAAGGCCAAACACCACAAACGAGCGAACAACCCAGCGAACAACCCAGCGAAACCCCCCACAAAGAGGTTTCAGAAGGCGGACAAGCACCGGTACAAGAGGCAGTGCCTGGAGTTGCGGATACACAAGCGAGGGCAGAACTAGATCGAAAGCAGTCTGCCGACGCAGAGAGTATGACGTCTGCCACCGAATCCTTCTACTCGCTCGAGCCGTCCACACGCAGCCCTTCGCCACCTTACGTGGACACCGAGGGTGACTCGACCAACCCTTGGGAGGACGCAACAAGCTTGCATGAGTTGGAAGAACGAGGACGAAGTTCACATCGCCGCCAAATATCAGAAATGACACTGAAGGCGTCTTCTCCAGCTCGAGCTGAGGAAGAGCATGAACTTCCCGAACTTCCCCAACTTCCCAATCTTCCCGATCTTCCCAAGATTAAAACGTACACAGACTCGGCGCCCATCACACCCACCACCGACATCCGCCCCTCCTCCGCACCCTCGACACCCCAACTCGTCAGCGACTCCGACTCTGCCTCCGACGCTGGCGACCCTTCATCCCTCGATGTGGCTACCCCACCACCCGCGATCCGCATGAAACGGCTTACCGGTGCCTCTCAACGCCGCGCCTTCTCTCCCATGCCACCGCAGCATAACTTGTTTCGTCCGGTCACCCACAGCGGGCCTGGTAAACAATTCACAGCCGCCCTCCTCCGCAAGACGTGTGAAATCGTCTTTGGCCCACCCGCCCATCTCGTCCAGCTCATGCTGCGCATCGCAGCGAATGTCTCCGACGGCGCTTTTGGCTTCAATACCTATCGTGTGAGGCGGGGCGAGAGGCTCCCATGCACTTGGGAGAGTAGCGACGAGGAGAATTGGGTAGAGGAAGACGATTTCGGGATCCCGTTGAGGACCGTTGAATCCGAAACGAGAAGAAGCGGCTTCTCTCACGACCGTTCCTTCTCTCGCGATGTCGACTGAAGTCGGAACAAAACAACTTTCCTTACGCGGCAACAAAGTTGCATTTTTTAAAAGTGCAACCCAGCGCAATTGTCGACCACCATTGTACATTTTGAGCGATATCAGGCGTCTTTTCGGGCATTTACTGGGAGAATGGAGTTGGGAGCAATTAACGTTGTATCTCGTATTTCGGATACATTGTACGATAGATAGGTGCTCTTCTCTATGCTTAGCCTAAGATTTCACGGCCTTTTTAGCCTGCGCACGCGATAGTAGCGACGGCATATGTCTTGTAATACTCTACTTCTTCTTCTTCTCCGTGAGATATGAGGCCATCTCTCCATTATCGCCGCTTCACGCGCACCGCGCTCACCTCAGCACATAGACAGGTATAAAAGTCTCCTTTGTAATCGTAATTGTAGCAAATATGAATATAGAAATTTTCCAGGCCATAGGTGGCTGTCTGTCAGCTTCTTCTGTCCTATCGAGTACTCTGTAACGTGGACTATGTCCAAAGTCCGTGGCCTTGTGAGCTGTGAGGGTGAGACTGTGGGTCTTGGCGACGGAATTCGTCTTACATACTTGCAGGATTCCGGGGTACCCTGACCAAAGCTATGCTATCCGGTTCCCTAGGCATCCGCGAAGATACGTGTGGGTGAGGCTTCAGATCGGCGATGCTGGGAAGTGGGATGGAGAAAAAGTTAGAGTACAGAGGTGTGAGTAGAGCAGATTGGGATAGAAGGCCAGCTTGTCTATTGTTTCATCAGATGGTGATGCCACGCTGAATTCCGTGGTAGTATACATGTAGATTTCCGGACCACGTGACTCAGCACTAGCACCTGATAGGTCTAGCCTCGTTTTCCCTCCCATAGATCAATGATTCCTGTCCGTACTATCTAGGAGGAAAAGTAGGAATTCATCGAATTCCTTACACGTTAAACCATGCTGCAACTATACGGTCCTCCCGAAGAGCGTAGAGGGTGGTTTGATGTTGACTTGGTGGTGTGGGAGCGAAGTTTGCACTTATCGCATCGTAGTGTTTAAAAGCCCGACCAATTCACCACCACACCACACCACACAGCCAAAGAAAAAGCAATCTTGTCACAGAAACGGATTCTTTGTGCTGACAACATTCTTCTTACTCTGTTGCGCTCGATTCCACAAAAGAACAGTAAACCATGGTGGTTTCGTGCCGAACTTCCTCACTGTCAATCCGTCGATCCCAACCCTCACCACCCCAAAAAAATAACGCACCGTGACGCTCCAACAGCAAAAACAAATGACTGATGGTCAGTACGGGGGTCGAACCCGCGACCTTGGCGTATCATAAGCAGTAGCTTATTAGCACCACGCTCTAACCAACTGAGCTAACCGACCTTGATGTCGAATTTTGATATGAGAATTTGGCGTTTAGAATGTAATAGTACTTGATACATGCACTCCTCTTGAGTTGTGAGAATTGCCATCGTCAGCTACATTTCTCTAAGATACTGGTGACTTATTGTTGGTATCAATCTAAGAATTTTCTAGTGGTCATGGTGTCCTTGTGTGTGGCGGATGTGGAGATTTTCGCAATAGTTGATTGGCGGAATATGATCCTTGCTCTCGGAGGAATATGGACTTCGACAACGGCTTCAGAAGACTTCCTATCTAGCTACATCACGTCAGAGATGGTGGCATTGATACTGTCTACACGAGTTGGCGTTTGTTATTGCGCAGGATCGGGCATCGAGGACGGTGCTTTGTAGACACCCTCGAACTTTGCACCACACGCAACTGAATACCTCCGAACGTGTCTTCGAAGGCACGACTATGCTATCACAGCGGTATACACTTACATCTATACATCTACACATTTCTACCGATATAATCGAGTGGGGCTCAGTTCCTCTACGTGCGGAGGACTAAGCCCACGACGACACGATACCGTAATGCTGACAAGCCAAACGCTCCCTCTCCCGATACTTCCCATGAAACAACCTCATATATTCCTTTGTTGGAAATTATATGGCTGCAAGTAGCTGAATAACACCCCAACAGCCCATCACAATCACACGATCTGGGTTTCATCGAATATGGATGAGCCGTACACGCAGAGAAAAAGGATTCCACAGACGGCGAGAAAGACCCTTGAGAATACTTTTCACCGTCATCGAGAGCATCCGTACATCACTCAGGATGAACTAAAAGAGTTGGTCACGCTTACAGGACTGACCATACGACAAGTACGGACATTCTTTGCAAATGCTAGAGCGAGGCGGCTTCCATTTGCTCTGAGCTCTGGTCCTTCCCATCAAAATACCACTGATCTACGTAATCATCTTGGCCCTCCAAAGAAACCAATCGAAGAGAGTCTTTCTAGCTCGTCTGAGGATGAAGAGATGCCAGATATTGGCTTGTGGAGGACAACGAAGATGTCACAAGAGAGACAGCAACAGCATCCTACCGCTTCCTTATTTCCCAACTCATTTGTGGCAAGCATGGAGTGTGCTTCAACTCAAAGTGCAGATCCTTTACACAAACCAGGACCGCGCAGAGGACGCAGAAGACAGTGCGAACCAACGTCCAAGCAACTCCCATCCGTTGCACGTAGGCCCTCAAGCCCCTCAAGACAATATCAATGTACCTTTTGCACCATCGACTTCGCGCAAAAGTACGACTGGCGACGTCACGAAGAATCCGTCCACTTTCCACAGAAAGAGTGGGTGTGCTTACCAGACGGACCGCTTGATGAACACCTTGATTGTATCTTCTGCGGCAAGCCCCATCCCGAGAAGCAGCATCTAGAGTATCACAAAAGCATACTCTGCTCAGAAACGCCACGTACTCAACGCGCTTTCCTCAGGAAAGATAAACTCATCCAGCACATCAAACAATTACACTCCTGTCAGCCACCGAAGACTATCAAAGAATGGTGCCGGTTAATCGATCGAGATGTAAAAATGATCTGTGGACTGTGTATGCAGATAGTACCTGACTGGACATCTAGAGCTGAGTAAGTGGTTCTTTGTCTGAGAGTCAAGCATCGACGACACATGGCTCAAACTTTATAACTGAGTCGAGGAATATCTACTAATAAATACTAGACATATCGCATCACACTTCAATGATGGTATTGGGATGGATATGTGGCTTTTAGGGAGGTCAGGCGGGATCATATCACCGGACGTAATCCCGACGGGAGACACGCTGCGGAGAGTGGCCAGCTACTACACTGCTGTAAGTTAATCTTCAACCAAGAATGTAGCCATCTCATAGTGGCGTACCAGAAATGCGTTTGCTAACACGCGAATGACCAGACTACATCTACAACGGGGAAAATTACATGCGAGTTTTGTCCTAATCGCTTCAAATATCCCAGTAACCTGATTTTACATCGCCGACAAACCCACAACACCTATCGTATCGAAGACACTTCAAAGGAACACTGGCCATCTTTGACTCGGCTAAATCCTTTAGATGCTGCATTCTTAACAGCGGATATGGAGTTGATTGACATTCAAGAAGAAGACACATCACAGGCATCTCGAAAACCACTGGACCGTACTACTCAAGCTTCAGTCCAAGCTTCCAACGAGCACACACTCTACCACCCCTCACAACCAGAACACATTACATATCCTTCAGCAGAGAAAAATCCGCCATTTCGCTCAAGCGTGTCGGAAACCGGATACACATCCATTCTTAATCGACGTAACCCAGCACTAGGTTTTGCGCCGGCTTCACCCAATACCCATCGCTCTTCCACGCCTCCCTCCCACACCCACCCGAATAAATATCCACCTTCATCCACCGATCCACATCCACAATTCCACCCCTATTACCCTCCTCACACACCAACAAAGAACCATACGTATCCCCTATTTCTACCCTCCCTCCTCCCAATCCCCCACTTCGCACCGTCATACTCCTACACCCCTCTGTCCCAAGACCAACCCCGAAAACAACCTCACGGTCCGATAACATTAACGACAGAGGAAGTGCGTGCGAAAGTGCAAACGTTCCGGAGTAGGGGGAGGGACGAAACGAGGTACCCGACACATGGGATGCTACATGGGATCGAGCAGCACGAAGGTGATGCGCAGACGCCATGGCCGAGTCCGTATGAGAATCCTCCGCGCCAGTAAACGGGGATTTGGGGGTGAGAATTTGCATATGGGGGAGGTGATTAGGATGTTAAAGGGGTTTAGGTCGGTCATGTTTTAAAAGAGCCTGCATTCTGTTTCAAGGGGTGGGAGGTTGTTCGTCACGGCGCATGGTAAAATGAACAGGTCTCGACTTTCGTAGTTCATTTTCGATGGATAGTAGAATATGATATACGTTATCGTAACAATACCATGCATACCAGTTATCCGTACGCACGTATGAAACCCTATACTCCTATACATCCAGTGGTGGTATCAATCATGTGCTTCCCATCCCAGTCAACTCCATCCCGAATCGAGCAAACCTGAGGATCCTAATATCGACTATACAGACAAAAAAGCAAGACACCCACTGTACACCTTTAACCGACGTACTGTTAGCTTAACGATACTCACAGCATCATGGTATGCAGATCGAAAACATCATTCCTCCACGCCCCCTCATCCCACTCCTCAATCCTTTCCTCTGCTTTAGCACCCTCTTCCTCCCAAACCTTGACCACACTGCCCGGCGCGTACTTGCCCTTAAATACGCCCTGTCCCGGTTCCATGACCCCAACCCTCGTATACAAATCCGGATCCTCGGCGGGTATCAACCGTGTCAAAACTGCCTTGAAGAAGGTCTTCAGGTCATCCGGGTTGGATATCTGGGTGGCACGGAGCCTCTCACGTGCGAAAAGTAGTTCGCGGTTTGCGGCATGAATAGCATCGGCGATGCCGATGGCGAGTTGCCTTTCCATCACTTTGCGGATGACGGGGCGAAGGAAAGGTTTGAGAAGCCAGCCGAAGAAGGAGAATTTCGATTTGGTTAGTGTGTAAGACAGCTTGTGGACGTGGACGCGGACGGCGGAGAGAGAGAGTATCTGTTCTTGGCGCTCTTTTGCAATCTCGATGTCCAGATGAACGTCGATGCCGCGTTCGTCAAGCTGGAAGGACGCGATACCTTCATCTGCGAGTCGAAGAAGGCCGGAATGCGCACGTAACAAAAAGCCCATCTCGTCTGCGCGGAGGGAGATGCCGTCAATCTTTAGAGTAACTTTGGAAGTCATAGTGGAGGCGGTGCGGAATCTCGCTTTGCGGATCTCGAGGTCGTTGTACGTTTCTACGCGGAAGCGGAATGGAAGGAATGACGTGTTATTTATGGTGCGGCCGGGCTCAATGATGAGGTTCTCAAGGAGAAGGTCGAGTTCTGGGGTTGAGATTTCAAGGCGGGGGATCGGAATGTATTGAATTGCCTGGATGAGTAGGGGGACGAAAACTTTGATGCCGTCTTGGATCAGGTCGTTATTGGCGTAGTGGTGCTTGGGGGAAAGAATGTTGAAGATTTGGAGGGTAGTTTTAATGAGGTTAGCAACATCTTGATCTTCGGTCACAGATCTAAAAGTCTTCTGCACTTGCTCGAAAAATTGGTCGACATCGTCGCGCAGGATCGAGTCGGTGCCTACGCCACGAGTCTTCTTCCTGAGTTCTTGGAACTTTTCATCGGCCTGGTCGAAGAAGGATGGATCGGTGAGCAGTTTCTGTAATGAACTTCCGATGTCGGTCATCAGTTCTTCGAACTCCGGATCCTTCTTCGAGTGCTCCAGAACCTGGTGGAAACTATCCTCCAGCTTCTTCCACTCCTCTCGATCACCAAACGAACTTAAGAAGGTCCAGAAGTTCTTCACGGCGCGATCCATGGCGGCGTTGGTGTGCACGTCCTCCTGAGTGGCACCCATGGTGTCTTCGGCGACACGCGAGTAGGACATGGCATAGCGCTGGAGAAGGAGTGATAGTGTTGACACCGAGTCGGAGTAGTCCTTCTTCTTCCGCAGATTTGTAACCGTCTTCTTGAGACGGTACAGAAGCGAGTCTCCTTCTTCGGAGGTGAGCTTGTCGGTCAGACTGTGTTTTGCCTCCGCTGCAACCTCTGCTGTGCCCGAGCCAATGACTTTGGCGACTTCGGTAACATCGCCATTGAGATGCTCCGCCGATGGAGGTGGCCCCGAATCTGCCCCAGGCTCTTTCAGTTTCTTCTGCTCAGCTGCAGTGGGCTCCAGCGTTTTGCCTGCCTCCTCTGCCACGTGGGATAGTGTAAACGCAGTGTCCTTGAACACTTCGCGGCAGACGACGTTGAGATCCGAAAGGAAAATGCGAAAATCGGAGTTGGTCAGAAGTAGCGAGCCGACTGTTTGCAGGCTGCTGTATGCTATCACAGGTTAGCTTTTACACGATGCATGGATGTTGGATATTGTACCTGCTGTAGCATCAGCTTTGATCTTCGATTTCTGCGCGCGATGCGCGATATGTCCAGCGTCCACCGAGACTCTAGCCTTGGACAAATACCAGATAAAATCTTGTATCTGATCCCTATCGTTTTTGTGGTTCAATAGCTCGATGAAGTCATGCAGCCAGCGCTTGATGTACTTCACAAGCAGGCGTCCGGAGTCGCTGAGGTCGGGATTCTCGGGATTTAGGATGTCGGCGGCGAGCAGACTTCGAAGGTTGACGATGACTTGTTCATTCGATGGCATGAAACCCTTGGAGAGGGCGCGGATCATTTGATAGGAGTGCAGCTTTTGGTGGAGCTCGCGCTGTAGCGTCGTATCATCGCGATATTGCGGGAGGAGTGGACGGTGGTCCTCATCGCGCGACTTGCGGAACCCGAAGCAGGACGACATCGCGGATTGTGGGTAGATGGGATGGTGGTGACAGGTGCAAGGTAGACCTTGCCCGTCGCTCAGTTCTCGCGCTGCTCATCGTGACGGTGGTCCAGCTAGAGCGTGACGTCATGTTGTGCCAAGCTCACGCGTGGCCCCGTCAGACCGTCTAGACAGTACATCCTCGTTGGATACCAGCTTGGTGACACAACATGAGGATGGGTTACCCCGCCCGTCATCTTGACCTTTTAGGCTCTCTGTATAAAGACTTTGGCGATGGATTGGTCACATGACTTGGCGTGTCACATGACTTGGCGTTATGGCAGAAGTCACGGACGTTGAACAGCGCACGAGCCACTACATATGTATCTACCACGTGACTAAAATCAAATACTGCGACCCACAGACCTTGCCACTCCAAATTTCCTAAACTCTGCATTACCTAGTGAAACCATGACAGCTGCTGTACCATCTACCGGCCGTGGACTGCAATTATTCTTGTCTTGGTCTTCAACATGGCGCACGACGGTCTACCACATGCTTGCCAGTCATCCTAGAAAACGCGATGGTGGCGATGTGATCTTCGGTGATGTTCGCGTGCCCACAAAATACCGTCTGCAAGAAACGGTGCTGCATCGCACGTTTCGGCCGTACCCGGAGAGATGGGCAGCCCAGCAGACTCAAGCTTTTCCCCGCTCCCATCAGTCCGATCAGACTGGATACAGGGCGCTTGGCAGTTATCTAGCTGCATCCGACCTCACACCACAAGCAACGTCCACATCGGATGGAGAAACGTTCCCTCCGGACAGCCGCATGGTGAGCAGGTAAAAGACGGTATATCGTATCGTATGCTTTTTGGAGAGAGGGCTGTCTCACCGCACATCCTGCCAGTGTGAGGCATGCACCACATCGTGACCTCTAGCACGGGCCAATGGCGGGCCGTCGGGTTCGTCGACTACTACTCGTCGCCTTGTCTTCCCGTTACGGGTGTCCACGATGAGGAAGTTCGCGTCTCGGATTTGGCGAAAATGCCTCGAAATTGACTTTGCCACGCCGCAAGTGTGCACCGTCGCCACTCGACCTCCCTCCAGAGTGAGAGTGTCGGGGTCGTGTAGTCAGCACGCAATCATAATAATGCCGCTTCGGGCCAAGTCCAGGCGCGCTCCGGTTTGTCCCGAAGATGCCGTTCAGACCCTGCAGGCGGTAAACCCGGCGCTGCCTCTGACTCGCCGTGCCTTTCCCTCATCGTGACTCTTTGCTACGCGAAGAGTGACAGACGGCCTGAGTCCGAGACGGCTCTCCTCTTGCTTCCTGAAGCTCAATTGGGCCCTTCCGATTGGCTCGCATTGGCTGTTACCCCGAAGTTCCCTCGTCGCATCCCCTGCATCTGATCAGATCTCACCGAGGCCTTGTCAATGCTGAGTCTTAAGTCCTTAAAAGCCCGACTGCGTCTGCCGGGCTCCCAATTTTCAACCCCCTCTGCCTTTTCCCGCCCGACACTTTCTGCTCGTTACCTGTCTTCCACTGCAACAACCATGGCTTCGCTCCAGACCAGGCCCGGCATGCCGCCCAGGCAGCTCAGCACAACGTAGGTTTGGATCGCCCCACCGGCTTGCAATTGCTTACAGAATTTGCAGCGGCGGCGACTATGACATGGCGAACCCCTCCGAGGTCCGCAAGTACCTGGGTACTTACGGACTGACGCCGCCCGCCATCGAGGAGTACGAGGTGCAGGCGCAAAGATGTGAGTAACGGAAAATCGTGGTCTTTTGATTGGCTGTACTGACGCCGCCCAGGTCTCCGCCTCCTCGCCATGAAGACGGCTCCGATCGAGAAGTTCCAGTATCTGGTGCATCTCAGGGCCACAAACGTCCACCTCTTCTACCGCCTGCTCTCGGACAACATCAAGGTGAGTCGTGCCACTCATCACCCACCCATGCTTCGCACGCTGACTTCCCACCAGGAGCTGACTCCCCTCATCTACACCCCGACCGTCGGCGAGGCCTGCATACGATGGCACGAGATCTGGACACAGCCCGAGGGCATGTACCTCTCCTGGAGCGACCGCGGCAACCTCCGCAAGATCCTCGACAACTGGCCGCACGAGGTGGAGATGACCGTGTTGACAGACGGTTCGCGTATCCTGGGTCTCGGTGACTTGGGCGTGAACGGTATGGGCATTCCCGTGGGAAAGCTGGCCTTGTACACTGCCTGTGCTGGTATTCGCCCTGAATGCACCCTCCCGCTTACCCTGGACTTGGGCACAAGTAACAAGACTCTCCGCGAAGACCCCCTATACATGGGCTCAAGAATGCCCAAGGTCACTGCTGAGGAGGAGAGGGAATTCTTGGACGAGCTCATGGCAGCTTTCGTCGACAAGTGGCCCAGGTGAGTTTTTCTTCTTCTACCTTGTCTGATTAGGAAACTGATCGCGTGCAGCATTGTCATTCAGTTTGAAGACTTCAAGAACCCGTTCCCCGCCCTCGAACGCTACAAAGACAAATACTGCATGTTCAACGACGACGTCCAGGGAACTGGCGCCGTCATTGTCGGTGGCTTCATCAACGCTGTCAAGGCCTCCGGTATCCCTGCCAAGGATCACCGTGCCATCTTCCTAGGCGCTGGCAGTGCCGGTGTCGGTGTTGCTAAGCAGATCGTCGAGTACTTCATCAAGGAGGGCGTGTCGGAGGATGAGGCTCGCCGCAAGTTCTGGTTCATCGACTCAAACGGTCTCGTTACTCTTGATCGTGGTGACAAGCTTGCCGAGCACAAGGTCTACTTCGCCCGTGACGACAACAATGGTCGCCAGTACCAATCTCTCTCCCGTCTCATCGACTTCATCCGACCCACTATCCTCATGGGTCTGTCCACCATTGGAGGAGCCTTCAACAAGGACATCCTCCAGCAAATGGCCAAGTTGAACGATAGGCCCATCATCTTCCCCCTGTCCAACCCCTCCAGCAAGTCAGAGTGCACGTTCGAGGAAGCTGTCCTCAACACCGACGGACGCTGCCTCTTCGCCTCCGGTTCTCCTTTCCCCTCACTGGAGCACAATGGCCGTCTCCTGACCCCCGGCCAAGGCAACAACATGTATGTCTTCCCGGGTATCGGTCTCGGTGCCATCATAGGCAAGACCGTCAACATCACCCAAGATATGATCTACGCCTCCGCCGAGTCCCTCTCCACCTCCCTCAACAAGAAGGAGGTCGCTGATGGCTGGCTGTACCCCGACATCCGCCGCATCCGGGAAGTGTCTGTCATCGTCACCCGCGGTGTCATCCGTGCTGCCCAGAAGAACGGCGTCGACCGCGCCGTCGAGCTCCGTGCCATGAACGACGAGCAGCTCGATGCATACATCAAGGAGCGCATGTACAACCCTTTCAACGAACGCGACACCAACATCGCATCCGCCGGAACGAACGGCATCACGAACGGTCTCAGCGATGCCCACCTCTAAACATACAAAAAAAAAACCACTACACACCACACCGGTTTTGCATTTTGGCACACACTTTTCGCCAATTACTACTTTGCATTAGCTGGCGCCCGCTTTTTTTTCATTTCATTCCCAACTCACATAGAATTGGACAGCACTTGAGACTTTTGATTGGATACCCCCTCTACAACAAAGATCCTACCCCATGCATGCATATAGATCACCCTTGTTCATTCGCAATTGGACTCGAGACTGCGTCTCTGCGTACGTCCTCTTGGTCGTTTCTGGTTTATACTACGTAGATGGAAGCTGGAATGGGAATGGAAAACGTAATCGAGAATGAAGATCATGTGGAATCACTGCTTGCTTGGAGATGCTGCTGATTGTGATGCTTACACCTCATCCCACATCAACCTCTTTACTTCCTTTTAGCAGGAACATGGTCTACCAGCGTCGCCTCGCCCTAGTCTTCTACTCATCAAGCTCGGACTCCCCCCCATGCACTCCGAAGCATCGCACCTTCCTTATCAACACTCCACTCCACCCCTACTACTACCGCATAGTCTCTTGCAACTGGTCTCGACTAGGCCCAGAGGAGTTTGGATTCCGTTTATCTGAGGGCCTATCGGATGGCCAGGATTGAGCCAT
>MU006785.1:1493106-1549994 GCA_010093635.1 Massarina eburnea CBS 473.64
GCTCAATCCTGGCCATCCGATAGGCCCTCAGATAAACGGAATCCAAACTCCTCTGGGCCTAGTCGAGACCAGTTGCAAGAGACTATGCGGTATTGTACTACTACTAGTGTACCCCGACCCACCAGATAACAGCGATAACCTCGCATCTCAGCAACATCTGGATCCGGGTCTATGGTATCGGGCACAGAGCGATGGGGCATGGCATGGGGAGAACGAACGATGGAGACGATCCCGGACCCACCCGAGCGATCGATCGCACGTCTTTTTTTTTTCTTCACATGCAGGGCAAAAACTTGGATGAACCGCCGGGTGGGCCGGGCGACTAAGTAGATACTGCGATCGGTGCGATTGTGCGCTTGAAGTGCATGAACCTGTGGGCGGTGGCTGGTGGGCTGTTTCAATGTTGAGGCTGGTGTGCTGTGGTTGTGAGAAAGCTGGGCGGTGGGTGGATAGGGTGATAAGGTGATAAGGTAGGTAATGGTTAGCGTGGAATAGGTTGTATTAATACACCTGCATGTGCACTACATATGTGGTACCACCTAGACGGATGTCATTTACGGTGTAGATACACCTATGGCTGTTTATAGGTGATGGGTTTGTATTGATTCTGGAAAGTCTAGCTAATTGAGCGTCTGTCTACTATTTCCACATCCCCTCGCGTGAGGACAACCGACCTACGCAGAAAGGGATTTCCCCAAGCTCCTTCATTGCCATGAAAACATCGCTCAATAATATGGAGGTGTACAGGAAGGGTAACGAAGAAAGAAAAAATACAATGAAAGACAGTCCGACCGGAAGGATGTTGTGGGCATGGAAAGATGGGGGAACGCTAATATACACAGCACAATAACATACCGTTGTTCTGTTGAGGTATACTCGTTCTCTAGCGAGGTATGCTCGGCTTTTCAAATCCGTATTCGTTCGCGGCGCAGTGTTGGTCAGGTCTAAACAGTCGTCTCTTAGCACCCGTTCATGAGGATTCTGCTCTCGCTACACCGCCAGTGCCATGGGCCGTGAGGCCTGTCAGACGCTTCAAGAGAAGACATCAATATCGCAGGCATCTTTGGCCACTAACGACAGTCCTTTTCTAGGACTGCCGTGTGGAGTCAAAGCTCAGAGTAGCGAGCTCTTTAATCTACCTTCGTCGGCTGTGCGACGTATTTGGAGGCCCATCCGCGTATGGGAATGGGCGCTGGTGGTTGTTGTGTCGTCGATGTGGGGTTGAAAGGAAGGAAGAAGGCGCGCGGACGAAGTATTTATTGTGCCCCACCATAATACACTATACCCAATCGGTATTAGCGTCGTCTACGCCAAGACAAGAGCGTTCGTCCATTTGACTTCTACCATCTTAGTACTGGCCAATCAGGTCTTGTTTCCGCGAAGAGAACCCCAAGGAGAACGAAGGAGGCGTCCATGTGGCCCCAACGCGAGCAATATCGTATCAGAGTCGTGGATAGTGATACTGGTCATGAGTCTGGACATGAACGAGGACTAGAAAAGCATTTGGAGAAGTGCCTTGGGGAAACCGAGCGGGGAAGATGCCTGTGGTGATCAATAGGATTGGGTAAGAGTATGGAGGATCATGAATACATCTTATAGACAAGATTGACGGTGAGCATACCATAACGGCATATTGCCCATTCCTTTGACAGCACGAAAACAGTGGCACTTGCCTTATAAGGCACTTTTCTCTATTCGTTAGAGGTAGAAATAGTTGCTCTCGCTGAAGGATTACACGTAGCAGCATTGTCCCCGGATACCCCAAATACCCCATAGATGAGCTTCCAAGCATTATTCTACATTCAAAGAGCCTCACATTCCACCCACAACATCACCACACCATGTCACAACACAATGAGAACAACTCGACGCATGCAAATGGCTTCAAGATTCCGACCTATCTCCCCTCCAGATGCGGATTTAATAGCGCGGGCGAAGCCGAAGCAGCATACCGAACGCCCTCGCTGATTGTCTATGGCTACCATAGCGAAAAGATGAACAGGGTACTGAATCCCATACCCGTGATAAAGATGCCCAGTTTCGATCCAGAACCCCGCCCATGATGCAAGATGTAATTATAAGGAAAAGGTTGTGTGGTATACAAAGAAGCTCCGCCTCGTTTTTCAAACCATGAGCTATAGCGATCCCCGTCATTATCCACATGCGATGCCCTTTGTGCTGCATTGCTTTTGTATTCGCTATCCTCGTTTAAAGGAAAGCCGATTTTTTCTTGCCCATGAGGAAGTCGCGCGTCATCTCGAAGCTGAGCCAGCTTGAGGCCATGCTGGGCGCGACTTTGAGGAGATTTGGAACGATACCCTTGTATAGACCGCGGACGCCCTCCTTCTGGACGATTTTGCAGATCGCGTCAACAATTCCTGAGTACTGATAGCCCATGCCGGTCATGGTGTTGACTTGGAAGCGCCTTCGGAGAACGTCGAACGGATACGTACAGGTCTGGGCAACGGCTCCAGACACGGCGCCGGCAGCGAGCTTGCCAATTGCGCCGGGGTCCTTCTGCCCTTCGGGTGTGAACTGCGTCCGCGCGATCTCGTAGACCATGAAGTTTAGGCCGACGTACGGGGCGACTCCGGCGACCGTAGGTACGATGCCACGATAGAGGGCGAGGACGCCTCCTTCGTTCTTGTACATTGTGACCAGGACGCCCCACATGCCTGGGAGCTTCTGCCCGGGCTCTCGTTTCAAGGTCTCAAACGATGCCGACTGAATCGACAACCGCGTTCGGACGATATCGAGAGGGTAGGTGAAGGTAACAGATGTTATGCCGGCGAGGCCACCGCAAAGGAGCCGCTGGTAGGCGCCCAGCGGGCTGCCGGGTTCGCTCTCGAAGAACTACTCCATGTTAGCATCTGGGCTGAACAATCTGCACTAACCTTGTTCGCGCCTCCCCTCCACCTCCACCTTCACTCAGTACCACCCGTCCTCGCAATACACACCAACGCGACAGAACAAAAAAGGATCAAAAGCGCAATAGGGCTAGGCAGGCAGGGGAAAGGTGTAAGGGAAAGGGAAAGGGGGTACCTACTCCTTTGTATACATTGTACGCGCCAAACTGCACTGTTTACATCAGCTTTCATTCTCATGGCCGACCTGCTTCCCGGTCTTGGGCTGCCTGGGCACAAGGCGCGTTGGGAGAGGAGACAAACGTACCGGCCGAATAAGGCACGATGCGGATGCAATTGGTCCCGTTGCCCGCCATGAAACCTCTCCAACCCTCGTCTCTCCACATCTTCGCCAGTGCCTTCGGAACCGACATCTGGTATTCATTCCGGCCGACGCTCTGCACCTGGAATAGAATCTTTAGTCGCTCGAGAGGCGAGACTACTGTGCGCGACACAGCTCCGGCGACACCGCCTGCGACAAAGGACGCAACGAAGGGTTGCTGGAAGAAGTCGCGGAGTTTATCGACGGGCGGAATGGGAGGCGAGCCTCCGATCGCAGACTGCTAGTCCATGTCAATTGGCTTCACGACGTGTCAAGCGAGCGAGCGACGTACGGGGGAGTCCTTCGGGACCGCCATGATTGCCGGGCGCGACTTCGAGGCTGTTGGTCGCAAGTTGTTCGCAACGACTTCGAGAAATCAAAGTCCGCTCGGTTGGCCCTACCTGCGCAATCCCACGCCGATCAAAGGAAACGAGAAGTAGTCGGGCGCTGTAAACTCATCGGACGTGGCTCGCGCGCAATTGTGGGGGTGTTGGAAGGGAGGTCGTGGGTGGAGAAGTGGACGAGAGCGCTGCGTCTTCTGTTTGGCCATCCAATGGGGTGAATGCCAATACCGGGGAACTTTGCGGGCAGGGGCAACGGTCGCTTCACGTCGGATTGGCGGCGTGACGTCGAAATATCAAGGCGAAATAGAGATGAATGTCGAATTTGTGTTATCGAAATGCCGACCCTGTGTCCGGGTTTGTACTAGCGGTGGCACGTGACAGTGCTAGAAGGACATGTTGATACCCGAGTCAACGCGATGCTTGGACTTGACACGCGAAACAGAGCTTATATGCCAGGCAATAATGATCTTTTGGCACTTCCCCAAACGTACGAGGGTTTCATTACGAATCAAGCCAAAGTGTCCAGCCTCAGTCAGCTACTTCACCCCGACACCTCTCGAAAGACCTCCCGTGTATACAAAGGTACCGCCTATCAAGAACGGTTAGAGTCGGTATTGTAGAATGAACAGAAACATCACATCCTTATCAGGCAGACAGGGCTCGCAAGGCGTCATTCCAAGAGATCTTGACAGCGCAATTCCCGCCCGCGGACCCCTCTGGTCCCACTCGGGATCCCCAGACTGCGGGTGGGGTCTGGGGATGGGAGTATGTAATGGTTTTGGGGGATCGAGGCCTATCGCGAAAACAAGTCGGGATGGGGCTGCGGCTTGCCTGTTAAGGAAGCGTGATAGCCAGGCGCGTTCAAAAAGTGACTGTATGGTACTTCGAAGTAGAAACCTCGAATAATGGTTCACTATCGGGACCACTAGGTACCACTAGATACAAGGCAGTGGCAAAGAAAATAAATCCAATATGGATACGTGAGTGTAGAGATGCAATGTTAGCGCCACACCCCTCACCCACTCGGAAAGCTACAATTTCGGAAGAGAGCAGAGCTGCTTCGTATGTCGCACTCTCCATCTTCAACACCCCAATGCTGTCGCGCCGCCTTCTCCGGCAGCTCGCGGACAATTTCCTACCCCATCCCAGAAGCGCTACGACCAGTAGTATCTGCTTTGCGTCCAGATGCGCTGCCTGCCCTCCATGTAGACGCACACTCGCAATTCCGACCCAGCGCCACGCCACATCCGCATCCTCATCCTCGGTGCGATGGAAATCGCGTCAAAGTAAAGACCCTTACGCCAAAGAAGCCAAAGTGCGAAAATGGAAGAGTCGTGCCGCGTTTAAACTGCTCGAGGTCCGCATACGTACCCGTCTCCGTCGCTCGTCGCAATTCTAACGAGAACGAACCAGTTGAACGCGGGGCACAAGCTCTTCAAGCCAGGCCAAACCATCGTAGACCTAGTACGCCACCTTGCCACCTTCTCCCCCAGCACTTCGCGACACGAATTGACGAAATCAGGGCTTCGCACCGGGTTCCTGGTCCCAAGTCGCCGTGACCGAAACCGCTCCGAACGGCCGCGTCGTCGGCATCGACCTCATCCCCGCACAACCGCCTCGCGGCGTGTCCACCATCCAGGGTGACTTCCTCTCTCCCTCAGTCCAAGCCGATGTCCGCGCCTACGTGCAAGATCCCGATCTCGGGCGGCCGCGGCGCTCCATCTCGTCGCGGCAGGATGGCGCTATGCCCGAGGATGAAGTAGAGGAGTTGGAGCGCGGATACATCGATATCGAGAAGCGTGCGCACCTCGATGCTGAAGAACCAATCGATCCGCCCGAGGGCAAAAATAGAGGAGACGAGAGATTGACGTTGAAGGAAAGGGATGAGAGATTGGGCAGAGTCGTCGATGTGGTGTTGAGTGATATGTCAGAACCCTGGGACCAGGTTTCTGGATTTCATATAAGAAGCTTGAGTGACCCTTATAACAGGCTCATGAATACCACCGGCATCCCGTTTAAGGATCATGCGGGGAGCATGGTGAGCTAGCGTTACCTTTATCCCCAGATGGCCGTTGAGCGGCATACTGAAACGTGTTTAGGACTTGTGTTTGGCTGCTCTGAATTTCTCCTTCGATACCCTTCGTACGAATGGACACTTTGTTTGCAAATTCTATCAAGGCGCGGAGGATAGGGCATTTGAGACGAAGCTCAAGCGCTTGTTTGAAAAAGTCCATCGCGAGAAACCGGAGTCGTCTAGAAACGTGAGTTCAGTGAAACAGTCGACTAGGTATAGACTAATGGGGTTTTTAGCAATCGAAGGAAGCGTATTTCGTCGCATTGAAGCGCAAAGCTGCTCCCACAAAGGAGGAGGTCTTTAGGGAGTAACCCATACTTAGTTCACGATCTAATTCACACCCGTCTTCTCATACACCTCCCTCACCAACCCATGCCTCTTCACCGCTGACATTGTTGGTTAGGTATGGAGGTTGGGCGAAGGGATGGAAAAGCTGTTTGGATAATCTTGATTCATTGTGTTGTTTGGATTGAATTGAATGCACGGCAAGGCCGTCCTCCGTCTTCTGGAGGAGTACCGTGCCGTCGTGTCGTAGTTGAGATGGTTGCCATGTACGTGCACGTGCCTCCGCTCCGCTCACGATCGGGGCTGGCGTCGTCTGATTGGACAACAGCTCACCCTAACCCTTCCCCGCCATCTGCATCGCACCCGACGAGGATACAGCTACTCCAGCTGCTCAAGGTGACAACCGAGGAAGGAGAATTGATTGAGGCAGTCTCCCAACCGGGCAGTGCGGCGCGTGTGCAGGAAACGTGGGTAGACGCTGTCTTCTTGTTCGTCATGCATGCAGTAGTGGTGTCGTGGGTGTCGGCCCAAGCTCCTCGAAATCTGCGCAAGCGGGGACTCCCCCATCTGTCGCTTGATGTGCATCTCTGGGGCGATATACAATACACAGCTCCACGGAGCGCCAATTCATTCTTAACCGTCTCCTCCTCTTTGCCTTTCTTCCTCTCTCTCTCTCTCTCTCTCCCTCCCTCTAAACGCCGTATCCCTTCGTTGCCCAATTGCCCAGCATGAGGTACGCTACGCCATCTCACATCAGCCGCCCCATGCAGCTATGATGTAACAACAACAACAACACTGACAGCCCATTCGCAGGTTCGGCCAGCAGCTCAAGCAATCGCTCAATAGGGACTGGAGCTTCAACTACATCGACTACGAAGGCCTCAAGCACGCCCTCCGCGCCCCCCGCAATTGGGACCACCAGTCCGAGCAGAGCTTCGTCGAGCAACTCGAGAAGGAGCTCGACAAGGTGTACACGTTCCAAAAGGTCAAGTCGGAGGAGATCATCCGCCGCATAGGCGCTTCAGAGAAGGAGGTCAACGACTGCGTAGCGAGGCTCGATTCGGCGAGAAACGCAGAGGATGTGCCGTCGGACGAGGACTTTGAGCTGCTGGAGGAGGATGTGAGCGATATCATTGCCGACGTCCACGACCTGGCAAAGTTCACCCAGCTCAACTACACCGGCTTCCAGAAAATCATCAAGAAGCATGATGTGGGTGCATGCCGCGAACCCACTCCGAAGAGACGCTAATGAAGCACAGAAAGTCACCGGCCTGATCCTGAAGCCAGTCTTCGCGACGCGGCTGAAGACCAAGTCCTTCTACCACGACAACTACGACGCCTACGTGGTCAAGCTCTCGAAGCTCTACGATACCGTGCGAACGCGAGGCAGCCCCGTCAAAGGCGACTCTTCGGCAGGCGGAAAACAACAGAACTTTGTGCGCCAGACAACAAAGTACTGGGTGCATCCGGACAACGTGTTGGAGCTGAAGCTTATCATCTTGAAGCATCTTCCCGTGCTTGTGTTCAATGCCAGCAAAGACTGGAGCGAAGACGATACTGCTATTTCCTCTATCTACTTCGACAACACGGACACGTGGGAGCTGTACCAGGGCCGGCTCAAGAAGACTGAAGGCGCCGAAGCCATCCGCATCCGCTGGTATGGAGGCATGTCCCAGGAGACTGCATTTATTGAGCGCAAGACACATAGAGAGGACTGGACGGGCGAAGAGTCGGTCAAGGCACGCTTCAAGCTGAAGGAGAAGAATGTCAACGCATTTCTGCGCGGCGAACTTATGCCTGAGAAGATCTTTGAGAAGGAGCGCAAGGATCGTAAGAGATCCGAGGCGGACATTGCGGCCGACGAGCAGCTTGCACGAGAGATTCAGTACCGCGTACTGACTCATAACTTGGAGCCCGTTACACGTTCGTTCTACCATCGCATAGCCTTCCAGCTGCCCGGCGATGCGCGTGTTCGTATATCACTAGATACAGAACTTGCCATGGTCCGCGAAGACAACCTCGATGGCCGCAAGCGCACGGGCGACAACTGGCGGCGGATGGACATCGGCGTCGACTGGCCGTTCAAGCAGATCCCGAAAGAAGACGTCGAACTCTTCCCGTACGCCGTTCTCGAGGTCAAACTTCAGACACAAGCAGGACAGGAACCGCCTCAATGGATCCGCGACCTGACGTCTTCGCATCTCGTCGAAGCCGTGCCCAAATTCTCCAAATACATACACGGAACCGCGACTCTCAACCCTAACAGGATAAAACTGGTGCCATACTGGATGCCGCAGATGGACGTCGATATCCGCAAACCCGTTAGCCACAAGTTCGGTATCGAGAGGCCAGGCGCTAGTAACGACATCAGCACGAGTGGTAACCTTGATGATGACAGCGAGGATGAAGACGATCTTCCCGCAGCCAACGATGGAAACCAGGACGACGAAGGGCTTTTGAGGCTTCGGCAGGCGCGCGACTTGCAAGAGCAGACTGACCTCGAACGCCGGCGTGACTACGGTACTCTCTCGACTGACGAAGGTCCAAATGCCCTGGACGTCGAGGAGCGAATTTCTGCACAGCAGTTCCACGAATCCGATTACCCAATATACGACTCGGATAGCGACGAAGAAGAGGATGAAATGGAAGTAGCGAAGCGAGAAGGAGGCTGGAAATACCGTGCCCTAGTTGCGAAACAGAAGGTCAAGACGGTAGGCAAGACGTTTGCCAACGGTCTCATCGCTGTCATACCACGACCGAGGCCAACCAATGTCGGAGATGGCGGATTCCAACTAGGTGTCCCGAACTGGAAGCAACCTGGCGAGTTGAAGCATTTCAAGGCCCCCAAGGGCAAGCGTAAGGCCACACCCAATCCATGTCGGTGTGTGAAGAATACTAACCACCCGACAGGCATCCACGTCCCTGTCCGTGTTGAACCCAAAGTCCAACTCGCCACCGAACGTACCTTCCTATCCTGGCTCGAGTTCAGCATCATCCTCGGCTCCATCGCAGCCACTCTGCTCAACTTCGGCGACAATCTCGCGCTAGCTGGAGCCTGGGCATTCACTATCATGGCGTGCTGTGCGTTGCTGTATTCGGCGGGACTGTATCTGTGGAGAGTGAGGATGATTAGGAAGAGGAGGGCTGTTACGTATCATGATCGTGTTGGGCCTACCGCGCTTTGTCTCGGATTGCTTGCTGCCGTGGCGGTGAGCTTTGGGTTTAGGCTTGGGAAGGGTGGATTTGAGGGCGGTTTGAAGGGATGAGTGGGCGAGGGAGGATGGGACGAGAGAGGGGTGTTATTGGGTAATGGTGGAGGTTTCTTATAGCGCTTTTATGTTAGGGGTATGGTTTATGGTATAGGATGAGAATGAACATTTCGTATACGCACCATAAACGCTCCTGATCATCGAATCCGTATACTGGCCCGATGCTCATTAAGCGTGAATGAAAAGAGCAATCAATTCTACATCTTCCACGCATTGCATCCTACTCGATAATCCCAGTTTACCGTTTTACATATACCAACCAACACATAACAACGTCCACCCCATCCATTACGAAGGAAACATCATCACACCACATCCCCCACCATCCTCACCCTATGCAAATGTCGCACAAACACATCCCTCACCCCCATACCCCTCAATCTCCTCGCCAGAATCTCGGCTGCAGCAACACTGCGACGAGTACCTTGCGGACAGCATATCTCGAGTAATGCGGTCTGGTGTCCGTTGATCAGGTGGCCGATTGTGCGGGTAAGTGCTTCTTGACTATTTTATTTTGTGTTAGCGAAGAGGGGGGGGGGGGGGGGGGGTTGGTTTGTTTAGGGGATCTTGGGTGGGTAGGGCTTTTCAGGGATGAAATGGTTTGGCATGGAATGGTTTGGCATGGGAGAGGGAGAGGGCTAAGGAACAGGGGAAGTTAAGTTAACTCAACTCAACTCAACTCAACGTACATATAAACCCCACCCACCGCATCCCGGCCCACAAAATCCTGCACCTCTGCATTCAGGCCCGAGAAGCGCTGCGCCAGGTGCTCGGGCGGCGCGGGCCAGGCCGTGGCATTGAGACTGAGGAGTATAGGTACGCCAGCGGGACGGGCGCCGACATGGGTTCCGTGCCGTTGGGAGGAATAGGTGGTGATGTAGACTGTGCGTGGGTGTGCGAGGATTGCTGGGGCCGGCGGCGGGATGTGTCGGATGTGTGGGGCTAGGGGGGTTGCTTGGGGGTGGTGATGGTGTGGAAGCTGTTGCCGCTGTACAGGGGGGAGGTGGTGGGGGATGAGGGATTGGTGAGGGATTGGTGGTGGTGGTGGGGCTAGAATGGGCAGTGGGTGGTGGAATATAGGAATAAGAGGGGGGAGAGGGTGATGGAAGATGGCCATATGGGGCCCCATTGGAATGGGGTGCAGAGGTACTGGACCGATGGGAATGAGTTGCATGGGCATGGGTGGGCCATGTATAATGGGCATGTGTATGGGGAGCATGATGGCGGTTTGGGGTTTAGAGATACTGTAGGAGTTTGGGTGTAGTAATAAGGTCGAAGATGGGGGACTTTATATGGGGAAGAATAGTGAAGAGGGTTGCATTCAATGTTTGCGGAGCGTGAAGACGAACATGAAGAATGCAAATGCGTATGGAGACTCGCGTTGAGAGTGACAGTGAAGCGGCTTGAGGGCATCGAACAGATTGTGGGTCAAAGCAAAAAATCAGTCCAGTGTCAAGTAACCAACACCATGTGTATATTGAAGTGTCCAAATTTACGCAATATCACTACTGCAACCTCAAATCCTCTTCACTGAGCACGCCGTAGAGCTTCTCAATCTCTTGTCCAATGACCTTAAGATCATGTGCCAACTGTCCGGTCACAAGCGCTGTTATACAGTCAGTAAAGATACTTCATCACTATATCGAGGAAGAGCGACTTACCATAAGCGTACAGTATCTCATAATCCTCATCTGTTGCCTCTGTCTTCCCCATTCCAGTTTTCCTCCTAAACTCAAAGACCTTCGCGAGTAGCCGATCGCGCGTATGCTCGACATTAGGTAGTACGTCGTTGAGTGGATATTCAAGTTTCATCGAAGACGCCATAACTGCATTATAGTTAGCAACACACTCTTAGATGCAAAAATTAAAACTTACCAGAGAACAAATGGCTAATGCGCCAACTCAAGTCCATCCACTCCTTCCGCGTATACCTCAGAATCTCCTTTTCACCCTCACTAGCCTTGAGATCCTTCAAAATGATTACGTTCATAGCATGGAAACTATCCAGCATACGGCCCGTAGCATCCAGTATGATTTTAAAGTTCTTGTCTGGGAACGGTCCTTTGAGTTCGTACTCTGACACTGCGGAATTGCGCAAGCCATCGAGATTGCTGAGGAAGCGACGGAGTTGCGTTTCCTCGGTTAGCGTCAAGTACGATATCGGCGGCGTCAGGTCGGAATCCTGGGACTCAAGGAGCGACTTGAGAGGGCCGCGTTTCATGACAAGACTCATCTTGAGCCAAAGAAGAGAGATTCCCTTTTTGACTTTCTTGCGCGCGGAGATGGGCCAAACTAGTCGCGTGACAATGATACCCCAGAGGCAACCGGACATGACGGCTACAACACGATGGAGCACAATCTCCCAGATCTCGGGAGATATGCCACCTTCGTCGTCGTCGTGGTCGTCGTCGCGGACGCTGAGTGAGTAGGCGTAGAGTGCTGATAGGTTGTAAGTGAGCATAATGAAGCGACCCATCGGACCTTTGCCCTTGCCAACAATGATATAGAAGCACTGGACGGATACGAGCCACCCAAAAAAGCCTAGCACCCAGGGATTGTCGTCGGATGCTATCCATGCAACGATTGCATAAACTGCGCCCAGACATGTACCGAAGAAACGATGGAAACCGGTGGTGTTAGATGCGCCGATGGTCTGAGCATAAGTTAGCATAAGACAGATATAGTGAGAACATACGATCTTACCATTGAGCACACCAACATGTATGACAAGAGACCCCACTCGCCACGCCAGTGGCCGTACAGTTTACGCGTATCTGGAATGAACGACCACATAGCGTAGAGAACAGCGCCAATGCCGACTTTGAATGCATACCGAACGTCATCGCGACGGAAGACACTCAGTTTGATCCACATGCGATACCCCATCGGTTGCTCTTCGATCGACTTGTCCGGGTCGCCTCTAGTTGATTTGCGATATATGGGTCGGTGAATTTCTCGATTGCCATGTTCCACACGATCGTCCGTCAAGCTTGAGGTTTCTGGAATCTGTTAGCTCAAATTTTTGCAGCTGATCACATACACTCACCAGATACGTCTGAGTAAGTGAATTTCCGAACCCATTTCCACTTGCGCCAGAACTTAGCCCATTTCCACGAACGCTTGCGAGGCCATTGTTTAGAGTTGTCTTTCAGCTCCTCCAACACGTCCAGAAATGTAACCATGTCTTCTGCAAAGTCTTGTAGCGAAGAGCTAAAGTAGCCACAGCTAGCTGCCACCTCCTCAAAATCTGCTGCCACGGAAACTGAGCCTGTCTTGAAGGGAACCTTGTTTCTGTAGACGGACGCAAGAGCTTCTCTTCGGGCATTGACAAAGAGTTTGTTGGCCTCGATAAGACTATGATGGAAGTGCTCGTTAATTGCCATTTCGTAGTCGGGGCCGGGACCAAACGGAAGCTCGTCGAGCACTTCACGGAGAGTATAAGCGAGCGATTTCTATGCTAATCAGCTTGATTCTCCCTTCGATATAGCTTACTGTACCATAGGCGGGCCCAACTGGGCTATGAAGACCGAAAACATGTCGGCGGGTGTAAGGTTAGACTGCATCGCGTATGGTAGTTTCCTGCCGGACTCGTCATCGTCGGATACCTCAGCAATACTCTCCGGAAGCTCGTCGATCGAGGCAAGCATACTGCTTCGACGCTCGATGTGGCTAAGGGTTGGAGACTGTATCGGCGAAGAAGCCTCGTAGTCAGTATACATAGTCGAGTTGGCCACGCTCATGCTGGATGCCCCCATGGGGTCGGCATGGTGGGCGTCGGTTTGCGCGAGCAAGGTGAACTGTGTCTCTGCTGCACTGCGCAGGCCACCGATACTTTGCATCAGTTGCTCGAGGCACTTGACAAGTCGAGCTGAAATCTTGTGTTCCTCTTCGGTCCCAAGGGCATAGTGTTCGTATTTTGCTTCTCCGAGATGCTTGACGAGCGTCTTGTACGTCGACCTGCTCTGGCTGGAGGCCCTGATGAAAGATGGATTCGTGAGATCCTCGTCGCACCCAGAGAGGAAGCTACGGGTGATATCGGTCAGCATCTCGCCCATGACGTCGGTGGCCTTGATAAAGGTATCACGAAACTCATGGCGCGCCGATGTAGGTTTGATGAGGAGCGCAACGGCCGAGGAGGCTACCGTCCCCATGACGATCATCTTCAGCACCTGCCCGACTTTGTTGTAGGAAAAGGCGGCAGCCTGGACCGCTCCCTCTTTGGTCAAGACGGTGATCAAGGCCAGCGAGGCCAGCGAGCAGGCGACGTTGACCAGCGGACTCCCGAGCTTCTGCTTCGTCCAGCCGACCAGACCCAAGCCTCCTCCGCAGAACACGATGAGCACTATCACGTGCCCCACGATGAGCAGGTCTTGCTGGCCAAAGAAGAACGACACGGCCATGCTCGTGAACGAGACGACGGCGGCATAGAGGAAGGCAGCAAAGGCCAGCAGGATAGCTTCAATCATGCTCCCGGCAGACCGCGCCGGGTGGAAGTACACGGTCACGGTCGCCACCATGTGCTTTCCATCGTTCCTTCCCAGCAGGCCCGAGATGGCAGGAACGAAGGTGGCCAGACTGCCCAGAATGTAGGCCAGCGAGCATTTCAAGATGCTGATGCCGGTCGGCGACGTCGCGTATGCGTAGACGGCACGTGCCCTGTATTTGCAGGCGTCGGCGAACACCTCCGTCTTGCCCATCTGCCTATGGCGGTCTGGGTCTGCGTGGCCTGGCGCGAGGAGGAACTCGGACGACCCGCGGGAGACGGCGCGGGCTCTGCGGAGAGTGAAGGGCTTTTTGATCCGCTCGCCGGTGCTTGCCTGGATCATGGTAGCCGATCGTAGCTGCCTTATTGTGAGCCACGGACAAGCAGGCGCGTCAAAGGAAGGAAGGAACGAACGAACGAACGTAAAGAAACCTACATTGGGCCGCAGTACACGGCGCTCAGCCGCTGACTGCGAGGACTCAACCATTATTGGAGTAGAAAAGCGGCACCACGACAGCACTGCAGTTACTTGAACGTTCCTACCATGGTGGCCGTCCGCCGTCGTCGAGTAAGGATGAAGTCTGCGCGGTGCGCGCGTGCATGGCTTGTTTGCATCCATCTCCGCAATTGCCAAGAGGCGCGTCATCTTGCATCCCGCATTGCCATCCCTGCCATCGGAGCCCACCATCTCGAATACAGCTAGCGCACTTACATAAGTACATAAGATCAACACCAACTCTTCTCTGCTTCCTCTCTGCCTCCTCTCTACTTCTCTACTTCGTCCTCCCCTGTCGAACCTACGCCCAGACATCCAGGAACAATGAGCGACGAAGAAGGCAACGAAGACATTGCCGCCGCCATGGGCTTCTCTTCCTTCGGCGGCGTTAAGAAGAGAAAGTACGACCAGACCAATTCACCAAAGGCCAAACCAGACGCCAGTGGCGCCAACTCAACGAAACTAGGTGTGAGGCCCAAGCTTGCCTCAGAAGACAGTCCTGTCGACAACGCTCCACAATCGCAGCCACCATCTGCCTCGAAAACCACCACCACCAAGGGAAAGCAAAATCAAAACCAGCCAGCAGCGTCGGGTCTCGCCGCATTTTTGAACCGGGGCCAAAGTCTGCCGGACAAGCCACCCAAGAGTGACGAGATTCAGACAAATGTCCCAGTCACCCAAGAACTCCAAGGTGATCCAGATCCTGCACATATGATATCTTTTGGTGCCAAGGAAATTCCTCGAGCAGAGCTGAATGTCCTGAGGAATGGAGTCAAGGATGGGAACGGAGATACGGCGTACTTTCTCCCTAGCTTTGTCGAAGACCCATGGGCGGGCATGAGGAAGGTCAAATCATGAAAACAGAGAAATAATTCTCACCAAAAGGAGGGCTCCAATGGAAACAGGCTTTTTGTTCAACCACGAGAATTTCCTTAGCGAGGAGAAAGATACCGTCTACCCTGTAATTCTCAGCTCACGAACAAACGACATACCATCCTTGTTCGCAGGTCGGATACCTGCACCCAGGATGCCACATTCCGAAACCCATGTCAGCAACGTGAAAAGACCCAGACCCGTGACATGGAAGTTCTGTATCGCACACAATACAGCACATGTACCCCCGCCCCGTCCACGCGTCCCACCGCCACAGTACCACAATCGGAGAAGCGAGCTTTCAAGGTCCCCTAAACCCGGACTACCCCGCCTGAGACTAATCATAAAACTCGCTCGGAGACCTCGCGATCCCCATACCCGCTGTCACTTCCACAGTCGCACTTGGGCATCACTGTCCGTCCGCCTTTTTGGTACACGGCATGCATATGGTTCGGAACCCATACCTTGGCCATGGCTCCATGCTCATGTCAGAGGAAGAGACAATCTTGGTTGCCTAGTTATGCAGGATATTCGTGGGAACGGTCGACGTCGGATATAGGGAGGTTACCGGTGCATTGGGTCCCTAAGAGACCTGTTTAATCATCAGCTATAACCCGAGACCGCTTCTAGACCTTTAAAACTCAATCCTTTCATAATATCACTCTAATCTATCGAAGTTCTATACTGGGTCATCTGACCGCAGTACAGGAAATAAATCGATAACCCAAGTATTCAACATTTCCATCCGTATCGTCTTCTGTCCACACGTACTGCACTCCACCACACATATCCCGTGCATATTCACCCGCACATCATTCCAAAAGTGTTGCCACTTTGGTACTTTCCCTCGTGTTTTCAGATCACTCTTTCACAGCATGCTCGTAATACCACTCGCTTCCCCGCGCGCTCGTATACCGGATTACCATCAACGCCACCCTCCACATCAGCTTAGTCACAGTACACACATGACAGCTTATATATCACATCATTCAGCATCATATGACAAAGCACCCATGGAACTCATGCATAAGGAAAGCGGACAGTGACCGCGTGATCTTGCTATATAGGCCGTTGAACTATACATCCAAAAGTACTACGCTTTAGAGGAAGGGAGGAGAGAGGGAAGGCCTATAAAAGCCACAAAAAATACCCACCCCGTGACCGATTAAGCCACACAAAAACAAAAACTCCCTCAAAACCCCAAAAGGGCACAGAAAAAAAGACAAGGAAAGGCTTAAAAAACACCACACCAGCCAGCCCTCAACTCCCCCCCTCACTCCCCTGCTCACCCAAGAAACCCAGCAAATCAGCACCCCCGAACCACACCCGCTCACCAGGTACGGGCACCCAGGGGATCTTGCCAGGGGGGGGGAGAAGAAGCGTAGGAGCAGGCATGCACCGCGCAACCCGTAGTCACCCCGAACGACAGTCCCTTATTCGTCGAAACGCGCATAAGGCGGTACGTGCAGGGGCTGCAGCGGCCCGATCCGAGACCGTCGTTGGGACCAAAGGCGTTTGTTGGCAACGTGTAGCGCGCGTTTTTGGCGCCAGATTGGCGAGGCTGGCGGGATTTCTTTTGGGCCATGTCGATAGGGGTTAAAGCGGCGAGGGCGAGGAGGCTTGGTTCGATGATGGGGGTTTCTGGGCGGTTCCCGGGACTGCGGATTTTGCGGACGTGATCTATGCAGGTACGGGGGTTTGGGAACTGGATCCGGGAGGGAATGAGGCGGATGGTGAGTCCGTTGTATGCATATAGGATGGAAATACGGTGGTATGGACGGAGAGTGTTTTTTTTGTACTGAAAATAGTAATACGGGGGTTGTGAGTATTTTTTCGGTACAGAGAGGAAATCCTGGAATTCGAGAGTTGTAAAATCGTCGTTTTGCGTATTCATCCACAAGGTTGTTCGGAAAACGAACGGGCGTTATTCGTTGTCGTAAATCAGCTAGTAATCGACAGGCGCCGGAAACCGTCCCTGGGCCGTTTTGAACTGCTCTGGGTGTTTCCGTGCTGCACGGTCGTTGAGTGAGCTTTTCGCAATGTCAGCTACAATTCCCAAAGTGATATGATGGATGGATTTTTGGAGGATACTCACTCTACGCGCTTCTGCGTCCACTGGAGATCTTTTTGCACTTCTTTTGCTGCTTTCATGCCGTCTGCGAAATTCATTCGTGCGCCTGCGAGGCGGCGTTGAGCAAGAGCTTGGAGTTCGAGCAGTTCGCGATGCTTGGCATTGAGTTCGCCAGAACTGTGTTTACGCATTAGCACATTCGCCCGGACAACAAGAATCTCTAATCCCCGAGGCGGGAAAATTGAGGGCGGAAAGAATGCAAAATGGAAACCTCACGTTTGCGCCTGCTTGGCCAACCCGCGGTCTAAATGCGTAGAATCCAAACTCCCGTTCAGCCGATCTCCCATGTAATCAAGCAGATCGACGCCGGCCGCTGCGCCTGCTGAGCTCGAATCGTAATCGCTCGCGCTGCCTTCATAGCTGGATGATGTGGCTGAGGGCTCGTATGACGGCACACCGCCTGATGTTGTCACACTGTCGGGAGCTTCGGGAGGTGAGCCAGAAACACGGCCGTAGTGTTGTTGAGGGTGCGGATAGTAGTATCCAGGCTTATGGGGCATGCTGATGGGAAGGGGAGAGGATGGATAGTTGGGGTAGGAAGGGTAGGAAGGTTGGTGGTGATGAGGGGGAAGGGCATGGTAGGCGTGTGTTGTTGACATATTGGCGGACTTGATAAATCTGTTGGTATATGGGAGACTTGTCTTGAGTAGGGATAGGTGAAGATATATCAAAGTCAGTAGACAGGATATTCAAGATCAAACAATAAAGTTGAGGAAAGGGAAGCAGAAGACAAACCTCTTTGTCCCCCCAAACGGTCCCCTTTTATACCCACTACCGGCTTTATTACGGTAATTACCATCCAATGCCATCGTACCTCTTAGTCTCCCACTCTAAAGGCAACGAGGGCATGCCCAAGACCCCGTAGCCCCCGTGCCATGACAACTCCTTGTGAGCCCCGCCCCAACCCGCCGGCCGGCTGCTGATAAACCTGCATAGTCCCACGACCACCGAAACTCTTTCCCGTCAGGATCCGAAGCTGATTAGTTGGAAACGATGCGTATGGATTGGACTGCGGGATTGGGTTGGCACTTGGGCTGGACTGGAACGTTAACGAGCTCCTCCATCATCATGAACCCAGCCGAAACCCTCCTTCGGATTCCTCATCCAATTGCCCAATGAAAGCCCTCTCTATAACCGAGCAAGAGCGTCATATCTATCTCAGGCGAACAATTGTGATTTCAAAGCTCTGTCCGATTCGTTTGACAGCCACCAGACATTACCAGCTACCATATGTATGCATAGGTCCGGTAGCAAGTAAAAACGGCAAGCCAGGGCTAAGCGCAGCAGACGCGGCAATGATAAAAGCAGCGACGGCAGTGATGAGAGGGGTGCTGTACGGTAGCTGTAAGTGCATGGGACGGACATGCTAAGTGCTGTCAAAAGTGATGCGTTGGCTCGACAGGAACAGCACGCCAACGCCTTGCTGCTGCCTTCTGCACTGCACATCCGCGCATCTGCAATCTGGAAAAGGCAGTCGGTGTCCGGAGGTAAACACGCATTGACATGCATGTACTCTCAATTCCAATGGCGGGCCTTTTGATGGCAGCTTGTCGTTGTGAGAAGGTGAAGCGGAGAAGAGTGATGTCGTGTCCGGGAAAGCTTGCAGTCTAGAGAAAGCCAGAAGCGAGAGCGACCTTGACGGCGGTCGGCCCGGCGCGAGCCCCTCCACGCCCACGCCCACGTCCTCCCCATGCCGTCATTCTCACCTGCATACGAACTATAACAATCACCACTGGCCATGCAACCGGGAAGGGTGTCAGGGATAATTGGTGCCCTACAGCCGGCGAACACCCCTGCTCGGTATTGGTAGCACGACACCTCACATCTGCAACGTCCTTAACGACCCCAATAACCGCAACGTCAAAGCGAACCGCGTATGCAATGTGCAGATCCATACCAGTGGCGGTGAAGGAATGCCCGTTGAACGTTGGATAATGCTTCCATGTGACCGGTCTGTACATTAACCAGCCCCTGATGTTGTGCTGGGCAACTCAAGCACCGGGTCCGCGTATCTGTTGTCCACTCCGACCGTCAGGTTCTCGTGCACTAGCTGGTTTGGTTGTGCTCTGTACTCCATCGATGATCGTGTTTGTGTGTCCTTTCTGTAGCCTGCTGGTGTCCCTTCTGCAGGTATCCGCCATCAAGTTTTCCGTGACAGTCTAGACAGGACGTCGGGACTGCATCGTCACACTCTGATTTTGAAGCTTTAGTGCACGTAAAAGCTGAGGTTTGGTGCAGTGCAGCAGTATTGGCATTGGCAAGGCAGTCGTCTTCGCCCCGGTCCGCTGTGGCACCGCTGTCAAGCACACTGCCCATGCGACTCACGCGTGGATGTCCAGCTGAGGCGGTACCGTAGTACGAAACTGCCCGAGCTATTGGCGACACTCAAGTCCACACCGGTAGCAGGACGAGCCTATCGAATGCAGGAACTATGCGCCGAACGGAATGAGCAGGATACGGAGAATTAGTATTCCTGTGACGGCTAATGCTATGGAGATGAACGCTCTCCGATATGCACGCAGGTGAACGGTGAGTTGGGATGCATCAAGTAGGCTATTGATAGCCGCGACCATTGGGCCTGTTGGGAAAGTGGAGTCTCGAATTGTATTTTCGTCTATCTATGTGTCGCGACCCTGCTTGCGCCGTGCCACATTGGTTCGCGAGGTCTAAAGTATGGCGGGATAAGGGGAGGCCTCGCCTATCCTGATGCTGTGATCAGGTGTACAGACTCTTGTTGGCCATGATTGCGGAGGACATGACTGTAGCAAAGCGACCGGGCACGTCCTCGTCCTCTTGGGCTGTTTTAATGGCTGTTAGGATCTTCTTGACACCGACTCCTACTTCTGCGCTATTCGTGTTCTGTTGTATCTCGTTGATGGTGTTTTGCTGATCATTCTCTGAAAAGGCACCGGATTGCTGCAGGATGTGTGCGAGCTCGGCCTGCGTGTTGACATTTGGTACGGCGATTTCCGCATCAAACCGGCTGAACAGGTCTAGCTGGGTGAGTACCGAGCGTTCGGTTGTCGTTGCGAAGATCAATAGGCGGCGATCCTACGTACATGGAGTCAGTAATCGAATTGTATTTCGGGAGCATGAGAAAGAGTGTAATTGGATTTGCTTACCTTTGGCGGCTGCTTTCCGAGTAAGACTTTGAGTGCGACCAACACGCTGTTGCTGAATCGGGGGCCGATAGGAACCCAGTCGACCAGTAGCTCGATGTTGTCGATTACGATAATACTAAGCGGACTTTTGTACGCGTCTCGGAAAGTCTTGTCGAGGGTCTGCACCTTTTGCATTTCGCTAAACCCTACCATGTCTTCTGGCGAGATGAGTTTGATGAACGGGAACTCCGAATCAATCGCCATCCTGGCAGCGAGCGCAGTCTTGCCACTGCCCGGAGGTCCGTGCACGGCAACGGAGAGAACTGGCGTGGATCCCTTACGGACCTGATTGATGTAAAGCCTTGCTTCTGCAAGGATGTTGTTGATATACGACGAGAAGTGGATGATACCGCCTAGCAGACGAGTTGAGAGCTCATCTTCGGCAGCACCAAACAGTGGCTTCACTTCTCCCAGAGCAGCGAGGAAGTCCTGGCGGTTGACCTTCATGTTCTCGACATTGGGGTCGATAGTCGCCAAACTACCGACTTTAGTGTGACGGTTGAAGGCAAATGACGACGCTGCCTTCACCAGACCGTTGATCTCCGCGCCTGAGAAATTCTTGGTAAGTTTCGCCAGCTCATCTACGTTGACATCGCTCTCGATGACATTGTTGTTGCGCATCTTCGTGGTGTGGATCTTGAGGATCTGAGCACGACCAGCCTCGTCCGGTAGTGAAATCTCCATATGGACTTCCAACCGACCAGCTCGCAGTAAGGCTTCATCAATCATATCCATTCGGTTCGTCATTCCAATGAGGAGAATATTGTTCAGCTGATCGACACCGTCAAGTTTCGATAGCAGCTGGTTAACGACACTGTCCCCGACACCGGTACCGCCAGATCCCGAGCCTCTCTGCTTGCAGACAGCATCTAATTCGTCAAAAATGATGATATGCAGACCGCTCTCATCGCCTTTCTCCTTGTATTCTTTCTCGGCGTCTGCGAAGAGTTTTCGTATATTTTCTTCAGACTGCCCCACGTACTTGTTTAGGACCTCGGGTCCGTTGATAACCTTTGGCTCCCTAGCGTTCAGCATCTTTCCAATCTGTCGCGCGATGAGGGTTTTTCCGGTTCCAGGAGGGCCATACAGCAGGATACCTCGTACGTGCTGGATACCGAGCTTCTCTACGAGGCCCGGAGGAAAGATGCGGGAGGCAAAAGCTCTTCGGAAGATGGCGCTGAACTCTTTGTCTAGACCACCAATACCCATGTCCGCGAACTTGAACCCGGGTTGAACAATTGCATTCGCGGCAGGACGCCTACTTGAGGCCTTGATCTTGATGTCGGTGCGTGCATCCTTGAAGAAGTCCGACTGGGTGTTTCGGAGCAGGACGCCGCGAGCACGAGGGTCTGTGGATGCAGTTCCAGCCTCTGCTTTCTCCATTGACAGGTCCGCTAGCTGCACAGTCCTAATGGACAGCCTCAAAACGATGCTCTTGACGTCCATGAGTAGTTGCTGGCCAGGTGCCAGGATCTGGTTCTCGAAGTTCTTCGTCAACAGAGCGCTGAGCTCCTCTTGATCGTATGGCACCTCCGTCGTCTTCCTTGTCGCGAACCCGACCTCAACCTCAACGTTTCCAAGATACATGCCGCCTTGACCGAAGTGATCATACGACTCAACCATTACTATATCGTTGGGGCCGAGGGCGATGCCAGCCCATGTGCGCTGTGCGTCCGTCAGGCCAATTTCGCCGGGTTGGCAGCCTTGTGTCGCGCGTGCAGAGAGGACGAAGTTGCCATTGATAAGAAGGTAGGTGTCGCTTCCGTCGCGGTTGGGTGGAAAGTCTTGTGCGGATACAGCAGCTCTGTGCATAGTTAGCAGTAGTCAATCTAGAATGGTTCTGCTTTAAGGTCTTGCTACGTACAAGTTGCCGAATGCGTAGGCGTTTCCTCCTGGGCTCTTGATGGGCCGGAGTTGCACCTTGCGTCCACCACCACCACCTCCTCCTCCTCCTCCTCCCATTCCGCCTGGCGGAGGGCCTCGTGAAGGCATAGGTCTGCGCACATTAGTAAAGCTCAGGCAGACGCAGGTTACTGCAAAGCCCCCAACAGAGCTTGGACGCGGGGGCCACGTACTGCTGTCCTTGAGGCTGCTCCGGGTATCCGGCCATTCTAGTATCACCGTATCCGGGAGATCTTTGCTGTGGTGGCTGTTGTGGCTGTTGTTGCGGAGGTCGTCCGCCGTAGCCGTCGCTGCGCTGCTGTGGAGGTCGTGGTGAACTACCAGGTAGGCCTGGAACTCTGTCGCGGTTGAACATATTGGACCAGCTATCCAAGTCGGCTTTATACAGCTAGTGTCGTGGACACGTTTCGTGGCAAGAAGGCCGCAGTATCGCCCCGCGGGTTCGAAGAGGCCACAATTCGCGAAGGCAGCAGGAGGTCGGTAGGAGTATGAGAGGCTTTGCGGTTGGGAGAATTGGCTGATTAGTGAGTGCCGCGCGTTATTCAAAAGGCCAACGTGGTGTATATCTGTTCAGTTGGTTGTGTCATCGCAGTTTCGCAGTCAGCTCTTGCGGCATGCGGTTGCTGATCGGGAGCTCAGACCCTCATTCACCCCCGCCACTACTCCGTGAAGTGAAACCCGCGCACTAGCCACAGCTCAGCCACCACAGCCACACAGCTCACTAATCAGGGACGAAAAGTTATCTGATCAACCAGACATCCCTTGGTGCCCTCAGCTTTTGTAAATACGTGGTCAGAAAATAGTAAAACTGGGTATGCAATGGTAATTCTCAACTACAAGGATACATGCACGCGTAATGATGAAAGGCAGGTGCCTAGAAACCTTCGCCTTGACACACTGATTCGCCACCTCCATACCTGTGAGTAAGTTAGATGGCTGCGATGACTAGAAGAATGGCATCGTCACAAAGCTAGGTACGTACCAGAGAGTCCCCGTCCGACAGTTCAGTCCCTTCTCCTCGCCCACAATCCACTCTCCACCATCCGGGATCTTGCCTCCGTTGAACTCGGGCCAGAACTCCTTCTGAAGCTGCCCATTGATCTCCTCAATTTTATCAACAAAGCTCTTCATCTTGCTCGGCTCAAACTTCCCCTCCTTGTCTTCGAAATCGGTGGGATTGATGAAGCGCCCAACAGTCGCATGGCTGGAAGGCACGACATATCGCGAGTCCACCGCAACACCCGCCTCTTTGCACATGCCGTAGAGGTCACGCCGGAGATGGTGGTATGTGTACTTGTCGTCTGCGAGGGATCTTCCGTTCGTGAGGGACTCTGCGGCAGCGGGCACGAAACTGAGAGCCAATGCAGAAGCATCGAAGCTAATCATTGGTTTGATAAGCCGCGCGCGGTGATCGACTGTGTAATTCGCGATTGCGGGGATCTTGTCGTTCAGTTGTTTGACCATTGCTTGTATTTCTTCAGTCTTCTTTGAATGCGTGATCTCGAGCGCGGTGATGTGCATGCACTCCTGTGGCATGAGCCAGAGGTCTGCAAGTAGTCAGATCGTACTATGGGAGGAGAGGTTTAATTGGACGGGGCTCACTCGGAGCAACAGTGAGCAATTCTTGCTGCACTCTGCGGATCAGTTGCTTGATCCTCTGAGTTGGACGTCCCCAGAAAACGAAGCAATGCCGTGGATCCAGATAGCCCGGTTCTACGGTTGGGTCGCTCAGCCGTAGTAGTATTGGATCGATACTTGGGCCTGTGAAGCTCTTGTCGAGCATCCTCTCTTTCTGTTGGGCATTTCTTGCAGTGCGATGTTGAGTGTATCGAGCCTGCAAGCGAGCCTACCATTTAAATTTAGTCAGACATGTGTGAACCGTTCATTTCAGCATACACAGCTTACCGGGTCATCGTGTGAAGCAGCAATCAGGGCATCGTAGGGATTGTCGTACTCAGATGTCGACATTCCGCTGAGATCTTCGAATGTGTTACTTGTGTGGACTGGTAGAGGGGTCGGCGCGGCCATATTGGCAAACTAGATGGACTGGATAGATAGTTTTCGATGTGTCCTGAGCCGGATGTTGCTACTTCACTTCAATGATGTGTTGTACCTACCACTTATGTACACCGGTTGCTTGTCGGACACTGGCCAAATAAGGAAATACAGCCGCGTGATGACAGGCACGCGTTGACAGGCCACCAGGCGTCACGCTAACAGACGTCCGTCACGCTAACCGGCGTCACGCTAACTTAGCGTGTTTGCCCAACGACGCTAGTGGCCCAAGGAGTAAATATTATAGACACTTTCTCACTGCCGCTTCTGTCACCCCAATGGCTCGCGAACGTGAGATTCAAGATGGCTTTCGCGCCCGAGCACCTAGCCCCGTCGTGCTCATCCCGACGCCTCGAAAGAGGCCGCTCCAAAAGACCGCCAACTCGGGCAATGCCCAGAAGAAGCGACGCGTGACTCCTACACCTTCACATTGCTCTCATTGCCTGCAGCCACTCCCTCAACTAAACTGCCGTCCTCCGCAAGCTCGCCCTCTCACCTCGACTCACGTCCCAGCCTGGCGACGTCTAGGGTTACGGCTCAAGAATGAGGATGACCGCATAATAAACCAGCCGAGAGCGACCGATGATCCTAGGCCCATCCCCACGCCAGATAACACTGAAGATGACCTCGATGATGAGAAACTTTCCCCAGAGCCAAGAGCGGACCACGAGTCCAGCAGCCCAGAACGCGATAACGAGAACTCGGAGGCTGGACATGGTTCTAGGAACCTTTCTACAAGGCTGCGACGACGTAGGGCAAGAGTCTCGTATGCACCGCCGCCAATGAGCGATGAACCAGAAGATGAACCCCGGTACCGTGAACTAAAAGACGATGAATCTGAGGACGCTTTCAAAGACGTGTCTGAGGCAGAATCGGATCACGAAAGCGGAAGCGACAACGATGCAGCTTCAGTCTCAGCAACGAATGTCTCGGCCGTGGAGAGTGTGGCGGAAGAGGAGGATGTCATTGTGGAACCCGTAAAGAAACCGAGACAATGCGCACCGTTAAAGCAAAAAGGGAAACAGCTGATTCACACGAGCCTCCCGCCCATGGACAATATCAGGGATATATTTAAGGATATGGCTACCAAGGCTCTTGGTCTCGGGCTGGAGACGGTGGTTCAGCACCTCCATGGCCGGACACTCAATGTGGCCACCATGTGCTCCGGGACGGAGTCGCCGCTGATTGCCTTGGATGAATTGTCCAAAGGACTGGAACAGCTTGGCAAAAGTACAATACGCGTAAATCATCTTTTCAGTGCAGAAATTGATGTCCTGAAACAAGGCTTCATTGAGCGCAACTTTCAGCCACCCAAGTTGTTCCGAGACGTCCGTGAATTCATTCCAGAGGACGCAAACACTGCCACCACAGCTTATGGCGCGGAAGAAGAGATTCCTCGCGATGCCGACATAGTCGTTGCTGGATTCGTTTGCAAAGATATCTCAAGGCTCAACAATCATCAGAAAGGGATTGATGATGACGGTGAATCCGGAGACACCTTTCGAGCAGTCTACTCTTACACCAAGCGATTCCGTCCTAAGATTGTTTTGATTGAAAACGTCTCGGCCACTACGAAATTCTGGAATAGTTTCAAGAAGAGATGGGACGCCATCGACTACGTTTATGAGTGGATTCTGCTGGACACCAAAAACTATTACATCCCCCAGACGCGCATACGAATGTACATGATTGCAGTTGACCGAAGAGTCTTTGGACAAAAGGCTTCTAAAGTTGTTTCAGAGTGGAAAACCTTGATCGAAAAGCTGAAACGGCCATGCAGCAGCCCGTTCTCCGCATTCTTAGTAGGGGATAATTCTGACCAATACCAACATGCGAGTCTTGCTTCAGATCCAGATTGGGCTATGTCCAGGTTAAGATACGATCGTATTCGGTCCGCAGAACGTCTCGGCATTGGACGTCCGATAACTCGCTGGAGCGAAAATGGCACAGTGAGGCCTCCAGACTTCGCGAACCGGCCATGGTACAGCTCTCAGTCATCACGTGTATACGACTGTATTGATATTGCGCATCTCCAGGGTGTACAGAAAGGCTATGACTCTCTGTACAAGATGGCAGTGTGGGACGTCTCCCAAAATGTCGACAGGTTCAAATCTGCCTTAGGAGTGGTCCCGTGCATTACTCCATCAGGCATGGACTTTGTGAGCAATCGACAAACTCCTTTGACTGGCAGCCAACTCTTGGTGCTTCAAGGTATGCCTTACAACAAGCTTCTGTTTGCCAAAGAGACCCAAAAGGAACTCCAGGATTTAGCTGGTAACGCAATGACTACCACAGTCATTGGCGCGTCGATCGTATCTGCCCTGATCGCGGGCGGTCAGGCGCTTGGTCGCCCTACTGAGGAGCAACCAGAAATTAAAAAAAGAATCGAACGGGCATCAACTACGGTTGATATAAAGAACATGCAGTCTCTGGATCCGCCTCCGACTAACATCAAACAGCTGGATACGGCAAGCCTTACACAGGAATCAAGGATTACTTCGCAACTGTGCTCGTGCGAAGGTAACCGGCGCTTGACTAAAGCACATGTCCACATTTGTGAAGATTGTGGTCATACAGTGTGTAACAACTGCTCTGGAAATCCCAGTCATTCTTACGTCGACTTTGTTGCTCCACAAGAGAGGCGGCAAACGCCTGGTGACTTTGAGAACAAATGGCGACCATTGCTACCGTCTCGTCTTCGATTTGGCGATTTCCCCGGATTACCAAAAATAATACCACATTTAGAGAGGTCAGATGAGAAAGCTCTACTCAAAAGTATTGTACCGACGGATATAAAGAGTCAACAGTTCCATATAAGCCAGATTCGGAGGCTAGACAATGCATGGCGAGTGACATACGACTCGTCATTGGCTTTCCTTAACCTTGTGGTTTCCTCAGCCTTGGAATGGCAACTACACATCAAATGCCCGCACACGGAACCTGGCGACAGCCCTTTGCGGAAATCTTTGGAAACGCCTCTTGCACGTGGTTTAGCTACGTCCTCCCTCTTAGATGCGAATTGGGAAGTGTGTATACCTAAGAGACAATTTTGTCTCTTCCAGCTATCCGCATCAACTGAGCGGACGGCATCCTGGAAAAGCCGACTAGGCCTTCCGAGCTACAAATACGAGACCGTTCCAGTCCACATAGAAATATCATGCACCGAGAGTCACCTCCCAATTCTGTCCGGAACATACAAGCATCTACCGCATTGTGGCACGGCAATGCGCAGCTTGTACAAGAAGATTGCGACTAATGAAAAGCCGATCTACCTCTTTCTTGACCCAGATGCTGTAGGGCCTGGCGACCAAGACTCTTTCGTGTTCAGTCACGATTGCCGTCGCCTGCCGTACGGAGAAACAAGGATTTGTTTATGCTGGATGGATCCCTCCTGGAGACCTTGGGACGTGAAGACGAAAACCTCTGTCAAGGTTACCATCCCCTACACATGGATTGCCTGCTCCGCATATCTTGAGACGACGTCACCTTCTTTGTCGGCGAGCATTCCGTCTACTTCGTCATTGAAGAACACATCACTTAGTGACTGTACCAAGGCCGTCACTTTGTTAGATGTCAGAATTAAAGAAAAGATACAGGTACAGAAACCCTTGGATCTTCTATGGCTTCTGGAAGACGTAAAGAAACGACCAAATTTCACCAGTTGGCAAAAGTTCGACGGCAATTTTTCGCAAAAATCTTCGTGCACTTGTTCACCACCCTTTCCGAAGATTCTATGGAGCATTGACAATGCTGGCTCGGCGACTGCGCGTGAGGATCGTAAAGCTGCCGCAAATTTCGAACGGGCTGTGAAAACCCGCAGCCCGATCATCATTCCCGAGCACTCTTTTCCTTCCAATGCTACTACTCGCATTCAAGTCGGCGTCAATATAACGTCGCTTGTACATCGAGCTAGAATGCGACTTGAGGGTGCAGAAAAGAGTGCTTGGAGACTGATCACTGATCACACGGATCCAGCTCCAGAACGATTTCCGCACTTCCAATTACAACGTAACGCTGTCGATACACTCCCCTATTCAGGGCCGCTCCGTCTCCAATACGAACTTCTTGGAGAACAGAAGCGCTCTCTCTCATGGATGAAGAACCAAGAAGAAGGGAGGAATATTACTTTGGTTGAGGTTGAAGAAGCCGTCCATCGCGAGTTGGGATGGAGAGTCGAAGCGAAAGCGGAGCGTATCATCACCGTACAGGGGGGTGTTCTTGCAGACTTGCCATCATTTGGAAAAACTGTCACAACTATCGCGTTGATCAACAGCGAATTCGAAGAACACAGCCCTGAAAACATATTGGCTCATTCGAAAAGCACAGCCCTAATCAACTTGGCAGCCACCCTGATTATCTGCCCCGCGCACATCGCCAAACAGTGGGAATCTGAATTACAGGATTGCCTAGGCAGTAAACTTTACCAGCAGTACAATGTTCGAATCATAGAGCGTTACTCCGACCTTCGTGAATTGAGCGTACAGGACTTTCGCGATTCGAGAATCATTGTAGTTTCCTGGAGTGTATTCGCAGATGAGACGTATATTGCACAGCTAGCTGCCTGTGCTGCCCTTCCACCGCCAGCAACAACTCGCGGCCGACCGTATGATACTTGGTTGGAATATGTATCGCAGTCGATGCCCCATCGCGTTGATCATCTTCTCACCCTTTCTACACCCGATTTCGAAAAGAAAACACATGACCTAATCTGCGACCGTTTGAATAATCCTAATTTCATGGCTAACGTGCCACTCAAGACGTCACACGGAAGCGCTTACGTATCTTACAAAAAGATGCAGGCCGCCAAAGTCCACAAGACGGCAGGCAGCAGCGCAGCACAGAAGTCGAAAAAACTATCCGGAGAAAAACTATCCGGAGAAGTGCCTTTGTTTCAGCTCTTCAATTTCAATCGGGTCGTTGTCGACGAGTACCATTATCTCTACGACGGCAAGCATTCAGAGAACTTTACAGCTTGCTCCGCGATCAAGCAACTCTCAGCATCTAAACGGTGGATCTTGTCAGGAACGCCTGCTCTTACTAACTTCTCTGACGTCAATCAAATCGCTTCATTTCTTGGTCTCAAGTTGGGTCGTGACCAGTTTGGGGATGGCAGGACACAATTAGAGAAGCGACTTATGGCAGAGCAAACAAGTGTAGAAAAGTTCTTGTCGTGTTCAGAGATCATGTCATACCAGTGGCATCAAGCAAGGCATCAACGAGCGCAAAATTTCCTGAACGACTTTGTACGACAGAACGAACCATTGCTAAAAGATATCAAGTGCTCCGAATATTTGATGCCGATTGAGCTCGGCGTCGCGCACCATGCGGTGTACCTAGAACTGTGTCAACATTTGATCTCTCAACGAATGCAACTTAAGAGACCAAAAACCAGGTGGCGTTCCGACAAGGTTGACAGACTCAACGCAAGCTTGAATAATAGCGCGACAGCTGAAGAGGCGTTACTCAAACGAGCTTTGGTCTTCCAAACAGAGCAAGGAAAATCAGGACTTGATCTGCTCATCAATACACGCTACACGCAACGCCGAGAAGTTCAAGCAGACGTTTTAAAATGTGCAAAGACACTGAAAAAGGAATGTCTCAGAAACATCAAGCAGCCCGAAGAAGATTTCTATCTTGCATACAAACGAGACATAGAGTCTGGCAACATACTTGGTGATGACAAAGCATGCCAGGTCATGCGCAAGATCTTTTCTGAAGTCGAGAAGACTTCTTCGTCTGAGAAGCGAACGAAAACAGCCAAAGATTCGAGAGAAGTCAAGACCACTGCCTCGAATCTTAGTACGATGGCAGAGGAATTGACGCATCGGCTGCGTTCGGAAAGATTTATAAAGGCAATCAGGCAATTGCTTCCAGTTCTCGCTACAAGGGGCGATAGCGTACAGCACCACGAATGCAGCGCTTCCAATTGCCAGGGTGTTAACGATGTTTCCCGGATCTTCCTAATATCTCACTGCGGGCACATGGCATGTGAGCGTTGTCTTGCCGGCAGAAACGATAGCGAGGCCTGTGTACATAAGGGTTGCAAAGTTCCAGTTGAGGCGAAAAACCTCATCCAAACCTCTCACATAGGATCCTCCGACAACAAAACCTCCGAGGGAAGCTTTGGCAAAAAGCTTGACGATATTGTGGACCTTCTCAAGACGATTTCTTCATCAGACGACCAGGCCATTGTGTTCGTGCCGAACGAAGAGGTATCCACTGCTGTGGAGGAGGCACTCGGACAGCATGACGTTTCGTATGCCACTCTAGACGCGCGAAAGGCTCAAGCAGCGAGAACCCTTGAGGAATTCAAGACGAACAAAGATCCAAAGACAATGAAGAAGGTTCTCATACTGGATCTTTCAGATGAATCGGCGGCAGGCGCGTAAGTGGCCCCTATCTTTTCTCGTCCAGTGTGCATTAGCTAACGTATGTGCAGAAACCTCGTGAATGCCAATCACGTCATATTTGTGTCTCCGCTCCTCAGCAAGAGCCAATATGGCTACGACTCGGCTATGGCGCAGGCGATTGCACGATGCCGTCGATATCGTCAGAAGAAAACGGTCTATATTTACCATTTTGCTGCGCTGCGGACAATCGATGTCGACATCTTGGAGCATCGTCACAAGCGTTTCGATGTCATTCAAACACGCGATTCCGAGGAGTGGTTGCCTGCGACTTTGAGCGAACTCGAAGGCACGACAAAAGTAAATAATAAAGGGAAGGCTAGGGAGCAACCCCAAGACAGGATCAAAGAGAAGACGAAAATGGTCCGTAACCGCAATGGCGTTACGGCTTTGGTCCCTGTTTCAATGCTGAGGGACGAAACTTTCCGTGAGACGAATGAGGTTGACGACAACCCCGAGACATTTACGAGCTTGATTAATTTCGCAGAGACACTTGATGGTGGAGACAATGAGTAAGAGTATGGTTTGCAGGGGGGTATTGTACTGAGCGAAGCCGAACGGCTTATGTTGTCTGAGGGCGATAGTGATCAGGATGTTGTTGTTGTTTGTTTACCACTATCCCCTAATCATCAGCACATTGCTTTATACCCATAGAGTTGAAAATAATCATTGCATACTCCGACCTACCATAATCGGACTATCAACACCTAGTCTTACTGTGCTGTAGTAACCCCGTACTGTAGTGGTACGAACAAGTTTGCTCACTTACGTGGACGAAAGACCTCGCCACTACCATTACACACAGAGATCGCTTAACAACAATCCGTCCTATCAGTATGTAGTGCCCTTCCAAGCAAACTGCCTTGCCAACTCCTTTCTGGATGACGTCTGGACATATTGTCGACGCACGTATTTCCTCGCTTTCTAGGGTCGAAAAGTATGGGCGGGTTCACACAACCTTGGGCATCTGCATCTCTCCATACACCATCTACGCGTGAAAGCATAGTGTGCTGCTAGAGAGATACCTCATTCTTCCTTTGATATCCCTCAACCCTTTCATCAACTGAACTGCATGTATCCTCCGCACCGGCCTTATCGTAGAGATCGGCATGCTTATCGAGAAACGAATGCGCATCAGTACGTGAGAGGTGCACCGATTCACGACTTCAGAGGGCTTGATGGTGTCTTTCCATCCCGGTGGGAATTCGAGGGCGCGAGTGGGACTAGACGGGTTAGTGAGAAAGAGAGAAGATATGACCGGTTGATCTCGCCATTAGGCAGAAGTTTTGGCGCCGCCCGGGTGAATGAAGTGGAAGAATATTCAGAAACGGAGTACGCGGAGACGACATCTGATGATGAAGATGAGTCGGATGAAGCGACGGAAGAGCAGAAGAAACGACGCAGACATCGAGATGAAGAAGAAGCTCGAGACCAACCTCGTCTATCGAACCCAGATATTCAATACCAGGGCAGCCAAATACCTCCACAGTCTCCATCATGCCATGCTTCCGAGAGACAGTGTCCTGAGTCCTATAGACGAAGCAAATCTCGTCCAAACATACCATCTACTGAAGCATATCATCCCGATATCGAATCACGCTGGCACACGCTTCTAGCCCGTGAGGCCGAACTGGATGCCCGCCAGTCCTGTATCGAAGAAGCAGAGGAACGGGTCCAGCGAGAAGGCGAAGATCTTATGGTACGCCAGGTGGAGCTGAGGCGGCAAGAAGAAAAGTTGCATATGGCAGTGCAGGCGTTATGGAATGAAGAGGGTAGGTCCGGGCATAGTGGACCATCGATAGGACGGGAGCGATGGAGATTTGGTGGGCGGTATCAGAGATCGAAAAAGCGGTGGCCGCCTAATATACCATTTGAAGATGTAGGATGGGAGGATCTTGAGGGTTACGGTATGGATGGTGGGGATGTGGAGAATGTATCCGACGAGTTTCGGGTGCCGGGAAAGAGTAGACGATGGGAGTTCCAAGACTTGAATATTGAAGGTAAGGATAACTATGAAGACCTATGTGATTACAGTTGGTATTAACTTCAGTAGCGCAAAAAGCTTTCGAAGGGTACAACACTCACTGGGAACAACTTCCGCGGCCTTCTTTTGGAAAAAGACGTGTACGTTACCCAACGCTCTCGGGCTCGCCATCTGATCTCCTCACCCAAAGTCCTAACCACGAACATCGTCCACCGGGGTTCTTCATCTCCAAAAATCAGCACTGCCCAGACGACCGCATACAACAAAACGTGTATGCCTTCTTCCTCAACGCATTCTCCATCTCTATCATCGAACCAAGGGCGAGCAGGTTCATTCCATTGGCCACCGAACCCCAACTCGACCTCAGCAACGCGAGTCCAGACAGGGTGCAGAAGCTAAGAGATCATTTGCTCCGAAAAGAGTTCAATCGGTGGCATCCCGACAAGCTAGGTCGGATATCAGAAGACGGAGAGAAACCCGTAGGGATGGAGATGTCTGAAAGAGAAGTCGCGGGTTGCGTTGACCAAGCCGTGAGAAAGCTGAAGAGTGAATGTGATGATTTTTTGAAAAATCGAGAGAGAAGTCGTAGATGCCATAGCTACCTCTAAACACTGTGGATACCAGAAGCTCGCAGCAACGCCCTCATTTAGTATATTGACTCATCGAGGCTTCTAGCAAACAAGGGTTCACATGCGTAACCTGCATGTACCCAGGCACTTATTCACCGGCGTTAAGGCGCGCTAGACCGTATCAAGGTAACGCTGACCACCGCCATTCCCATTGTTCAAACGTTCTCGTCCTACGTTTCTACCTTTTACGCCGCAGTGACACATAATTTAAATGCGCGTATAGTCTGATATTCGCTGGGCAGGATGTCGTCCCTAAGTATTTTTATTTCCCAAGTGTCTTTCGGATGAGGTGAGATTGAAGGTGCGGTTGACGAATCGGGAATGCACCGCTGTGCGCAGTGTTCGATGGATAAGAGGCAGGTTACTTGATTGAGTAGTTTACGAAATGCATGTGAGGCCGGGAGATGTGCGATTAGTGAGCTTGCGGCTCGGGTGATCTACGTATTGGGGAAATGCTGATATGCCGTGGTTGAGTGGAGTTAAAGGTCTGACCGACTAAGAACTCCGGGACTTATCTAACGAAGCTTAAGAGTGGAGATCATTCGTCTAGGGCGGCTTTCTCCCTGCTGGTCTGGTGTTGAATTTTATGGTGTTTTAACAGAGGAATTCAGTGCAGTGCGATGATAAGCATCGCTCCTCACTGATTGCAGTTAGGATCATGAGGGGCTTTGAGTTTAAAGTTGCAAGGACGTAAAGCCTTCAGGTTCCAATAGACCCTGTGTGTACTGGGCAGAACCGCTTCCTTGGTACTATCTTATGAAGTGGGTGCATGGAAGGGACATTGAAGCCATGCACATGGAAATCCTTCCGCAATCGACGGACTAGGAATACGCTGGCGAGCAGTGTTCAACAGATGTAGTACATCTACTCAAAATGGTATATTGGGCTGCATGTCATTCTGTACAGTGGGTACACGGGACTCGGGAGTGACATACCGTAGAAGCTACACACCTAAGAATCCTTCCGCAGTCGACAGATTGGGAATACGCTGGCGTGCAGTGTTCGACAGATATCGCGTATTTACTTGAAATGGTATATTCGGTTGCATACAAAACACTCGGCTGCATATGCATGCAACGTACATGGGATGCAAGCCAAGTTAAGGCTGGTAGGTACCTCAGTCGAACAAGCTAAGTTTGTTGAGGAAAGCGCTGCGCTACAGTTATCAACAGAAAGCCTCAGGCATGCTGAATTGGGCAGGTTCATCTTCACGTAAGTGGTATGCTTGACGCTGGAGCATCTCAGCAGTGACTACGATGTTAACGGTGGGTAGTTGGAAGGGAGCATCTGGCCTGTAGGGACCGCGTTCTCGATTCCAGTATCCCTGCGGGACTTCGACGAGCTTGTGACTCTGATACTGATAATGATGTTAGTGAAGCTGTGACCTGGTGCTGGCTTGTGGTGGAGAGGAACTTGAGTGGATTAGGAATACGCTCGTCGACAACATTCGACGTGGGGGGCTGAGGATAATGCAAGTGACGTGTTTGAAGTAAACGACGTGTCCTTGTGGCTGCATGCAAGCTTTTTGGTGGGTGCAACTTGGAAGTTTGGTGTCGGAAGGGATGATGCTAGTCAATGATAGGGCTGAAGCAATCGACGGTATCGAGCAACTTACTTGATGGGGTATCTTTCACTTTGCTGGAATAGCCCCTCATATGCTAATAAGAATTTTCAACACTATCGGGGCGATGACTGCACGCTGGAGGGTCACATGGGAGTAGACTACTAAAATCCGCTATGGTTGCTGGTGTCACAAACCTGCTTGGATGAGCATCTCCATTTCGCTTGGTCGACAATGTGGCTGTTTGAAGTGAATTGAAGCAAGGCCTCTGAGAGGTTCGTGTGTTGCAGGAGCTAGTATGAAAGGGGAATGTGCTGGTGCGCTGTGATCGATGGCAATTACGGAAAATACTTCTTTTGGGATAATGTGTTGTTATTCCTACATGTGAGAAAAGAGCAGCTATTCATGAATTGGGATGACTCATTTGCAAACTCCCCTAAATAGCATTTCTTGTGAAGGTTTGATGCCTTGTTGTGTCTATCTTAGTCGTCTTCCGAGACTCTTTGCGTATTCTGTGGACGATGTGCTGAGCCCCTCGCCCCAACGTTGGACTGGGTTTCTTCACAACATGACAACAATTACATCGTGATACGTAGACCTATTGATGAGGCGCCATGAGAGGATTCAGCTGGGCAAGGCTTTGATAGAACTAGCGCAGGAGCGGGGATCAAGGGTTCTCCCATTCGGTAGCGACACTTGGGACGACATCATCGGGCCGCGCATCGGAACCATCTCCACACATCCGTGAAGCTCAATAATAATAACTCTGCCCCTCATTGCCTTGCCTTTTACCATTATTATTACAATGCCGTTCCTACAAGTTGGTTACAAGAAAATACACTATACAGACCTTAAGCCTGAGGAGAATGAAGGGCGCGAAACCTTCATCTTCATACATGGATTGGGCTCGTCGCAAGGGTATTATCATGCTGTAGCAACGGGCCTTCAAGGCCATGACTTTCGAGCTATCACGTTTGATACAACGGGAGCCAAAAACTCGCCCTACACGCAAATCGAGCAGAGCATCCAGAGCCTGGCGGATGATGTCATTGGAATTCTAGATGCACTCGGAGTCTCCAAGGCGGTTGTGGTTGGACATAGCATGGGAGGGTACGTATCTATCCATGTGTCTGTCCGGTCTAGATGGGTACTGACAGTTGATAGTATTGTGGGGGCCCATCTTGCTGCTGAGCGCAGTGATCGAGTCGTAGCGGCCGTCCTCATCGGACCCGTCTACCCTAACGATAGTGTCGTCCCCATCTTCGAGAAGCGCATACAAAGCGTCGAAAAGGAAGGCATGGAACCCATGGCTGACAGCATACCCAAGGCAGCCTTGGGCAAAAAGGCATCTTTGCTGGCAAGGAGCTTTGTGCGCGAGCTACTGCTTTCACAGGATCCGGCGGGATACTGTTCGAATTGCAGAGTGATTATCAACGCGAAGCCGCCCAGTTATGGCAAGATCGCTGTCCCTGTGCTGATCCTAGCGGGAGAGGAGGATAAATCTGCCCCGCTAGAAGGCTGCCAGAAGATGTTCGATGAGATGGGGACGAGCGAGAAGAAATTAGAGGTCATGAAGGGCGTGGGGCACTGGCACTGTATCGAAGCGTTCGAGGAGGTGGGGCAGAAGATACTGGACTTTTATCACGAGATTCAGTGAGGCGGGATGCCGTTGTGTTGGCCTTGGAGGACAAGCATGTCTCCGTACAACGCGTCTGAATCACCAATACTCTATTCAGACCAACCGCGTCTGCTGCACGCTGCTGTGCCGGCTCGTGATGCGATCATTGGTGTTCTCCATTCCCGCCATTCCCGACCTCGTGCATTAATTGGCGAAGCGTGGTCAGGGCGTGTCCCGCCTCTATTCGAGATGAGATGGCCAGAAATCTCACCATGTCACTACCCCTGATGTCTGATTTGAAGAGCGGGCGTTGAAGCTACGACCGCCTCATCGATCACCCTCCAATCCATGGCAACACTTCATTCCATCTACCGGGCGTACCTTCTAGCTGGTCTCCAGAACAACAAGCCCCTGCCGTTGAGCTACCCGTTTAAGGCTACGCAGATCGCGCTGGTGACCAGCCCGATATCGCTATGCAAGATGATTAGGTCGTTCCCGCACATCAGTGCCTCGTGGGGGGTGTGCATATCGAAACGCGTCTGCCACTCTAATTCGGATATCCGTTGCCCTTTTCAGTTTCCGGTAGCTCTGCGCCCATCACAAGTTAAGCCAAGCTGATTCTCGTTGCCACCCCTCCCCCTACATCTGTACAACTGTCTGGATGCCCCGTCTTCCAGCATGTGAAAGCCGACCACATCATTCACCAGCTCACATGTAACGTCCAGCTCTTGACATATGTAGCGCGCCTGTCGCTCTTCTGGAGAATAATGTAACGCGACAGCATTATTTCGGTACCCAGTTTTCTTCCGCAGCAAGGCTCCACTTGGTGCATTTGAGATCATCGCGTTTCCAGGCCAAGCTTTACGATATCCCACCAGCGCTTTTTACGGTGAGGCGGTGAACTGCAGGCGTTTAAATCCACCAACCGCCGGCGTAGAGAGCTGCGTTCTTTTACACGACCCTGCGAACGCCTAGTCCGACCAACAGCGTGCAGGAGACCCATTTTTAGCCTCAAGAAAGTTTGGATCTTTCGGGCCTTTTCCTATATATCTTAGGGTCTATCGTTCTTTCAAACTGACCGCTTCACCCTGTGGTCACAGTCTGTGCTGCGCGCTGGTCACCGCACTTTGAGATCGCGTGAACCACTTTCCGCATTCCTCATATTCGCCCTTCTTTTCACGATTCCCGTTACGTTTTGCTTCTCGGATGGGAACGGTGTGCTGATTCGAAGTAGCTCTGTAAGTCTGCTCAGTATCGGTCCACTTCTTTACGTACCTACTGACAGCCGTAGTCAATCCTACGATAACCGCACATCACGTCATTTGATTTTCAACCCATAGACTAGACTCCACGTTTTTCGCTGTCGGGGTTTTGTTCTCTATGCATCAGTCATGGACCGGACGGATAGTGCTTTCGACGAGACCTTTGGCGTAAAAGCTCACTACGACATCCCACACAAACACCGCAGCAACAATGTTTCCGCACACGAAAGAAGACCACGGAAGTCTCCTTCAAAGACATCAGCAAACTCGCAAAGCACGACGACAACGCGCCCATCATTAGACACCCGCTCGTCTACCCAGCGCAAATCGACCGAACACCGCGGCAAATCCACAACCTCCTCAGACAAGTCCACCAAATTGCGCATGCACGGTCCCAACTCCCTTCCTTCATCCCGCCGCACCTCATGTACAATCGTCGACCCCTCGCGTCCAGCACGCCACTACAGAATCAAGAGCTCCCAAACGGTACCATCGCCAACCGGCGATATCGATGACGTTTTAGCCCTCCACTTCCGGTCATGCAGCCTCTTTCAGAACCCTTCATATCAACAAGCCGTTGGAAGTGGTCTCCCGAGCCCCGCACTCTCCGAACCCGGAGTTGGTGCTAAGGATGCGATCAACACGGAGTTCGGAGCCACCATACAACAACGTCCAGGAACTGCGCCACTTATAATAACAACGCCTTACGCCGATGACGATGGGTCATTGTCAGATGTCCTAAAGGAGGAGAGCGAGGAGGACACAACAATGCACTGGATGTCACCGAGTACGCGGAGAGATCAGTACAAGAAGATCGACAAGGAGAATAGGGGGCTGAGTGGACTGGTGAGGAAGATTCTACCGAGATGTGTTTCTGGACCGCCCACGCAAACATTCTACGAGAAAGACAAGTCGGATGCCTGCTCCGTGAGACGGTATAGGGTGGATGTGGAGGACGAGGAACCCGATGTGAAGGATGCGTCAAGACAGCAGCGCTGTAAACTGGAGCGAACGTCGACGAATCCAGAAGCGAGGAGATGGGGTTGCTTTTAACATTCATCAGTACATATGCTTTTTTTTTCTACTTCTTTTTGCGCAGCATCGACAAGGCGTTTACGATACCCATGGCACCTATAGCACCAGTGTACTTTTTTGAATTAATGTTTATACATAGGTTGTTCACAAATGACAACTATGCAATCAAAAGCTCCTTCAGCCATACCATGCCTACTATATATATATATATACATGAAGCTCTAATCCTGTAGAGCTAGTCCTGTGTCAGCACCTTATTCGACTGGTCGCATCACAGCGAGCATCAAAGGTAGCTCATCATGCCATTCCATTCCCGACAAGCGCGTCTACAGCTTCGCCTCCTCCTTGACAGTGCCAACCTTAAGCTTCGGCGTATACTTCTTAAGCACGCCCTCGTTATGGTACTATCAACGGTCAACTCATTAGCCACACCCCTGTCTTAATCCCAAACCACTGCCCTGGTTTTCCTTTCCCCGTACCCCGGGATGATGACATACCTTCCAGAACTGCTTACTCGCATCCTTCCCACCCACTCTCTTCAGAATCTTCGCGCCACCGGGATGCTCGTCCACAAAAGAGTCCATCTTGTACACCGACCCGTCGATTATTATGTACAGGCCGTTTTCGACCGTGTTGTGCTCGGCGACTTGCTTGGTGGTGAAGGTGTCGGACATGTTGGCGGTGGATCGATCGGGTATTGGCGGCCGATTACGTCTCTTGGCTTGAGAGTGGGGGAGTATCGGTGGCGGTCGTGGTAGCTGTGGTAGGAGGCTACGGAGGGAGGTGTGGGGAGAGGAGTACTAATGGCGTGGGCGGTATTTGATTGCGGGTGTGAGTTTGTGGAGAGATGCGATGCGATGGTTATGCCGAGGTTGTCGGCGTCGGCGATGTCAGCGGTGATTGCAGGGCAGTGATTGGGCCGACTGACGAGGCACGTGCTCGTGTCACACTTGTCCTGTGATTGTAGACGTCGTTTCCTTACATCTTTATACCTTTAAAGGTATTATTATGTGAGAAGTGCATTCCTGATGGGGTTCTGGTGGATTAGACATCCATCTATCCGCATAGCAATAAAATCAATAACGATTGTATACATGAAGCACTGCTTGATCGCTTAACAGACGAGAACAAATATCCCAAAAAGCGATCCGAGACAATGTAAGACCAAAGACAGACGTAATTTCGAGGCAATGGTGAAGAAACCACACCGTGCTTGACTACCATGGTATTCCAGAATAAGACAATCGCAATCACGTCTCTACACAAACAGTTTTGGTCTCAGCACGCGCACACCAACAACCTACATATAAACATGTAGGTAACCCGATTCTCTCAAACCCAAGCTAAATATCATACCCAATCCATCATCACACCATCAGTCTCGCCTTGAATGTGATCGAGCACGTCAGCCAGAACCCCCAGAAACACCAAGATCTATCCACCCACCCAATCCCACCTAGAATCGATCTTGCTCGGATCCATAACACGCTAGTTACGCAAACACTCACGTACATGTTGTAGCGAAATGTGTTACGCACTCTTGACTACATGCGAGCAATGTACCTGGCTCCTCTCCATCGCGTATCCACGCTGCACACACGCGTCAACACATAGTCTCGACCCCGCCGCGTGTCCGTATAAGATGAGGCGTGAGTACGTGAGCGCCGGGGTGTGTCGGGGTGGGCCCAGTGGGGGGTGTCAAGGGGAAGATGAGGAGAGGAGGAAGGGGAGTTTATCATATTTTCCCGAAATTAAAGATAGTGACATCGAGGGTCGTTGAGGACAGAGGGCAGCAGCGTACAAGTCAGGCAAAGTAAACACACCAAGGCATCCCACAGATAAGCAAACATTATTTCCATTAAGATTTCGAGATTGAGCGAGAGAAATAGTAGTCATAAAAATATCCCATTTCAACGCCGTTAAGAAAAAGTCTACCCGAAACAAAACCCCTGGGCTACATAAGAGCTACATACATAAGATCCCTTTCCAATCATCCCACGTTAGAGTCCGTCATTCCAAGAAGGCATCAGCATTCGCATCCGCGTTCCCAAAAAGAGCATGGGTCTAAACTAAAAAGCTGGAAGCGAGAGGGGGTATACAAAAAAGGTGGTGGGTGGGGGTGGGTGGGAACAAGTTTCCTCATCATCGCTCCACACAACCACTATATCCATCCAGTAATATGTGGTAATGCGTGCTTGTGTGCTTGTGTATGTGAATCCCTACTCCTACATGGTATAGTTGCGTACGTGTGCTGTTGTTGCATGACCGGTCGTCCATTAAACATACTTAAAAGGAGAAGAAGCAAAAAAAAAAACCAAAAAAAAAGATAATTAGATCTTTCTTCCGTGCAGTTCCAGGAAGGCCCGTGCTGTATGTGCCGTGAATATGGGAAGAATACGTTAGATGAGATGCGATGGATCCGTGACGGAGATTACTGAGACGTCTCGGCAATCTTTGGCTGTTCGGCTCCACCGAAGAAGCCTCCGAACCACGAAGCGCGGTTGGCGGCCTTGCGCTCGCGCATGGCTGCTTCCTCGTTCTGGACGAGTCGTAGAGGTCGCATCTGCTTCCCGGTCATGGTGCTCGTCTCCTTGGATCGCGGCGGGCTCGGCGTATCGACGTGGCCGCTGGCGTTGCTGGTCTCAGACGAGAGCGTGGACTTGGCATCGTCCTTCTCGTCCTTCTCTTCCCTGATGGGCACGTTGCCTGCGGACGGCGCGCGGGACGAGGGGGTGCTTCCATTGGCGGGGCCGTTGATGGGGAGGCCGAAAATGGAGCTTCGTGGGGAAACGATGCTTGGGGAGGTTGGACCGGACAATCCGTTGGGTGGGGGCATGCGGAACATGTTTGTGATGACGTTCGCGGCACCGGCCTGGGCATCCGAGGTGGAGTGCCGGTGGTGCTGGAAGCTGGTGCTCCTGGTCATCTGGCCCGTCTGTGAGCGCTGCAGCGGAATGCTGGGCGCGAGGTTCGGATCCTCGTGCATGCTCGGTGTGCTTCCCGGCGCGTTGTAGCTAAAGGGACGGGGCTTGACCTGCTGGCGGGTGCCGCCGCCCACGACGGACTTGGCGCGTGCAAGGAAGCTTTGGCCCTCGTTGTCCTTTGTGATGTCCTTTGGTGGCGGTGGAGGCGGGAGGTCCTTGTTCGTGTCTGCTGGCGGAGCGTGGTCGTCGCCTAGGACGGACTCGAAGCCCTGGTGGGTGAGCAGGCGGCCGATGATCTTGTTAATGTACAGCGTGAGAGCCTTGTTTTCGCCCTTGAGGTTGTTAACCTCGGCTTCGAGCTTGCGGATGATGTCGCCTTCTGCGCCTTCGACGGAATCGAGCTCGTCGGCCAGACTGGTCATGGGGCCGTTGCGGGAAGGCGCGCGCTCTTCGGCGGGAGAGGCGGGCCGGAGGAGCTCGCCGCGGCTGAGATCGCCGTTGAGCGTCTTTTCGCCGAGAAGGAGCTGGAAGCTCTCGTTGTCCTCCATGAGGCGGGCGTTGGTCATGCGGGTCTCGAGGAGCTGCTTCTCCAGCTCCTGCATGCGGCCCCCGCCGACGTTCTCGGCCTCCATCAGCTTGATCTGGACTTCGGCCATTTCGAGGCGCAGATCCTCGATGATCTTGTCCTTTTGGTGAATGAGTTTCGAGTGGTTGCGCGAGTCGCTGCGCTGCACCGAGGACGGCGGTGCAAAGCCGTTGGCCGTCTCAAGGTTCTGCGACGAGCTGTTGCGTGAGGGGTTGTTGCGGAAGCTGGCTGCTTCGCATGTTAGTGGTGACGGTGAGACGAGGCGGCGTAGAGCAGCTTACATGTGCGGGACAACTTGCCGGAATCGTCGGCCTCGCCGTTCAGCTGGATGTTCTTTGCCGCCATGGCCTCCTTCAGGCGCTGGATGGTCTGCTGCAGCTCCTCCTCCTTGGTCTGGGCCTCCTCCTTCTCCTTCATCGTCTGTGCGCGCTCGGCCTCGTATATGCTCTCGAGCTCGCGGTGCTGGCGGGTGAGCTCGCGCTTCTCGTTGTCGAGCGTCTCGACCTTCTCTTCCTCCTCGTGGGCGCGCTCCTCGAGCTTCGACTGCTCCGTCAGTGCGTCGTCCAGCCGCGCGTTGAGCACCTCTATGCTCTTCTTGCGCTCGTTGACCTCGGACTCGGCCTTCTGCAGCCGCTCTTTGAGGTCGGCCATGTACGCCGCAGCCTCTTCGCGGGCGGCTTCGCGGGCGGCGTCGTCATCGGGGCTATCGACCCGCGAGGAGCTCATGCTGGGGCTCGACGAGTGCGCGCCGGGCTTCCTGACAGCCGAACGAGCCGACACGGGCGTGCCGTTGACGCCCGACCTGACCAATCTGGGTTTCGCGACGCCGTTGGCACCATTCGCGGCCGGGATGGAGGAGCGCGAGCTAGACGTGCGGCCCCCGACTCCGGGAGACGCCACTCTGGCAGCTGGGTCGCGGACGGGCGTGCCTGGCGGCGCCGGCTTCCTCGCCGTGGTAGACATGTCGGGTAAGTGGTATTGGGGCTCTTGCTAGAGGACAGGCGGGCTGCTTAGGTTTGGGGGAGGGGGGGTTGGGGGGACTGAGACCGTTGCCAGGGACTCGGAGCTGTCGTGTGTTTGGGGGAGGGGAGGGGCGGTACTCTTGTCTCGACGCTAAAATTAGAGCGACGGCGCGTCTCTGTTTGAGCCCCGTTCTGGACTTTGCAATCGGGCGGCTGTGGGATACTTGGCCGACGACGGGCGGTGCAGGTCGGACTTGAGTGGTGAGGGTGTGGAGGCAGGCGACGTCAGGTCCCAGGAGTCGCAGTTTAAGTGAGATGCGATAAGCGGAGAGTGAATGTTTACGGCGCTGCACAAAAAGTACAATACCTACCGTAGCCAGTGTTTCGCATAAGAGTAGCCTCATTCGCTGGCCCTGCATGGGCCAAGCCCGAACATGTTAGTTACCGCCGAGGATACCGCTATGGATGCACGCCTACGCTGGTGTTGAGCGCCGTTAGTGGTTGCCAGTGCCCCATCCCCATCTCCATCCCCATCCCCATCGACAGTCGATGCCGTGGCCAGAGGTACTACTGCCAGCCCGAACACCCACACAGCTGTCCATCCAGCGCAGGCCAGCATCGCCCGCGCAACGTGCAGCGGAGGCTCGCTGGCCGAAATTGCGCATTCAACCTGCAACGCCGATGACTCCTGTAGTAGGTAGTCGGTGGCGACCCATGACTTCCCGCCCGTCACGTGAACGAGCAGACGTGGCACACAGAGCGAACATCGCGAGGCCCCTGCGGCCCTGCGGCCTCGACGTTGCTCCGGACAACACGAGGCACGCATTTGTCGCATGTGTCGCATTTGTGCGCCATGGTAGCGATGGCATGCGTCACCATGCATGACGCTCCTCGCACCCGAATTGTTTGATATTTCGGCCTCGTCCTGTGTGTCTTCTTCCATCGGCAGATCGGTTAATTCCCGTGACCCGCGCAGGGACCTTTTCTGCGCTCGGCAGTCATCCAAGTCACGTGAGAACGCCTTCACCACAGAGCCCACCATTAGCCGTGCCTCTCGGCCATTGCATCCCGCTACGAAAGCCCTTTTCCATTCCACTGTCGCACATTATTGAACCAAAATAGCTACCCTCGAACTCGAACGCAGGTAACCATAACGATACACGCTTGGCTTGCACCCCCCCCTGTCGCTGTCCCCAAATTTGAACTGGGTTTTGGTCACTCCTGACAGGGAAATGGGAAATGGGGAGTGCAACGGAGATGCGCCTCCTTTCCTTTCCTTTCCACGAGAGCTGCAGTAGCCAAACGAAAATGTCGAAATATGTGATAGCAAATCTTCACCGCTAATGATCATCGACCGGACTACGAATTTGTCGGTGAGAGTGAATTAGTAAAGACAGGGCTCAAAATTGCTACCCCTCACGATACCAGCAAAAATGGAGCATAGTTGGCCGCCCGCCAAACCAGCCCTGGGTGGACGTGAAATATTGTTCTCATGATGCTTGAGAAGTTTTGGTGCGTCAAAGAATCCTCAAACCTAGGTTTGGAGTAGTGGGAGCTGAACCATTACAATTGACTGATAATACTACCACCGGGTGACGCACCGAGAATTCGGTAACGTGACCTTCTATCACCAAAACGGCCTAGCAAACGTCATCACGTGACGAATTCTCGGTGCGTCACCCGGTGGTATTTACCGTTCTTGGCAGTTTGGGCGGGATCGGCGGGATCGGCGCCAAGGCACACTTCCGCTATGGAACTTTTTCTCACCACTTCCTCCGCAGCACCACACCTCCGTTGCGCCCCCTCCTCCATCTCTAGTGCGGGGCTACTCATCAATGTCTAGATGTTGGTGTAGTATTTATCGAGCATTTCCACGCTCCCGTCTGCCGCCGTCGAAAACCCTCACGCCGTTCCTGTACCAGACGTCTACGCTCCAGCAATGGCCGCAGCCAATTGCTCGCCGCGATGCATCTTCACGACCGCAACGGCGGTTCGACCGCGATGCATCTTCACGACCGCAACGGCAGTTCGAACATGACGTCCCCTTCGAAGGCGATGCACTTCCCCCCACGCTCGAAGAAGCAGAACGGGCGAGGCAAAGTACCACGATAACGGGGTCTGAGCGCGCCGCTTTTGAGAAGCTGTACAAAAACTATAAGGCGCCGGAGAACGAGGGGAGAGGGGCAAACGCCGGACCTCCCGAGCTTGACCAGATTGCGGACGAGTGGTACGAGGACGATGAGGAGAAGATGAAGGATATGGAGGGGTCGGATTTGGATTCGCTGTTTGATGCGGCGATTGCAGGGAAGCCCCTTCCTCATAATCTGCAGAACGCGAGGAGGAAGAAGAAGAAACCAGACGATCTAGCCAGTTTGGCGAAGGATATCTTGAGGCCGGAACAAGACGAGGTAAAGCGGAAGTTGAAGCAAGTGGCAGCGCAAAGGACAACAAACCTAAAAGCTGTGCAGCAGAAAGAGCGCGAGAGGATCCAAGTGTTAATAGGGACAGCGCAGACGGATAAGGAGTTATGGCAGACGCTTGAGACAGAAGTCTTAGGTGTGATCAAGGCGCTGAATCTAGACGAAACGAACAAGAAGGGCAAGGCCTTGGAGATGGCCACACGACTACCCACAACCCTGAACCCAGATACGCCCCGTTTTCCCACCTCCCCCATTGATTCCGCCTTCCACCCTCCTTCCGTCGCCACACCCTCACCCCGTGATCTCCGCGTCCTCTTCCACAACTACCCCTACCACATCGTCCTAGCCGTCAACCTCCTCCGCGCCAACTTCCCCTCCTCGCCGCTCCCCTTTGCCGTCATCCCCACGCTTAAATCCCACGGTCGATCTGCCTACGCCCTTGGCGCTACAACACAGCTCTACAAAGTTATTATCCGCGCCACGTGGCATCAACACGCTTCCTACAACGAGATATGCGCTTTGCTGCAGGACATGGACAACGGAGGCATCGAATGCGACATGTCGACTCTCAATCTCATTAACGAGATTCTTAACGAATGGGACCTGTCGAGGAGTGGAAGACTGGGCAAGGGCGTACAAGCAGTGTTCCGCATGGAAGTTTTTACCGAGGGGGTCCATAGGTTGAGAGCGTGGAAAGAAGTTGTGGCCAAGAGGTTGGGTGCTTGGAGTGAGACCAGGAGAAGGGAAGGCGGTATGGTGAGGAAGGTGGGTCCTTCAGGGGAAAAGACCAACCGGGGAGTGAAGGGCCCGAAGGATGAGATTGTCATCCGAGGCATGGAATCAGAAGGAGGCATGGAATCAGAAGGAGGCATGGAATCAGAAGATAGCCATGTGTCACCTGCGAGTACTGGGGTTGAAGATGCTTTGTCTGGGGAGTTTCCGATAGAGAGAGGCAACAGATAGATGGGATCAGTGTATATTATACAAGTGAACGACACCACAAATCCCCTACTCCGAGTCCTCATTCCCGTTCCTCAAATGCATCAACTTCTCCCGCTGAGCCCCACTACTCCCATTTTCCTGCGGCACCTGCGCCAGCCAACTCGGCGGCGCCATACCCGTCTGATGATGAATAGTACTAGGAGCCCCAGTATTCCAGACATTGATCTTGGGTTGAAGGCCATGTCACCGTTCAAGGCCAGCGGTGACTCTTATAGGAAAGGCCACGTGAATACCTGAGCGTCATTTAATCATTTGCGGCAAGTGCGATGGGGCAGCGGTCGCCGGGCGGTAACTCCGAGGTCGGGGTTAAGAGTGAAGAGATGGGGCAGGTGCTTGTCAAGGCGAAGTTGGGGCACATGGTGGCGAGGACTGTGAATGAGTTTGGGCTTTACGGTACGATGTCGAAACAGTGCGTTATCGTACGGGTAGATGCGAGGTGTTGACAGAGATATGGTACGGGGAGGTGCATAGGGATGATTTGCAAGGAGACTGTATACTCCGTATCGTAAAGTCCCGAGTGCGGTCTACATCTGCGGGCAATTGGTATCGGCTGATACTTCGCGCGGTCCTGGACATTCACGCTTCAGCCTTCTTCTTTTTCTCGCCTCTTTTTCTCGCCCTGCGCATCGAAGCCCAAGCTGTCCAGCTGCCGAATCAGCTCATTGATCTTAATCACCTTTTCGAACTGCTCCGGCAGCAGTGCATCGCCCTTCTCCTTCTTGTCTTTGAGCTCCCGCGCCTGGCGCAGCTTCTTGACGAGCTTCCTGGCCTCCTTCTCCTTCTCGGCTTCGGGGTCAACGGGGGCAGGGACGGCGGTCGCGGCTGCCTCGGCGGGCCCTTCGCATTCGGGTTTCTGCGGAGCGTCGGCCGCCGCCTTCTTCCGAGCCTCCCTGCGTTTGGCGTTTTTGTTGGCGGCAGGCCTTGCTTTGGCGTCGTCGACTTCAGGCTTGAGCCCGTCGGCACCGGGTATCCCGCCTTTTCCACGCTTCTTCCAGCCTTCGGCCGTGCGGTTCTTGTAGAGTTCGACGTCCTCGGGCGGGCGGTAGCCCGGACGCACCTTGATTTCCTTCCGTATAGAGCCGTCGGCGCGCGTTGATGCTGGAATGTGGCGCTCACCCGTTGCAGACGTGGTGATGCCGGCCCGCGAGACGGCCGGTGTCTCTACGGTAGGCATTTGCGCGGCTGTGGTGTGCTCGATGTTGGGTTGGCGGGCAGAGGAGCAGCGGCAATATAGATTACGTGGTACGGCTCGCAATCGCGACTTTACCGTGGTGTGGACAAGGTAGTAGTGGGCGAGGGCGTGGCACCAACCCCAAATTAGTCAGCCAATCACAGCGGGCGCATTCGGAGACCTGGGCAAAGATCTCGAAGCCGGGCGGGCTCACTACCACGACATCACCGCACCTGCAAATCTCCAAATCTCCCAAAATGGCCGGCGTAAGTCAATTGACCGACGCCTAGCTCTGCGGCCCCTTGCTAACAGACACCGCGCAGCTCACCACTTTCCTCTACAAGCAAGCCTCCCCTCGCGCACACCCCCGACGAGCGCCACTGACCCGAGTGTAGCTCCTTCGTCCGAAGTAACACGGCCATGCTGGGCACCGTCTTTGTCGCCGCCTTTGGCATGCAGATGTACGTCGACCTGGAGCACTGGGGGCGTAGCGAGCAAGGGCGTACTGACTGGGGGGGGTTCAGGGCTTTCGATACATCATCGGACAGGATCTGGGACAGCGTCAACCGTGGCGTACGTATGGCCGGGCAACATGGCCTAGATGCTGGCTAACTGGCGCATAGCGACAATGGAAGGACATCAAGGCGAAATACGTCGAGGCGGCCGAGGACGACGACTAAAGGCGAAGGCGTGTGCAGTGTGATGTAGGCGGGTGGAGGGGCACTTTCCAAATTGTGTATTCCAGCATGAAGCCATCAACATCTGCCGTTGTTCGGCGGCAATCCGAGCCTTGTCAATTACTTTTCTGCCTATGTACCCTCAATCCGGTCCGGCTGTCTTTCCATCACAACTAACAACTACCGTAACTGCACCAAGCCAATGACTCAACCCCCCAACCAACACAGGTGAAAGTTGCATGATTTGATTCGCCTTGTTAAATCTCTCACCGCATCCCGCATGCAGCTGTGGTTCGACGCAACGGCGATCAAAGACGCCTGGCTTGGCGCTGCATCATACCCCATATACCCCATATACCTCATACCTCATAGCTTCATCATCACTGCAACCACTGCACCGCTGCCCCGCTGCACCGCTGCTGTCGCCACTCCACGCGCCGAATCTCTTCCATCGTGGCCGGCCCACGCCGTTCAACAGGCGCATTGAGACAGACCATCTTGTAATACAACGGCCCGCCGCGCCTGGCACCCCACCACATCCCGCTTCCCACCTCGCATCTCATCCGCCATGGTCCTGGTTTCCCTGCCAGAGCAGGCGCTATGCCAACATCTGCGCGAGTTCCCACGACAACACGGCTTCGAATACACGCCTCATGCCACCCGCGAGCTGCACCGTATTCTCTTCCGCTCGCTCGCCGGCCGCGACGACTACGTCCCGCTCTTCTTCCCGAACGGTGCTCCGACCGACCCCGAGACGGCATGGAGCTTGCGCGATGCCCAGGGCGCCGTCGAGGGCGCCGAATACACAGAAGGCGCGCGAGGGCAACCGTGCGGACACATCTTCAAGAGTGGCGAGGCAACATACCGCTGCAAGACGTGCACTGCCGACGACACCTGCGTGCTGTGCGCCCGATGCTTCGATGCGTCGGACCACGAGGGCCACCAAGTCTTTGTCAGCGTCTCGCCCGGGAACTCTGGCTGCTGCGACTGCGGCGACGACGAGGCCTGGGTGCGGCCCGTCCACTGCAACATACACTCGGTGACGGAGGCGTCTGCACGCACATCGGCTGGCAAGGCAAAGCAAGGCTCGTCGCTGCCCGACGAGCTTATCGAAAGCATTCGCATGACCGTTGCGCGAACACTCGACTACCTCATCGACGTCTTCTCGTGCTCGCCCGAGCAGCTTCGTCTGCCCAAGACGGAGGAGTCGATCTTGCAGGACGAGCGCGCGTCGCGCCTCACTTCCAAGTGGTACGGCCCAGGCGACCGGATAGAAGCGGATCAGAAATTCTGCTTAGTCCTGTGGAACGATGAGAAGCACACGGTTCACGATGTTCGTGACCAGGTCGCGCGCGCCTGCAAGCAGAAGCTGGCGTTCGGATTGGCCAAAGCACACGAAGTGAACCATGTCGGACGGGCGACAATTGTCACTCGGGCCAGCATCAAGGATCTGCTCCGGATGGCCAAAATCATCGAAGACATCAAGCTCACGGTGACTATTCGATCCGCCCGAGACACTTTCCGCGAGCAGATGGGAGGAGCCATTGTGGAGTGGATATCCGACATTGCTGGCTGCAGCGTAGGCGACGATACTCAGATACTTCGCCATATTGTCTGCGAAGAGTTGCTCAAACCCTGGCGCGTTGGCAGCGAGGCTTCAAATCTTGGCATCGGGAAGAACGGCCTAGATGATCACGAGATGGAGGATAGGGAAGGGGAGGCAGACAGCTTCTATTACCGCTACTTGACCCAGCAGCGACGTGCACAGCTAGTACGAATGCGACGACAACGGGAAGCGGCAGAAAACGAAGAAGCCTCGGATGGAGACGCGGACGGAGACGCGGATGAAGAAGAGAGTGCTGGTGATACTGGGGACGGCGAGGGCATGGACCTTGACGAGATGCTGGCGCAAGACAACGATGGCGATATCACCATGGACGCAGATGGAAACCTCGTGACCTTGGAGATTATCCGAAACCTTGGCCAGCAGGACGGCGCACAACGTATGCAAGACTTTACACCTGTAGACTCCGACAGCGAGCCTATGGTGCCTGCACATCCGTCGAACCACGTGGAATCTATGACGCCAATGCCTGTGCCAGAGACCCCCCGGGCGAAGTCACTCCCCTTACGGAATGCTCGGCCACCTCAATACTGGCTCGAAAAGCCCGAGAGCTACGGAAAACGAGCAGGTACACCAGCCCACGAAGATCTCTGGCAGCGTCTACGCTTGGACCACCTTATTCTATACGATCTACGCATGTGGAAGCAGCTGCGCATCGGCCTGCGAGATGTCTTCATCAGTACCGTGGTCTCTATACCACAATTCAAGCGCTTGCTGGGGTTGAGGTTTGCAGGTGTCTATACGGCATTAGCCCAGTTATATCTCATCGCAGATCGAGAACCAGATCATTCGATTATCAATCTGTCCTTACAGATGCTTACGACGCCATCGATTACTGCCGAAATCGTTGAACGTGGCAATTTCCTTACAAACCTCATGGCCATCCTGTATACCTTCTTAACGACGCGGCAGGTGGGATACCCCTGGAACGTTGAATCCAACGCCACGCTTGCTTTTGAGCAGGGTGCTGTCACGAATCGGCGAATGTACCACTTCTTCCTTGATATGAAGTACTTGCTTGGCTCAGAACATGTCCAAGAGAGGATACGCGAAGAAGACCGCTATCTACTACAGTTCCTCGACCTCGTCAAACTCCATCAAGGAATCTGCCCTAACATACGTGCTGTTGGAGAGCACCTGGAATATGAAACTGAGGCTTGGATCAGCGCATCCTTAATCACTAGAGAGATCAACAAGCTGTGCAGACAGTTTTCGGAGGCTTTTGCTTGGGACCGCGACGCAGATCCAACCAATATCAACAGGGCTATTAAAGCTGCAGCAAAGGTTGCTATCATCAACTCACTAGGAGTCGAGCGAAAGCGCTTCGACCAAGCAGAATTGAAGACAGAGATCCGCTTCAAGACACTGGGGGTTATGGAGTTTGATGCAGACGCGTCTGCCTCTTTCCCTGATCCCTCATACCGGATCGTCGATTATGTTGTAGCGAAAGAACCGATGAGCTTCCATCACGCACTTCACTACACCGTATCATGGCTTCTCGATCGCGCACGAAGTATGCCTCGCACGCACGTCGAAAGCTTGCTGCATTTCTCGCAAAGTGAGCTCCAGGGAGGGTTGGATCCAGCAGTCATCTCTGTACCGGAGTACCAGCCTCATGAGTATCTCTTAGCCATGTTCGATTTCCCTCTCAGGGTCTGCGCATGGCTTGCTCAAATGCGTGCTGGGATATGGGTTCGGAATGGCGTCACTCTTAGGCATCAGATGACCCAGTACCGGAGCATTTCTCAGCGCGATGTTTCCTATCTGCGTGATGTATTTCTTTTACAGGCTGGTTTGGTTCTGTGTGATCCCTCGGTCTTCTTGGCTTCCATGATCGATCGATTCGGACTATCGGACTGGATGAAGGGCCGATACGAAGCTACGCATCACGGTTTCGAAGATACCCAAGCCGTTGAAGTCGTAGACGACTTTGTCCACCTTCTCATAATACTACTCTGCGACCGAAGCTCACTCATCCCTGTGGAAGATGATGTGGATCCTCACATTATTGCTATGCGGAGGGACATTGCGCACATTCTTTGCTTCAAACCACTGTCTTACTCCGATATGACGGCTCGTCTCTCGGAGAAGGTCCAGAACATGGATGAGTTCCCCGATGTTCTGTCAGAGATGACGAAATTCAAACCACCGGAAGGCTTGTCAGATTCGGGAACGTTCGAGTTACGCGAACAGTGCATTGAGCTTGTTGATCCCTACATGCACCAGTACACCCGAAACCAGCGCGAGGAGGCAGAGACACTTTATAAGAATTGCTTGGCAAAAAAGACCGGGAAACCAGCCTCGGACATCGTGTTCGAACCAAAATTGCGATCTATACCATCTGGCTTATTCCAAAACCTTTCCGACTTCACTCGACGGCCGATTTTCACTCAAATCATCTACTACCTTCTCGGGTATGGCTTGATGGCCAACACCACTACCCCTGGCATACCTGTTACGCGTGTGGAGACCTACATACAAACCGTACTTCATTTGTTGCTCGTGGCTATTCTAGAAGACAAGTCCGAGCAACACGAATGGTCCTACAACGCGCCGGAGTCATTCATCACATCAGTGTTAACCAAACATGCCAAGTTTGGGCTACCGGAGCATCCGACGATTCTCTCACTGTTGAAGACATTGTTGGAGAAGGAGGAATACAAGTCATGCGAGCCCAAGATCAAACTAATCTTGCACCGTTTGAAACAGCGTCAGCAGAGCACTTTCATCATTGCTTCTGCAGCACTCCACATGCCTACAGAGCGACTAGACACGGCATCACCAGCTACAATTACCGTTGAAGAAAAGGAGCTCAAGAAAAAACAGGCGCTCGAACGACAGGCGCGTGTCATGGCATCTTTCAAGGAGCAGCAGGGCAAATTTCTAGCGAACCAAGATTTTGACTGGGGGGAGGATTTGAGTGATCTCGAAGAGGAGGCAGGCACGTCTTCGGAGCAAGAGAAGGTTGAAAAGTATCCATCAGGCAGTTGTATCTTATGCCAAGAGGAGACCGAGGATCAGCGATTGTATGGGTGCTTTGGCTTTGTGTCTGAGGGCAGCATCCTCCGGCAGACAGACGTTCATGATGAAAGCTGGGTCGCAGAAGTCACACAAACCCCTACCAGCCTTGACCGCTCAGCCGAAGACATTCGACCGTTTGGTGTTTCGGGACAGAATCGACGCACCGTAGAGAAGTTCTCTTCAACTGGCGAGAAGGTTCTGATCGACCGCCAAGAGCTGGGCAAAGGGTTCCCTTGCACGCAGACAAGGATGGGTCCTATTTCTTCTGGGTGCGGGCATATCATGCATTACGCTTGCTTCGAGGTGTATCTACAGGCGACTCAGCGACGACATGTCAGTCAAATTGCGCGACAACATCCAGAGCGACCGGAGTACAAAGAGTTCATGTGCCCGTTGTGCAAAGCTCTTGGAAATATGTTTCTTCCGATCATCTGGAAGGGGAAATCGGTATCATACCCTGGTGTTCTCGAGACCTCCATCTCTTTTGAGACATGGATAGAGTCGCAGCTTGCTGTCAGCATCTCGAAACTTGACAAGAGCCCCGAGCGGACAACCATCGTAGATGTACCTGCGAGCCTCAACCGTCAGCAGAAAGCACTCTACGATTACGGAACTCGGGATTTCATTCAACCGGTGGCCAGCAGACTGCCGGAGATCATCAAGTCCAGCTTCATGGCAATACCTACACCGCAGACATCTACGCAACCTCGCTTCCAGATCCTGACAATGCAAAACGATGATCCACGCGAACCGATTGCTGTCCCCGCGGAAATCAGCCCTAGTGCTTCGCAGAGCTATCCCATGTTGGAGCTCATAAAGGTGTTTGAGCGCCTTCGAGACACGTTCCGCGTCAATGGAATCACATCGAATTTTCAATACGCCCGCACATTAGGCTCCGCAACCGCAGAAGATTTGACGCACACTGATGCTCTTGCACAATCTCTGGGCTATTCGATATCGGCTGTAGAGATTGCTCAACGCGGTGTCCAGTCGGATTCAGTGAGGGGTAACTTGATCGACAAAGTATCGCCTCAGGCACTCACTCATCTTCGAGTGTACTCGGAAACTGTGTCGTCCTACGTTGCGGTTGGAAGTCTGCGAAATCAATGCTCAAACAAGACCATGGACGAGCATACACACACGCAAGTCCAACAGCTCCATCAATTGTTCATCGGCCACCCCAACATCTTCGATCCCGAGAGTTTACCGTACGATCTTAAGAGTATCCAGCCGTTGCTAATCCAAGATCCATTCGTCTTCCTTTGTGAATGTGCGATATGCGTTGCGCCCGCTCTGAACCTGGACATACACCACATCTTGCGTCTTTGCTACATGGCCGAGATTGTACGCACTATCATCGCTTTTGTAGATGATAGCAACGAGACTACTCAATCGTTCGAGCGCTTTATCAATACGGACAAGGTCAACAACGGCACGTTCAGCCCAGAGCAACTGAACAACATGCTCGGCTTTGTATCTATCATCTTCAACGTCGCTCAGCTCGGTAATTCCCAAGCGTCAGTGGATATCGAGAACATGCATATCCCGGCACGGTTCCAAGATCCCAAGTATCTCTACTTCCTCTACACGATGGCCTCTACCTATGCTCTTCCGTTCGTCCGGAAGACAGCCATCCTTATGCACGTTCGGTATGGCGTAGAGCTTCCCAACACCCCTCTCGAACGAATCGACGAGCCGGAGCTTGACCGTCTCTCATCACTACTCAGATTACCATCTCTGCATGAGATGTTCGCGTCGTTCACAAGCAACTCGTCGAGCGGTCACATCACTCGGTCGATGGTAGGAGGCTGGATTCGACACCTGATCTGGTTCCGCGAGGGAAAGCACGTCCAAACACCCATCTCGCTCTCCCACCCCGCCCTCTTCGAGCTCGTCGGCCTCCCCAAGAACTACGACGCCCTCACCGACGAAGCCATCCGCCGCAAGTGTCCTACAACCGGCAAAGAGCTCACGGACCCCTCCCTCTGCCTCTTCTGCGGCGAGATCATGTGTAGCCAGAGCGTCTGCTGCATGACGGATAAGAACCGTGGCGGCTGCAACAAGCATCTGGCCAAATGCGGCGGCAACATTGGGCTTTTTATTAATATTAGAAAGTGCATGGTGCTGTTCCTGAACCACAACAACGGGACTTGGGCCGTGGCGCCGTACTTGGACAAGCATGGTGAGGTGGACCCCACGCTGCGGAGACATCATCAGCTTTTCTTGAACCAGAAACGGTATGATGTGCTGCTGAGGAAGGTGTGGCTTGAGGGAGGCATTCAGAGCTTGATTGCGAGGAGATTGGAGGGCGATGTTAATAACGGCGGGTGGGAGACTTTGTGAGACGTGACTTTTCTATCTTGTAGTTTAGTGCATTCAAAAATAGATGGCGAACACGGACCAGGTATGGTTCGCGCCGCAATCCTGCAGGCATTCCCCTCACCCGTTCACAGGCAAGGAATATCATTGATGAAGTGTAAAGTAAACAAAATGTGTATACAAGAAAGCGCGTAATAAGAACGAAAGCAAATCATTCAACTCCCCTCCCCTTCACCATCATCTTACACGCCCTTCGTCGGCGGCGGTCCCGGCGGCGGCGCATACTCGGTATCGTTCCCCCTATTATACGTCGGTTGCGGCGGCTGCAGTTCAACACCGTTCTGCTGTCCGTACGGCGGGGCGCCATACTGCGGGACACCGTACTGGGGCTGACTGTTTCCGTAGTACGCCTGGTTCTGGCCATAGGCGGCGTTGGTGGGGTGGGGAGTGTATTGGGGCGGCGGCGGTTGGTTGTTGCTGTAGTAGGGTTGGGCGTTGTATTGGCCGGGGCGGGAGGCCCAACCTGTGCCGTAAAAGGGTTGGCGGCCGGCTTTGCGGCGGCGGCGCGCGGTTATACAACTTGGGGGAGAGTTAGTGGAGGTGGGATGGATGGGTGGGTAGGTGATGGCTTACCTGCAGAAGACGAAGAGGAGTAGGAAAGCGACTACTACGACTACGAGGACGACCCATCGTACCCAGGAACTCCAGGCACTACGGTCGCAGTAACGGTACCCATTACTGATGTAACAACTACGGGCCATGACGGATTAGAATTGAACAAGCAAGAACAAGGGAGACAGAGTTCTATAAAGGCACCGGGGGAGGCGGCAAGGCCGAGGAAACGGGCGACATACTCATCATTATTGTAATAATATCTTGGAAGCAAGGACGGCATTCTTAGCTCTCTTCTCCGTACTCCAGCTAAAGCTAAACAAGACTCCAACTAAAGCTCAACAAGGCGTAGAAGCGGAGGGTGTACGTGTATACAAGGAAGGCGGCGTGAGCAGGTGCGTCGTGAGAGGAGGATTGTTGGACAAAGGGAAAGCTTGCGCTCGGGGTATGACGCGGTTGATATGCAGCGCGAAGGCCGGGCTCAGCCACAAGGCCAAGGGAACAAGGCCGGATCGAGCGGCGGCGCATTCACGCACTGATCTCGTGAGGACTCCAGTACAGTAAAAACCGGCTACCGCATAGTCTCGTACAAATGACTAAAGCTAGTCCCAAGCCGTGCTAGCTCGATTATATCGTAGCTATCTAATTAGCCAGCTTACTGAAGGGTTTCCACACGATGGAACAGGATACCCCACATATCTAAGAATCTAGCTATCTAATAGGCTACGTAGGGATTATTCTTTTGGGACTAGCCTTAGTCATTTGTACGAGACTAT